>OY992881.1:4166577-4354077 GCA_963921405.1 Cepaea hortensis
TCATAGCAAAGTGTTTCCACTGCATGAAGACCCCACTGTACAGTGATTGTCTATTTCCATGACTGATTTAGATCGCTTGTGTTGTGTGTACGTAATATTGCCCTTCATGTTGAAGCTTTGTGCTATTTTCAGTGTGTGTTAAATGTGCGATTAGTTTTGCATGGAAAGTCATCTTTGTGAACACATTTTGTGTTCTCATTTTAAAAATATGTGATATTGTTGTGTGTGGAAATGTGAGATATGTCCAAAGTGTGGAAATGTGTGGTGTGCTCGGTGTTAAAGTGTGACATATTATGTGTCTGGAAATGTGAGGTATTCCTTATGTGTATGAAAACGTATGGCATTCTTTGTGTGAAAATGTGAGGTGTGGTGTTAACATGTCGGATATAACAGCTAGCAGATATTGTACTGGGTTAAGCTAGGAAAGGGACATATGCAGGAGTGGGTTCATCATGTGTTATGACGTAGTAAATGCGACACTATTAGCATTTGACACCACCCCAGCAATTTCTGATATGGGAACACCCTGCTCTTTAACTGACACAAACCTGAAATGTTAAGGATCATACATTTTGTGTACCAGGAAGGCTAACCTCGTCAACAAATGGCCCCAAAGTCAGATGTGTCGATTGAAAGGTGCAAATATCACAGCTCTGCTAAACTGACACAGCACAATTATATCTAAAACAAACAAAAATATCAGACGAACAATGAAGATACAGTTTGTGTTGGATGTTAAGTATGTCTCGGCTTCATCTGAAGATATAGGGTGCGTTAGTGAATTTGATAGGGAACTACACTGATAATGTTAATAGCGCGGTCAAACGAGGGTTGAACTACTGGACTCATTGCCTGCTAGGTGAGGGAAAGACTGGCCTCTGTGTACCCAGGCCTACAACATGTGATGACCCTGTCATTCCACAGACCCATGGCGGGAAACTGATTCGGGAGAGTTGTTTGTTGTCATGTGAACATGTTGACTGTTGGTGACTCCTGTTGCGAACATGAGCCAAACCAGTGTGATATCTTCTGCCGCAAACATGAAACACACCCGTGTGATATCTTCTGCTTCCACCAGGGAGATAGCCCAGGTCTACTCTGGAGTGTTTCCTCCTGTTCGAATACAGTCCGAGTGTCGCTGCCCAGGTACCTACCCCCGGGTCAAGCCGGGTCAGACTCAGTACTGCATCAGAAATGGCGACGTGGCCACTACAAGTGACATGACTCCACGTATATCCGGAGACGCCCACCCGCTGGAGTACGCCAATGATGGAGACAGCAACAGCATGTGGATCTCTGGGTTTCAGAACGAGGTTGAAATCGATATTGATCTCGGTGACCAGTACCAGGTATGTCTGTTGTCTCTTGCCATGTTATCTGTGAAGATGAAATCGATATGCCTGTGTTGTACGAGGGGAAGTCTATAAGTAAGTCACAAATGGCTGTAGATAAATAACTAAATATGATAACAACTTGAAACCAGTTTATTTTAATACATACATTGTCCCTTTATTTCTCAACATAATTTCCATCAATATTGATGCACTTATCAGGTTGTTTTTATCAGCCCTTCCAAACCGGCTGCATAGAACTGCGTGCTCTGTTTTCTAAAGCACGTTTTCACTTCACATTCAACTTCGGCGTCATTCGCGAAATGTCTCCCGCCAAGGTGGGTTTTCAGTGTTCCGAAAAGGTGGAAACCGCTAGGGGCTAAGTCGGGGGCTGTAAGGTGGATGTTCCAGAATTTCCCACCTTAGTTAGTTGGTTAATTTTCTCCTAATTTAATCGAGCCGTATGTGGTCTGGCATTGTCATGAAGAAGCAACACTTCTCTAGTCAGCAGTCCTGGACGTTTTCTTCGAATTGCATCATGAAGCATCGGTAGAACTTCATAGTACGATTCAGAATTCACACTGTCACCTTTCTTCTTGAAATTGGTTAAAAGAACTCCTTGACAATCTCAGAACACTGTCAGCATAACCTTCCCTGCTGATGGTGTAACCTTGAATTTTTGGACACAAGGCGAAGAAGGATGTTTCCATTGCATTGAAGTGCGCTTTGATTCGGGCTGGTAGTCAGCATAAACAGGAAGCATTTCCTTATGAATGTCCTTTGCAGGCAGTCCTTTTGCCCACATAAACGCACAACAGCACGTTGCTCTTTGGTTGTACACGCCGTAAGTACAGTCACAAATGTGTTTATGCGCTGCGCATGCGCATGAGACACCTAGCGCCGCCTGACGAACGGGAATATAAAGTTCGATGTTGCTGTCACCTAATGACTCCTGTAGAAAACACCAACTACATTTACCTGCCATCCCACAGAACTGTGTGACTTACTTATTGACTTGCCCTCGTAGTTGCACATCTTCACATCTTCACCATCATGCCAGAGATCCTTTACAGAATATCGTCGTCTTCACGGCCTGCCAAAGTCTCTCAATCTCTGACCATGTCTCCCAAAGTCTGTCAATCTCTGACCATGTATCCGAAAGTCTGTCAATCTCTGACCATGTCTCCCAAAGTCTGTCAATCTCTGACCATATCTCCCAGCTCTTGCACACTCCTGGCCCAGCTGTCTGCAATGTCTTGTGTCCATCTGTGTCATCACGGCCTGCCAAAGTCTGTCAATCTCTGACCATGTCTCCCAAAGTCTGTCAATCTCTGACCATGTCTCCCAAAGTCTGTCAATCTCTGACCATGTCTCCCAAAGTCTGTCAATCTCTGACCATGTCTCCCAAAGTCTGTCAATCTCTGACCATGTCTCCCAAAGTCTGTCAATCTCTGACCATGTCTCCCAAAGTCTGTCAATCTCTGACCATGTCTCCCAAAGTCTGTCAATCTCTGACCATGTCTCCCAGCTCTTGCACACTCCTGGCTCTCAATCACTGACCATGTCTCCCAGCTCTTGCACACTCCTGGCCCAACTGTCTGCAATGTCCTGTGTCCACCTCCGTGCCGGTCCACCCATCTCTTCTACCAGGGACTAAGCCACTGTGACGTATTTTAATTTCTGAGACAAGATTTTGTTTAAGAGCCAGTTGTCTTCAATGCTCAGGTCTTGTAAAACTGCATTAGTTTTTTTTTTTCTTTTTGATCCACGAGATTCTAAGAACTTGTCTGTACCACCTGAGCTCAACACCTCAAGTTGTCTTCTGGAGTGAATGTGATATTATGATCCTTGACTCACACTTGGATGTTGCTATAGGAAAGACGCACTTTCTCAAACATTACTTTAATTTATTTACCTCCTGCCGCAGTCAACTTATTTGGCCAAACGTTTAACAACATACGTTGTGGTAGAGCAATTTATACAGGTGGAAACATATATCTTCTTTGTACCCTTTCATCCCTTGTACTGCTTATAGAAAAACTAAGAAGTGCAAATTACACTATTAGAGAACTCTTGTTAGCGGATGACCAAGCACTAATAGCAAAATCAGAAGATTAATTACAAGACCACCTGAATAGTCTAAATGAAATGTGTAGGGAACATAACATGAAAATTAGCACAAGTAAAACAGAGGTAATGACTACAATTAATGAAGAAACAACAACAACAATTCACCTAAACAAACATCCCTCGAAACAAGTAAAGAGTTTCAAGTACCCAGGAAGTATAATATCATCAAATGGCAGATCAGAAGACGAGATTCAAAATAGATCCAATAAGGCAAACCAACTCATTAGACAAATGGCACCAATTCTAAAGAACAAACATGTATCAATAACTACTAAGAAAGCATTTTGCAACACAATCTTCCTACCAATTCTATGTTACCAATGCCAAACCTGGACAATGACAGAAAAAGAGAAAAGAAAAATCACAACAACAGAAATGAGGTTCCTGAGAAGAATACTCAACGTATCAAGAAGAGATAAGATCAGAAATGAAGAAATCGGGACTAAAGTAGGGGTTAAAGCAGAGCTATATATTTTTAGAAGGCAGCAAGTCAAATGGTTCAGCCACGCAAGTAGGTTATCAACTAACAGTATACCACAACAAGCAATGATGTACAGACCAGAGGGAAATAGAAGAAGAGGCCGACACCGTAAATGATGGAAGGAGGGAGCAGAGTCCGTGGGAATATCGATACATGAAGCCCATAAGCGGGCACTCTCCCGCTGTTTATACCTCACCTCGACACCACACGGTACAAGAGGAACATGATGCGATGAGATGAGATGATATGAGAAGCATATATCGCTTGCATGTTTCTCCCTGCCACTATGACAGAGGCAGGCACACGCATCACATATTTGATCTTGTACACTCCACTAAATGCGTAGATCTAATCCTTTCATCCTCCTCATATCAAACAGTCACTGTGATAAACTGCAAACAGTGTAACAGAACACCCACACACACCAAACACATGACGAAGGAATGGTCAGTATTCTACTTCACAAACCATTAAATCACAGACTGTTCATTCACTCTGTGTTAACTTGAACTAATCTACACCAGTCGCGCTTGTTGTAACTTCTGGAGAAGACTTTGATACACAGAGTTGATAGTCTGGCCAAGAGGTAGGCAGTCGGTGAATATTACCTCGCAGCAGTCCCAACACACAGTGAGCATGACCTTTAAGCCTGGCTAACTTGTCGGGTTAGCAACTTTCCCTCGTACAGTGTGACCACTAGTTGCGTCCCAGTCATGTAAACAACACTCGCACTCGCCTGCAGCATTGTTCCATTCTTGCCACCCCTTGTACCGATGATTGGCATTGATATATACCCTGGACTGTATATAATCTTGACCAATAATATACTGACACGTCCATTACACTGGTGCCGGTCTCCCTGGCCTAGGTGTTAACGTCTTTCTCCGAAATCCCGTATATTCTCGTGAGTAACGTAACCTGCGCGAGAATCGGTAGCGGCGCTCGCAGCGTTGGTAACTTACGGGGGGTATGTGAGCTGGTCGCTCAGAAAGCAATGGCAAACTGCTAAGCGTGGTCTTGCCTAGTACATCAACAGCAGCTGAAAAATGCTGATGTTGACTGCAACGCCCTGTAAGGGATATGAAAAAAAAAAAAAAAACAACAACAAAAAACCAATTACACTGGTGAGTTATACAGGGGAACCTAGTGGCTGACTGGTTCGTGTGGAGGATGTGTGCAGATCATGGCATGACTGAAGCAGGTGCAGATCATGGCATGACTGAAGCAGGTGCAGATCATGGCATGACTGAAGCAGGTGCATATCATGGCATGACTGAAGCAGGTCCATTGGGTAAATCCACACAACACAGCGATGGGAGTGGTCAGATTCACCAGATCACAACCACAGTGTGAGTTGTGTGCCCTGGGATTTACATGTCTTCATGCTTGACCAGCTCAGTGACTTGTTGAGTTTTCTAATATAGTTCTATCAGCCTCTTTCCATTTTTGTTTGCTGATATGGACACTCGACATATTTCTGAACATGCAGTTCACAACACAGACTATTGCAGATACACGAAAAAGCATTCCATTTTCCATTCGCTTTGACTGGGTGGTTGGGGTGTGTGTGGGTGGGAGGGTAGATGAGAGATGCATGTGTTGATGGGCGGGTGGGTGATTTGTGGGTGTGAGTGGTTGATGGATGAGTACGTGAGTGGGTGGATGTGTATGAGAGATGAGTGTATGGGTGGGGGATGTGTGTGTTTGTGGGATGTTGTGTGTGTGAGCGGTGGATGTGTGTGGGTGGGGTATATGTGGGTGGTGGGGTGTGTGTGGGTGGGAGATGTGTGCTTTTGGGTGTTTATGGGTGGGGGATATGTGTGGGCAGGTGAGGAGATGTGTTTATGGGTGGGGATGTGTGTATAGGTGGGGGATGTGTAGTTGAGAGGTGGCATATATTGGGTGGGTGAGTGGGTGTAGGTTGGCTCATGTGTGTGTGGTGGGTGGGGAAAATTGCGAGGGTGCGGGATATGTGTGTGGATAGGTGCGGGGTGTGTGGGTTGGCGGGGGTATGTGTGTGTGGTTTTGTGATGTGTGTATTGCTGGGTGGTTGTTGGTATGTGGGTGGGTGGTGGAGAATATGTGGATGGGTGTGTGTGTGTGTCGGTTATGGGATGGGTGGGGGATGTGTATGTGGGTGGGGAAATGTGTGTGGGTGGGGAAATGTGTGTGGGTGGGGGATCAGTGGATGGGTGGCGGCATGCATGTTTGCCTGGGTCTGTGTGAGTGCGTGGAGGTATATGTGGGTGGGGGAGGTGTGGCAGGTGGGGGATGTGTGGGTTCCTGCGGGACGTGTAGGTGGTTGCGGGATGTGAGGGTGGATGAGGGATGTGTCTCACAACATTGCAATATGCACTGTTTATGTTTACAACTTTCATTTGACAATGTTTTTTTTTTTTCCCATGTGGATGTACCATGCGTAATATGCATTGTTTATGCTTACAAAATCTATTTGACAATGTTTTTTTTCCCCCCTATGTAAATGTAACATGCACATTTGATGAATGAAAGATAAGTGATTGAAAGGGCCGAATGTAAGACGGGCCTACGTGCCCAATTTGTTAGCCTTTTAAAATCAAGTTCGTACTTTCGTTCGTTCGTGTGTACGTTCGTTCCCCATGAAATCCAGAGCTCATACCAAACACTCAACTCAGTAGCTGGGCGACGGAACAATGTAATACAAGTCCAAATGCGGAAAATGTGTAAGAAAACCGTGACCAGAAGCAAACAACACTTGAAGGCCTTAATAGATAGCTTCCTATTCGCAACATTGGACCAGAAGTCGCTAGAGAAGATATAGTGATGAAATGAGACACCATTCAATTAGAAAATACAAGGAATGCAGAACACAGTAGGACAAAGAAAGAAATTGAAGATAAGACTGTATTATATGCTTCTGATTAGGTATGAATCTACAAACCAGGGATTTATTTTAATTTTCACATTTCTTCCACAACATTTTGTCTCGTGTCATTGATTGACACAGCAGCCAGAGGTCATCAAGTCCAGTTGTAGACAGCAGCAAGCTCCTTTTAACTTTTCTTGATCCATTGTCAGCTGTCACACGCAGCTGTCATAAATGACTCCAGCTCTGTTGTATATGTTTAACTCAGCCTCAATACATTTATGCCAATTTATGCCAAGTTACCCTTGTCCAATCCTTTTTTGTAAAAAGTTTTCTGAAGTTCTTGCATGTCACTTCTAGTGATAGGTACCCAGAACTCTTGTGGAGATCCTACATGACACTTTCAGTGATGGTATTACTTGAAATTAAAATCAATTTAACATGTCTTATTAGTACGAATCTGTAATTAAGTTTATGGAAGCGGACATTCTTTTGATGATCAGAATCCTTCTGTTGTGCTAATGAACATATTTGTCTCCAGGTCTTCTACGTGGTCTTGCAGTTTTACAGCTCATTTCCCAAGGCTGTGACGTTTCTCAGGCAGAAAAATGACAGTTCACCGTTTGAAGTGTGGCAGTATTATGCAGATGACTGTTCACGGTTTGGTTTGGACAATAACGGCGCGTACGCAGCTCCAGACAGCGTCAATTGCTTGCAGTTTGGAACGTGAGTTGTCTGATCATTTTCGTTCACTACAGTTTACAGGAAACATATGTTAGTTTAAACAGCATATTATAGACTGTTGACGTTTGACGATTGACGTTTGATGTGGTGAGAGGTGGTGTTAAATAACTATGGCACAATGAGAATTAGAAAGTAGTACTAACTAGTAGCTGAGACGTTGGTTTAGATAGCACACAGTCAGTATGCCAACAGAAACCACTTAGCATGAACCATCAGATTTTTAAATTTGAGTATTTTCTCATGGGACCACCACCAAAAGATAGGCCTTGAGATACCGAATCTAATGGTACCAAGATGATGCATGTATGTCAATTAGAAGCGAAGATATGCAACTTAACTTTGAGTGTCGAGATCATTAACGCAGAAATTGACACAAAAGATCTCTTCTGCACATCTTTTTTTCGTGTCCGAACCAAGGTCATAGCAGAAGTTATCAAAACTAGAGTAGTTTGTTTATTTTTAAACGAACATCCTAGCAACCATACACGAACATCCTAGCAACCATACATCATTGCGATCGGTGTAGCGAAGCCTAACCGCTCATGTCATCTATTTTTACATATGATGTAACATTATCTAATTAGCATATAAAAATGGCCGCCAATTAGTTATTATATTAATTAATTACCAACTGCATTCTTTATATTATGTTTAAACCCTGGCACGTAATATATTGTATTATGCGGAATGATGCTACGCACATAATGGGTTAATTCCTGTTTAGATAGGATGCAACATTATCTAATTAGCATATAAAAATGGCCGCCAATTAGTTATTATATTAATTAATTACCAAGTGCATTCTTTATATTATGTTTAAACCCTGGCACGTAATATATTATATTATGCGGAATGATGCTACGCACATAATGGGTTAATTCCTGTTTAGATAGGATGCAACATTATCTAATTAGCATATAAAAATGGCCGCCAATTAGTTATATTAATTTATGTGTTTACAATCACGACACTCAAAGTTGCATATCTTCGCTTCTAATTGACACACATGCATCATCCTGGTACCATTAGATTCGGTTTCTCGAGGCCTATCTTTTGTTTTATATAATATTTATATAATATGCTGCCACTACTGGAGAGTGCACTGGACTGATATTTGCATGTGGATTATTTTTCCTATTACTATTACCATTGTCCCTCACCATCAGATAAACCCACTAAGACTTCAGGCAGGGGCAGACTTGGGCATTCCCCGCACATGGCTGCTTAATTGTATAAGCTGCTACATAGGTTTGTTAGATGTGTACTCACTCCATATTGGTTAAGGATTTACCACAGCCTGTTTGTATCTACTCTTGGTTGCGAATAGAGACTTTGTTTATTTGTAACTTGGTTGCGAATAAACTCTCCCATAATAAAATGCTGTATATTAACATGAATAAGTAGTACATTAGTAATTTACATCTCTGAAGAATGAAATAGAAATGTAAGTTAACGTATATGATTAAAACAGTATCATCAATAGATCTTAAAACTATAAACATATATAAACTCAACTCACCGCAGAAAGGTGTCAATTTGATAAATACTACCTATGCTGCCGATGCAAGCAGACGGGGCCAGACCACTGTCTCGACAGGCAAGGGCACTTCAGCCATCACAGCACCTCTGTTACCTTTACAGACAAGAAATCATAAGGTGAATAAAAAGAAATTAGGGAAATGGTATACATATTTTTAAATATCAACTAGACAAAAACCTTAGGGGGAAGCAGTGCCGCCATTCAGCCCATTGATTTTCAATGGCAAAAACCTGTTGGGAAAAAAACCATGTTTTGAACCACTTCGTAAGCATCTTGAGCGATGAAACTTACCAAATAAATGTAAAATTGCATGCAGAATCCGAAAATCCATTTGAAAATGTCAACGACTCAACTGACAGGCCTCATCGGGTACTTCTCACACACCCATACAAGACAACTTGCAAGTCGTGTGGGAGGCAAAATGTATGGTCCATTTTATTGCCGTTGGCTCGCTTACAAGCGGTAAACAGTCGCTAATGCAATACACAATATACAGCCACAGAATTATCTAACACAAACTGCTAACCCTATGCTAGTTCTATCTATTAGTGAACACAAAACTCCTAACGCTATTCTAAACGATGTGAACGCCTCAAGTCCAGTCTCCCGTCTACCTAACCTCTCTCCCGTGGTTACACACCACGCGGGGTGACCTTCACCTTCGTGCGTGTTACCTCACATCGCACTCTGCTGGCAAACGTGGCCTGTTGAGTGTCTACTCAACTGTGCTATGGCTTCACGAGGTGTGGTACTATCGAGTCTTTGACACACACCCACCCCTCTTGTGTTGCGTCATCAACTTTCACTCATTGGTTGTGACGCAAGAGGTTCCTAAACAAAAAATTAGTGTCTCTAATTTTTGTCAAAGACTCTAGATAACCTGGCTTTGGGCATTCCAATGAACTATTAATAACTATTGTCACAATGTAGCAAAGCCTTATTTGGCTACTGGCAATCGCCACAAACTTGACTGGTTGGCGTGAGCCCCTTCTCACATGCTATATTATATTTATCAGAGGTATGTCTGAACCGGACCGTTGTCTTATAAGACCTGCCCTCACATAGTAAATTAACTTACTACCCATACAAAGTTGACTTTCTTAGGGTCAACACATGAATTATTTCATGTCCCCCATATAATATTTAACAACCATTCTACAAGAGTGTGTGCGATAGGCTTTACCTCCTTCGCTTCCGCGCGTAAGACTTTATTTCACTGTTAATTTAGTTCTTCGTTGTCCATTATGTCCCCTGGCCCCATAGTTATCTGTCTTTGATTTACAAATAGTGTATGCAATTTATATGTTTGTTTTTCTGTTTGTTTGTGTGTTTGGATGTAATAAATCTACTAATCTAATTTCTATCCTCTATTTATAAATTCTATGTGTATGTATGTTAGTTTTTTGAGTGTCATAATTTGGTTCAATGTGGCCACAAACAGGTGTATAACACTAATTCGTGACTACATTCACTTGTCATGAAACCCAAAATACTGTAATCTAAGTTCTAAACTATATTACAGACAACACATTCACACTAACACAATTTCACTAACGAAAACTTTACATTCTAACATACCATTCTAATTCTATAACTAAGTATTTAATGTGTTACCTAAATTTATTAAATTTGTTATGTTAATTATATGATATGATTATATTACTTCTTATTTTTTTCTAATCTAAGTGATGTAATCTAACTATTTAAATGCAATTGTTGTGATGTGAGTTATGTACCTTAATTAAATGGATTATGTGACCACAATTTATGTACTTTTCTAAATACTATGCTAAATAATGTTTTTAAATGCACAAAGGAATTATATGAGTGATGTTCTTAATCTAACTGGTGTAAATGCTGTATGTTACCTTATCTACTCTTTTTAATCTATTATGATGTAAAATGATGATACTAATAAATGGTAATATTTGAAAGATGGTATGGTTTCATTAAGATGGAATAAACTAACTACAATGAAACTAAGTGAAATATAACAATCTAAATGGTACTTTTCATATCATAAATTTAATTTAACTTGTAATAAACTATTCTTATGTCTAAACTAATATTCTAATCTAATTTTAATGGGTTAATTACTGTACTAACTACATTATTAAAATAAATGAGAACTGTTATAGTTCCTAACCTACATCTAATTTATCACTATCTTAAAATATTATATTACATATCACAATAAGTTTATATACATAGTATTTGGTTTACACAGGTTAGTAGTTGCCTTCATGTATGTGCAATGGTTGTATAGGCATAATATAACCACACATTTTGCCTGGGCATCTGAAATACATTACACAGTCATCTTAATGTTCTCTCGGTAGTGCACGTGTAGAGTTCGCTGGTGTTGTAGCTCTGTCTTTTCGTGTCTGTAATTAAGCACTGTTCTGACACTGTTTTCTGCGGTTCATATATATGATACACCGGAATGGAGCTTAGTTGGAAATGAGCTGTCCTAGTTCACACGGTGGTATCTAAGTATAGCAGCACAGTTCTTAATCTGATGTCCACGGACACATGATAGTTCAGTGTTTTGGTACATGATTACGCCAATAATGTGGATATGTATGTAAGCTATTTTACATCTTATATTATCAGATACCCATGTACCAACCATCATTCTACATTTAACTGTTGGATTTCAGGTATTTCTACCCCAGATGGTCTACTAAGGGTATCAGCTAGGGTGTTGTCTTTCCCCTTAATATGCTCTATACTGAACGTATAGTTTTGAAGGATAAGAGACCACCTGTATATCCTGTCGTTTCGGTGCACACCAGTCTGAATGACCGTAATGGGAGAATTGTCGGTCTGGATAATGAAGTGCACACCCGCCAGAAAGCGGTGGAGCTTTCTCACTGAGTAGATGACGCTCAGGGCCTCCAGTTCTGCTATCGAATATCTGGACTCGGTAGGTGTGATCTTACGGCTCACGTAGCAAATCGGATGGAAGATGCCCTCATAAAATTGGCCTAGGACTGCAGCGATGGAGATCCTGCTGGCATCTGTCCTAAGATAATAAACGAGCCCAGGGTTAGGCAAGCGGAGGATGGGAACATTACTAAAAAGAATTTTCAATTTTGACAATGCAGAAATTAATAATGCATCTTTCACATCCAATTTTACTGATGCTTTTAGCACATTAGAAAATACACTTGTAATTTCAGCTAGGTTTGGAATAAATTTACTGTAGTAATTAACTAATCCTAAAAGACTTCTAACCTGCTTTTTCGTAGTAGGCATGGTTAGATTCATAATTTTTGTAATAATCCTATTGTCAGTCTTCAGTTGACCTTGAGAGATGACATGACCCAAAAATTCAATTTCTTTTAGGCCTAATTCGACTTTGCTCGGTTTGACAGTGAGACCGAAGAGTCGCAACCTATCAAAGACATGTCTCAGTTTCAGTAAGTGTGTAGTCCAGTCTTCAGTATGGACACATATATCATCTATATAGGTCACAGTATTCGTCACTCCATGTAACAGATCTCTAGTTAAGCGTACGAAAGTGGCAGGAGCATTTCGAAGTCCGAAAGGAAGAAATCGCCACTCGTATAGTCCTAAAGGTGTTGAAAACGCAGTAAGATGCATAGATTGAGCTTGCATCGGGACCTGCCAGTATCCTTTAGTAAGATCTAGTTTTGAAAAGATTTTAGAAGTAGACATGTCCAAGATAAGATCTTCGCAGGAAGGAATAGGTTCTGCGTCGATCTTAGTGATGTTATTGAGTTTCCGATAGTCCACGCACAGACGAATTGTGGAATCCTTCTTCTTAATTAGGACGATTGGAAAAGAGTACTCTGATGTAGACTTTTGGATAATCCCGCTAGCTTCTAAATTAAGAATTTCCTTATTTAGATTTTCCCTATAGCTGAGTGGGATAGAGTACGGCCTACATTTAATAGGCTTAGAATCCGAAAGAAGAATGGAGTGTTCGATTCTGTCCGTCCTACCTGGGATGTCAGAGAATAAGTCTTTGTATTCAGTAACTAACTCCACTAATTGTCGTCGTTGAATGTCTGTTAGTCCCTGATCTATATGTATGCTGTCCACTGTCGCAGTTTTGTCTACAATGGGAACAGGTAGTTCCATTCCGTCGTCGTCTACCTGATTCAGTACCGTGGTGGTGCTAAGTGTGTATTCTGTTAACTCACTGGGTGTATTGCCATTGTCGGAACTGCCAGTCTCGCTAACTAGTGTAGTTGCGTTGTGTATGTCTGTCGTCTGATCACTGGGTGTTGGTGCACTCTGTTCGTCTGTCACTACTTCTGTTTCTTGTCTTGTATAGTAAGGTTTCAACATGTTGACATGGAATATCTTTAAGTGTCCGTTTATCGATATTTCATAGTCAACATCTGAAATTCTGCGTACCACCTTGAATGGCCCTTGCCATGAGGTTAATAGTAAATTTCTTTTGTCTGGAAGTAGCAGGAGTATGTCTTGATCTGGTTCAAGTTCAATTGTTCTTGTCCCTTTGTTGGCATATTGGCGGTAGATTTGACCCTTCCTCTCCAAAGCTGCCTTAGCTATAACACACGATTTCATGATCTTGTCTCGTGTCTCTGTCACCATTTCATAAGGTGTTTTTGGGGTAGGAATTTCTATCGAATTTGTTAGTACCTGATGGTAAATAGTTAGGGGTCCACGTGGGTTAGCCCCGTAAACTAATTCAAAGGGTGAGAAACCCGTGCTAGAATGGGGAATCTCCCGATAGGCGAACAGCACTGTTGGTAACAGTGTATCCCAATCAGCTGGGTTTTCTGCTGTAACCTTAGCCAGCATGTGCTTTAGGTCCCCATTAATTTTCTCTACTATTCCATTGCTGGCTGGATGGTAAGCTGTCGTAAAATGTTGCTTAATGCCTAACATTTTTGTAAGGGCTTGCGTTGCAGCCGATATGAACTGAGTTCCACGATCGGATAAAATGGTCCGTGGGAATCCGAATCGTGAGAACAGGTGTAGAAATACATTGGCAACGTCTTTGGAGGTGATGTATTTCAAAGCTACTGCCTCAACCCACCTTGTACATAGGTCGACCATTGTCAATATGAAGCGATTTCCTTTGCTGGACACCTGGTTTAGGGGTCCAACAATATCTACCGCCACACTTTCAAATGGCCTAGAAGCCAGTGTAGAAGGCTGTACTTCAGCTGTAGGATGTTTACCTTTACGTACCAATTGTTGACAGACATTACACGAACGACAAAATAATTTTATGTCATTGCAAAAACCTGGCCAATAGAAATGAGCCTGAATTCTGGCCCTGGTCTTATCATATGCAAGATGACCAGCAAACGGTGACTCATGTGCAATCTTTAGCACAGTTAGACGATGTTGTTCAGGTAACACCGTTTGCTGAATCTCATGGTTACCAGTAGTATAATATCTAGTTAAAATACCATTGTTAAGTCTAAAAACCCAAGATGCATTTTTGGTCACTTTGGCTTTATCTTTTAACAATTTTAAGTATGGAGACACACTAGTATCAGCTTTTTGCTGTTCTATAAATTTCTGTCTGCTGGTGTCATCTGTGCCAGTTGGGGAAAGCAACAGTAGTCTCTCATCTTGTAGTGTGTCTTGATGTTTCACACTGTCTGCTCTTGTTGTTGCATTAGCTGCATTTAATTTCTCCCATGCAACTATTTCCTCATTAGTACATTGTTTCAGTTGAGGTAAACACCCCAAAATTAAATCAGTACAAGGGTTGTTAAGATTGCACAAGTAAAGGTACCAGAAAGAAACGGAGAATCAATACGGGCTTTTGCCAAAGGGTAAGTCTCAATGTTACCCGAAAAGGTTCGGCATCTGACAGTGTCACCTGTGTAATCACCCGGGCTCACTAGTTCTTTCCGAAGACCGATAAGGGTGCTGCCGCTGTCCAGCAAACATTGACATGGTACATCATTGACCATTGCATTGTGGAACACTAACTTGCCTCTGGAGGCTAATGCTGCATTCACACTCACAGATGAGCATGGTACTGTATGTCCACATTCTAGTCTTCCGTCTGCATGGAATTGGTGACATCGTTCACAGCCGTCAAAGCTTAACATATCGTTAGCAGCACACACATCCTCTGCTTGGTTAGTTGGTAAGTCACTTTCAATCTCACACTCATTCTCACTACCACCATCTGAAGAGGTGTCAATCAACATAGCGTTGTTAGCTTTCAAACGTTGGCGGCCAAGGCACTTATTAGAATAATGGCCATAAGAGGAACAAAAAAAAACATTTGATTGCACGCCTGTATGCAGACCGTTTGCTTTGCTGCTTCTTGATCACATTTTCAAGATGCGCCGGATAATTCGGCGATTTGTCGCACATAGCATAAGTGTCGTGCATTAGTTGACAGTACATGCATTTGGAAACTTTTCTGTCTTTCTTATCATACTTCTGAAAAGGTTTTCTGTTACCCTGATAGTGTTTTGATTGGTCTTTGACAAAGGAAACTATCTCAGAGTCACTTGAGGTCTTAAAAATCTCTCTGTTAGAAGAAAAATATGCTGAACCTTTTTTTTCGAACTGCTCGATGTTTTCAATGTCTGACTGCTGCAAAAACTTAGCAAAAGGAGAAGGTATAGTAGATATACACTTGTCCATAGCTATTAGGTTTTTTAATCTATCAAAGTCTTTTCCTATGTTAGCTGCTTTAAGCCACCTGTTTAGTACACTCTGCACATTTGAAAAATAATCTATAAAAGTTTCACTAGGTTTAGGTTTTAAATTTGAGAACTGAACCTGATACCCAGGGGCATCAAGTAAAAAGTGCTGCATAATCCTATCATGGATGTATTGATAGCTAGATCTAAGTTCAATAGGAATAGACTCTATTACTTTAAGGGGCTCACCACTTAGATTCTTCATGTAAATCGGAGCCCACATATCTAAAGGAACTTGGTGATATTTAAATTGATACTCTACATTCTCTGTCCAGGCAGATATGGAGTCCTCTTTACAATATGGTTTGATAATATTTTTGTATTTGTTGAACTTATTTTCCTCTTGTTGACTTCTTAGTTTAGTGGCAGAGATCTCTGCGTGTGAGTCTACATCCATGCTTTTCATCTTTAATTGTGTCTCTGATTCTACCTGAATTTGTTTTTCTTTAACTCTTGCCATTTCATCTATCTCTTTTTGCTTTAGATCTAATTCCTTTTGTTTTAATTCTTTCTCTTGATCTAATTGTTTTTGTTTCATCTCCTTATCATGTTCTCTTTCTCGTGCGCGTTCGTCCCTCTCCGCATTCTCTTTTCGTGTTTGTTCCTCTTTTGTTTCTTTAAATTTCTGATCAGCATATTGTTGTAGTTCTTTTCCTGTTAATTCCAGTTCTTTGCCTGCTTTTATGAAATCTGATAAAGTTGCCATCTTACTTTAGTACTTGGCTAACAGTGATAGGCAATGATGACTTTAATCAGTTATTTATCTTTGATATGTTATGTTTGTTCTTATCTGATCACTATCAGTTGTGCTTTCTGTTTATACCCTGCCCAGATTTATCTTGCAGAAAAACAGAGTATACAAATATGTCAACGCGTTACAAGCTGAACAAGAGATGCACTATTAATCAAATTGCATGACAAAATATATAAGTGTACTCAGCTTAATGTGGGAACGAAGCTCCTTTGACACAGGTCACCTTGTTTGGTACACTGGGGTGGCGACACGTTTCGTACGTAGCACACGGTATTTGGCCCACAGGTGTATGTGCACAGCTGTTGTTTGCCCTCTGATATATAGGGCAGCAGTAAACACGCCTACTAAACGATATGATTTACTCGACAACTAAGGACAATGACTTAGACAATGACAGACTTACGAACACCTAGAATATGTATTAATTAATTTTAATGTCAATGTCCTGTCTTTGTTTTAAACAATAATTGCCTTTCGTTACTAACCTAGTTAATTTCTGTAAACGTTGTGCAGCTAAGTATCAGATGCTTAGCCCGAAAATAGTTCCATCGTGACGATAAGCAAAGAGAAAATAGACCCAAAAATGAATAAATGCTTGTAAAGAAATCAAAATAACATAATAATGTGTCAATAAATAAATATATTCATTTAGTAACTTAAATAAGTAAATAATAAACAATATACAGCACAGATTCAGGCGGGCCGTCGCCAAGCGATCTTGTAAACACTCGACTGCTTTATGCTAATGACGCAGAACAACTGTCTGTCAATCAATCTACGTCATCGCGCAGCGCTATTTTTAGATCTCAAAAATCAATATTGTCGGCTGCCTGTGTATTCCTGCGCCGTGAATCATGTTTGGTGCTTATTCAAGAATAAATTGGTAAATATATGAATAAATATATCATAAACACGATTAAACACTATTTTGTCACGATAGGCATATTTCTAGCTCGCAAATTCTCCTGTCTGCACAAATTATCGTTACTACAAAAATTAATCCCTAGTCTGGAGCCCGTGGATGAGTGGATTAGCTTGAACTTTTCGTTCAAGCTTCACTTCTTGACACCACAATTACCCTTTTACTGTGGG
The DNA here is from genome assembly GCA_963921405.1 of Cepaea hortensis. NCBI lineage: Eukaryota > Metazoa > Mollusca > Gastropoda > Stylommatophora > Helicidae > Cepaea > Cepaea hortensis. The sequence continues at coordinate 4,184,169 of OY992881.1, forward strand.
TATTAGCTTGGCGCTTTCGTCCAAGCACCACTTTCTGACACCACAATTACCCTGGCCTGTCAACGACTCAACTGACAGGCCTCATCGGGTACTTCTCACACACCCATACAAGACAACTTGCAAGTCGTGTGGGAGGCAAAATGTATGGTCCATTTTATTGCCGTTGGCTCGCTTACAAGCGGTAAACAGTCGCTAATGCAATACACAATATACAGCCACAGAATTATCTAACACAAACTGCTAACCCTATGCTAGTTCTATCTATTAGTGAACACAAAACTCCTAACGCTATTCTAAACGATGTGAACGCCTCAAGTCCAGTCTCCCGTCTACCTAACCTCTCTCCCGTGGTTACACACCACGCGGGGTGACCTTCACCTTCGTGCGTGTTGAATAAAAAGAAATTAGGGAAATGGTATACATATTTTTAAATATCAACTAGACAAAAACCTTAGGGGGAAGCAGTGCCGCCATTCAGCCCATTGATTTTCAATGGCAAAAACCTGTTGGGAAAAAAACCATGTTTTGAACCACTTCGTAAGCATCTTGAGCGATGAAACTTACCAAATAAATGTAAAATTGCATGCAGAATCCGAAAATCCATTTGAAAACATTAGACTATTAATACATCAAGCTTAAAATAACCGATAGATATGCGTGCAGCAGTGCCGCCATTTAGCCCATTGATTTTCAATGGCAAAAACCTGTTGGCAAAAAACAATGTTTTGAACCACTTTGTAAGCGTTTTGAGCGATGAAACTAACCAAATATATGTAAAATTGCATGCAGAATCCGAAAATCTATATAAAAACATTAAACTATTAATGAATCAAGCTTAAAATAGACAATTACTAACTTATATCACAAGAAATTCAATTTTTCAAAGACTGAAGGCAAACTTACCCACACTCTGCGATTTCAAAATGGCAGACTAACCTTTGGTCATGAAGCCAAGATGGCGCCCGTGGTTGTTATGCGTTATTTGAAGGTATCCAATCAGAAACACCAGAACCACCTATAATCGACAATGACTCGTTGACACGGCCAAACCCTTCTGCGCAAGCGCGGAAAGAATGGTTTCCGGTAGAAGTCTGTTTACAGTATACGGTTCACGCTATGACAGTATTGTACAACCCTCATTTATGATGATACAACTCCCTATATATAGTGAGCACACAGTGGTTTGTTCAGGGCTCTGCTAGGATTGAACATTCAAAGAGTAACCAGTTAACATGATCTGTTAGGCTGACATGTGAGATTGCAGCACACTGTCTCTTAATTGTAGGTGTGTATCGTGTATCATTTCAGAAATGGAGCACCAATTCCCTACGCTTTAGGAAATATAACCCTCAACCTGCTGGCCCCTGACCCCGTGGCACGGCCTGGCAGTAATGACTTCTATAACACACCAGAGCTGCATGAGTTTGTCCGTGCCAGGAGAGTACGGGTCAGGTTTGAGGAACACTATTACGTCACCAATGTCAGGCATCAATATTTTGCTTTGTACGAGTTCATTGTGACAGCTTGGTAAGTACGCCTCTCTTATACAGGAAACCACGTTTCTTAGGGACTGATTGTTTAATTCTTTTTTTGTTTCACTATGCCAGTACCAAACCCCAGTGAGATTCTGTTGAAGGTGCAGACCTTCTGGTGTTGTCCAGGAACCTGTGGAGTCAGCCAACTGCACAAGAACATTTCCTTGTCCATGTAACAATAACATGATGGCACCTTATCTGACACGGAGAGGACGGTACCATCCAAAGATAAATTTATCGCCAAGAACTATTGAGGGGCCAAAACTTACATTTTAACAGCTTTTCACCCATCCATTACAAGTGGGATTTAGTGTGGACCCGTGAAACCATGCAAGGAAGATATGTTCCGAGGATACACTGACAGAAGAATTGGAAATTCTGAGACAAACTTTCTGTTTAAACTGGTATCCAACTGCCACCCACAAAACAACTGCCCCAGGAACCATCCATCCATCCATCATGTGCCTTGCTGATAAGCGTGGGCGATCATGTTTTGCCATATCACTCGATCACCAGAGTCGTGGAACATCGCTCCCCAAACTCCACACATTTATTCAGTTAACCTGTTGAGGGTATAATGCAGTGCGACATTTACACAATCAATCCAAAACAGAAGTCAGCCAAACAATCTTTGCTGCTGTACCAGATATTTGATATACAACCACCCCAATGCAGGTCCGCATGGCCGATTGGATAAGAACGGTGTTCTTAAGCATCCGCTGTGCTGATGCCAAGGTTAGTGGTTCAACCCCTACACCGGACAGCTGGACTAAAATGTTGACCTGTCGTCCTTGACTTGGATTACAAGTACCTCTGACGTCGGAGTGGGTTCCCCTGATGGCGAGGGACACTGTTAATAGGGAAAGCTAATCCACACGCAAAATTCATTGCAAAATTCAGTGCATCACTACTATAACCACACCAATACCACATCCAGCAGCCAAGGACCGCTGTCACAGTAGCCAAATAAAACAGCATTGATCAATTTGAGTATAGGTGTCAAGCATCTACACAGGCAGAATGGAAGGAATTACTAATTAGGGAACTGGGTAGCAGAACACATTCCGATGTGGGTGGAAAATAAAATAATATACTGATAACAAGATCCTTATCTTTTGTACACCACCTGTTGAACTTTAGCCACTTGGTCAACAAATAGAAGGACTTTGGTGTGTGGTATATCATGCAGAATAGGTACGTGCTTACATGTGGTGAAGTTGTAGCCATATGCCGTTGGAATACCTTACTGTGCCGGCAGAAAGACATGCTGGTTAATCTACAGCTGTCATGCTGAAACAGATTTATATTGGTGCAATAGTATGTTGCTTGCTTGCTTGTGTTCTCCAGCGTGAAGTCCTGTAAGTTGGATGAAGATATCCTGTTGTCCAACATCAATGTGATGTCACACAGGACCTGAGGTTTGCGTGAGTATCCGTTGTCCCATGTCTGGCTTATTGGTGTGCAGACTGGTGGTTCCTCGCCGTGCAGACTGGTGGTTGCTCGCCGTGCAGACTGGTGGTTCCTCGCCGTGCAGACTGGTGGTTCCTCGCCGTACAGGCAGACACTCTCCGACTTCGGAGGAGAAAAATACGTTACGTATCTGAACCAAACAAGGATTCAAGTATTTGCATTGTTTTTATATTTAGTTCTGTTGTATGTAACTGCCATGTGCATACATTGTGTGATCTGTTGTTTGTCGTGTGTGTTTACATTCACAATCGCTTGTTGATATTAGTAGAAATAATATTCAAGAAGGAGAAATACAGGAAACACACAGAATGGGACTAACAGCAGGAAACACAGAATGGGGCTAACAGTTACCGACAAATTTTAATTTAAAGCAGACAAAACACACCCGAGACAGATTCTGCAGGCTTGACTGGGTCGCTGAGCTCTCAAAGAAAATTAAAGAACTAAATAACCAGTTGCATTGTATTGTGCTAGAATAACCGTCATTCAAGACTTGGCTTACTGGAAAGATCACAAGGAAACTAAAAATACCCGTTATATACTTGTACTGTTGTACCATGCATTGCTTTATGAGAGTTGATGTCATAGATAAGCAGCTGACTTTCCTGTGCTATTTCTGGTCAGGTGTGAGTGTAATGGACATGCAACACAGTGCCTCACGAACAGCCTGCCTTACACATGTAACTGTACCGCCAGCAGCAATACAGAGGGACCCAGGGTAGGAGCACTCACTTGTTGTTGTGTCATGTAACTGTACCGCCAGCAGCAATACAGAGGGACCCAGGGTAGGAGCACTCACTTGTTGTTGTGTCATGTAACTGTACCGCCAGCAGCAATACAGAGGGACCCAGGGTAGGAGCACTCACTTGTTGTTGTGTCATGTAACTGTACCGCCAGCAGCAATACAGAGGGACCCAGGGTAGGAGCACTCACTTGTTGTTGTGTGTCATGTAACTGTACCGCCAGCAGCAATACAGAGGGACCCAGGGTAGGAGCACTCACTTGTTGTTGTGTGTCATGTAACTGTACCGCCAGCAGCAATACAGAGGGACCCAGGGTAGGAGCACTCACTTGTTGTTGTGTCATGTAACTGTACCGCCAGCAGCAACACAGAGGGACCCAGGGTAGGAGCACTCACTTGTTGTTGTGTGTCATGTAACTGTACCGCCAGCAGCAACACAGAGGGACCCAGGGTAGGAGCACTCACTTGTTGTTGTGTCATGTAACTGTACCGCCAGCAGCAATACAGAGGGACCCAGGGTAGGAGCACTCACTTGTTGTTGTGTCATGTAACTGTACCGCCAGCAGCAATACAGAGGGACCCAGGGTAGGAGCACTCACTTGTTGTTGTGTCATGTAACTGTACCGCCAGCAGCAATACAGAGGGACCCAGGGTAGGAGCACTCACTTGTTGTTGTGTGTCATGTAACTGTACCGCCAGCAGCAACACAGAGGGACCCAGGGTAGGAGCACTCACTTGTTGTTGTGTGTCATGTAACTGTACCGCCAGCAGCAACACAGAGGGACCCAGGGTAGGAGCACTCACTTGTTGTTGTGTCATGTAACTGTACCGCCAGCAGCAACACAGAGGGACCCAGGGTAGGAGCACTCACTTGTTGTTGTGTCATGTAACTGTACCGCCAGCAGCAACACAGAGGGACCCAGGGTAGGAGCACTCACTTGTTGTTGTGTCATGTAACTGTACCGCCAGCAGCAACACAGAGGGACCCAGGGTAGGAGCACTCACTTGTTGTTGTGTCATGTAACTGTACCGCCGGCAGCAACACAGAGGGACCCAGGGTAGGAGCACTCACTTGTTGTTGTGTGTCATGTAACTGTACCAGGGTAGGAGCACTAACTGGTGTTTGTCATGTAACTGTACCAGGGTTGGAGCACTCACTTGTTGTGTGTCATGTAACTGTACCAGGGTAGGAGCACTAACTGGTGTTTGTCATGTAACTATACCAGGGTAGGAGCACTCACTTGTTGTGTGTCATGTAACTGTACCAGGGTAGGAGCACTCACTTGTTGTTTGTCATGTAACTGTACCAGTGTAGGAGCACTCACTTGTTGTTTGTCATGTAACTGTACCAGGGTAGGAGCACTCACTTGTTGTTTGTCATGTAACTGTACCAGGGTAGGAGCACTAACTGGTGTTTGTCATGTAACTGTACCAGGGTAGGAGCACTCACTTGTTGTGTGTCGTGTAACTGTACCATGGTAGGAGCACTAACTGGTGTTTGTCATGTAACTGTACCAGGGTAGGAGCACTCACTTGTTGTTTGTCATTAACTGTACCAGGGTAGGAGCACTCACTTGTTGTTTGTCATGTAACTGTACCAGGGTAGGAGCACTCACTTGTTGTCATGTAACTGTACCAGGGTAGGAGCACTCACTTGTTGTGTGTCATGTAACTGTACCAGGGTAGGAGCACTCACTTGTTGTGTGTCATGTAACTGTACCAGGGTAGGAGCACTCACTTGTTGTGTGTCATGTAACTGTACCAGGGTAGGAGCACTAACTGGTGTTTGTCATGTAACTGTACCAGGGTAGGAGCACTCACTTGTTGTGTGTCATGTAACTGTACCAGGGTAGGAGCACTAACTGGTGTTTGTCATGTAACTGTACCAGGGTAGGAGCACTCACTTGTTGTTTGTCATGTAACTGTACCAGGGTAGGAGCACTAACTGGTGTTTGTCATGTAACTGTACAAGGGTAGGAGCACTAACTGGTGTTTGTCATGTAACTGTACCAGTGTAGGAGCACTCACTTGTTGTTTGTCATGTAACTGTACCAGGGTAGGAGCACTAACTGGTGTTTGTCATGTAACTGTACCAGGGTAGGAGCACTCACTTGTTGTTTGTCATTAACTGTACCAGGGTAGGAGCACTCACTTGTTGTTTGTCATGTAACTGTACCAGGGTAGGAGCACTAACTGGTGTTTGTCATGTAACTGTCCCAGGGTAGGAGCACTAACTGGTGTTTGTCATGAAACTTTACCAGGGTAGGAGCACTAACTGGTGTTTGTCATGTAACTGTACCAGTGTAGGAGCACTCACTTGTTGTTTGTCATGTAACTGTACCAGGGTAGGAGCACTCACTTGTTGTTTGTCATGTAACTGTACCAGTGTAGGAGCACTCACTTGTTGTTTGTCATGTAACTGTACCAGGGTAGGAGCACTCACTTGTTGTTTGTCATGTAACTGTACCAGGGTAGGAGCACTCACTTGTTGTGTGTCATGTAACTGTACCAGGGTAGTAGCACTAACTGGTGTTTGTCATGTAACTGTACCAGGGTAGGAGCACTCACTTGTTGTTTGTCATTAACTGTACCAGGGTAGGAGCACTCACTTGTTGTTTGTCATGTAACTGTACCAGGGTAGGAGCACTCACTGGTGTTTGTCATGTAACTGTACCAGGGTAGGAGCACTAACTGGTGTTTGTCATGTAACTTTACCAGGGTAGGAGCACTAACTGGTGTTTGTCATGTAACTGTACCAGGGTAGGAGCACTAACTGGTGTTTGTCATGTAACTGTACCAGTGTAGGAGCACTCACTTGTTGTTTGTCATGTAACTGTACCAGGGTAGGAGCACTCACTTGTTGTTTGTCATGTAACTGTACCAGTGTAGGAGCACTCACTTGTTGTTTGTCATGTAACTGTACCAGGGTAGGAGCACTCACTTGTTGTTTGTCATGTAACTGTACCAGGGTAGGAGCACTCACTTGTTGTGTGTCATGTAACTGTACCAGGGTAGTAGCACTAACTGGTGTTTGTCATGTAACTGTACCAGGGTAGGAGCACTCACTTGTTGTGTGTCATGTAACTGTACCAGGGTAGGAGCACTCACTTGTTGTTTGTCATGTAACTGTACCAGGGTAGGAGCACTAACTGGTGTTTGTCATGTAACTGTACCAGGGTAGGAGCACTCACTTGTTGTGTGTCATGTAACTGTACCAGGGTAGGAGCACTCACTTGTTGTTTGTCATGTAACTGTACCAGTGTAGGAGCACTCACTTGTTGTTTGTCATGTAACTGTACCAGGGTAGGAGCACTCACTTGTTGTTTGTCATGCAACTGTACCAGGGTAGGAGCACTCACTTGTTGTTTGTCATGTAACTCTACCAGGATAGGAGCACTCACTTGTTGTTTGTCATGTAACTGTACCAGGGTATGAGCACTCACTTGTTGTTTGTCATGTAACTGTACCAGGGTAGGAGCACTCACTTGTTGTGTGTCATGTAACTGTACCAGGGTAGGAGCACTCACTTGTTGTGTGTTATGTAACTGTACCAGGGTAGGAGCACTCACTTGTTGTTTGTCATGTTACTGTACCAGGGTAGGAGCATCACTTGTGTGTCATGTAACTGTACCAGGGTAGGAGCACTAACTGTTTGTCATGTAACTGTACCAGGGTAGGAGCACTCACTTGTGTGTCATGTAACTGTACCAGGGTAGGAGCACTAACTGGTGTTTGTCATGTAACTGTACCAGGATAGGAGCACTCACTTGTTGTGTGTCATGTAACTGTACCAGGGTAGGAGCACTAACTGTTTGTCATGTAACTGTACCAGGGTAGGAGCACTCACTTGCTGTTTGTCATGTAACTGTACCAGGGTAGGAGCATCACTTGTTGTTTGTCATGTAACTGTACCAGGGTAGGAGGACTCACTTGTAACCACATGTTTGTCATGTAACGGTTGCATTGATATGATTAAAATAACAATAACATATTTAGTTGTGAAGGAATATGTTAAAGGTATATTACTGCATTGATCCCTTTACACACACAGATGTGGGCTGTTCTCTTTGCGCATCTAGATGCATGCTCGTATGTTTGCATGTTCACTTTTCGTATACAGATCTGTGCTTTTCTTTTTGCACATAAAGATGTGTCCTGTTCTCTTTGCCAACACACTAAAGTGCTGTTCTCTTTGCACAAAAAGATGTGTGCTGGTCTATGTGCACATATTGATGTGTGCTTTTCTCTTTGCACATATAGATGTATGGTGTTTTCTTTTCATAATATAGATGTATGCTGTTTGCATTGCACATACAGGTTTGTGGTGTTCCTTTGTACATGCAGTGCAGATAAGTGATATTTTCTTTGCACATACAGGCTGTTCTCTTTGCACATACAGATATGTGCTGTTCTTTTTCTACATGCTGATGTGTGTTGTTCTCTTTGCATATACAGATCTTTGCTGTTCTCTTTGCACTTACAGTGTCCTATAGTTTTTGGACTTAAAGTGTGCTGTTATCTTTGCATATACAGATCTGGACTGTTCTCTTTGCACATGTAGTTGTGTGCTGTTCTCATTGCACATATAGGTGTGTGTTGTTCTCTTTGTACGTACAGACATGGGCTGTCCTCTTTCCATGCTAGGATATTTATTGTTCTCTATGCACATACAGATGTGTGCTGTACCCTTAGCACATATAGATCTGTGTGTGTTCTCTTTGTACATATAGTTGTATGATATTGTCTTTGTACATATAGTTGTATGATATTGTCTTTGTACATATAGTTGTATGATATTGTCTTTGTACATATAATTGTATGATATTCGCTTTGTACATATAGTTGTATGATATTCTCTTTGTACATATAGTTGTATGATATTCTCTTTGCACATATAGTTGTATGATATTCTCTCTGCACATATAGTTGTATGATATTGTCTTTGCACATATAATTGTATGATATTGTCTTTGTACATATAGTTGTATGATATTGTCTTTGTACATATATTTGTATGATATTGTCTTTGCACATATAGTTGTATGATATTGTCTTTGTACATATAATTGTATGATATTGTCTTTGTACATATAATTGTATAATATTGTCTTTGTACATATAATTGTATGATATTGTCTTTGCACATATAGTTGTATGATATTCGCTTTGTACATATAGTTGTATGATATTGTCTTTGCACATATAGTTGTATGATATTTTCTTTACACATATAATTGTATGATATTCTCTTTACACATATAATTGTATGATATTCTTTTTGCACAGATAGGTGATAGGTGTACACTGTTCGTTTTACATATAGATGTGTGAATTCTGTGTGCATATATACATGTGTGCTGTTCTTTTTTTTTTTACACTGGTATAACTAGCATCATCAGATGTGTTATTGTCGTTAAGGATTTATGATATGTGAAGGTGTGTTGTTAGTTTCACTGCTGCTTCTCACATGTACATACTTACATATTGCCTTGAAAGGAGGCAGACGTGAAAATACACGCTTTGATTGAGCAGTCACATAATTGTGTGGGATATTAATGTTTTATTATGAGCCTGATACAGTGCTCACAGTTCTGCTAACAGTATTGGTTAACTATTGATAGCTTGTGATCATCTGTTTGTGGAGGAAACTACTCATTTTTACATATAAGTAAAGAAATTTAATTGTTTTTAATGGTAACTGAGTTTAAATGCGTACATTCTAATTGTTTCTAAAGTTTCATGTAGTAAGTTACCATTTATTGTGTTCATGGACATTTTTCTTGGCCATGTTTGAGTAATCAACAAACTGAAAAAGTGGCAATAAATATTACATGTTAGCATGCTAAATAATTTATGTAGAGCAATGATGCGTTATGTTTGTGTTATCTTTATTTTCATCAGTTCATATATTATTGTCCAACCAATTAGTGATTTGTGTACTTGAGGTTGACAGTGGTTTAGTGAAAATTCCACTGATAGTGCAAGTTAGCAATATGTGAAACTATTGGTTGAATCACAGCCTTATGAAGTTTTCTGTGTGTATAAATGGATTAAGTACAAACATATAGAAGCCATGTCACACTACAATATCACTATTTAATCACAATCTGGAGTATGTAGGACATTTTGTTCCATGTTTCCAAGTTATGTTTTGAAGCATTCACATATTTCTGAAGGAAACACTAACTAAACTTAAAAAAATATTCCAACACAATGAATATATCTACAATTTCCATTCATTTTTCTGTCATTTGGAATATTCTATTGTACCAATCCTTGTAAAACCATATTTAGAAGACATATTAGGTGACTACCAGGCGGGTTTTAGACAAAACAGATCAACAATAGATCAGATATTTATCTTACGACAAATAGCCGAGAAACATTGGGAATATAAAAGAGATCTCCATAACATTTTTGTGGATTTTAAAAAGGCTTATGATAGTGTCCATAGGAATAGTCTATGGAATGCTATGCAGGAATTTAGAATACCAAGGAAGTTAATCAACATGACCAGACTATGCATGGAAGATACTTATAATATAGTAACATATAAAGGCAGGAAATCAGACCCCTTCCAAATAACATCTGGCTTGAAAAAGGGTGATGCACTATCGCCGCTACTCTTCAATCTGGCTCTAGAGAAAGTTGTAAGGAAGATAAAGGAGGAATGTGATATTGGAGGAACATCCAAGCTGCTTGGTTATGCAGATGATATAGATATTATAGGGCAAAGTGAACAAAAGACATTGGAAATATTGACTCACTTAAAGGAAAAAGCCCAACAAATGGGGCTGGTTATCAACCAAGATAAGACAGAATATATGGTAATTTCAAGAGACGGAATGGCTAAAAACTCTGGCCACATACAAATAGATAATATGACCATTAAAAGAACGGAAACATACAAATACCTGGGTACAATCTTTAACTGCTCCAACATCATAAGGGAAGAAATACAAACTAGAATCAACTCTGGAAATAAGATATACTATGCACTACAACATCTACTAAAATCAAAGGCGCTATCTCGTAACACCAAAATCTGTGAGCTGTGAGTTTCGTGTGAAATGCTTTTGAATCTGCCCGAGGTTTTTTGGAATGTGACTGCATGTTCGGAGCGATGGCAGATGGCTATGTCCCAGAGTTGACCGGTTTTTGCCTTATGCAGAAATGCGTGGCTGCTGGGCTTCTGGTTGACTGCCACTGCCATCGACGATGAACTGTATTTTCGTGGACTGTGTGGGTGAACATCTAGGAAACATCCAGATGGGAAAATGACTGCCGATTCCATCAGAGATAAACTGGGTGTTTCGTGGGGGACTTTTGTGTCGACATTCTGGCGGCAGCATTATGCACAGTGTATCTGTGCGGGCTGTTGTTTGTCGAGACTCCTGTCTTTTCCACTTTTCACATTGGGCAGTGGGGAGCGTTTTGTGTGATATTCACTGGCACAGGAACGGAGCATAATGGGGACGACCCGTTGCTGTGAAGTTGGAACTGCGACTAACTAACTAACTAACTAACCAAAATCACAATATACAAAACACTGATCAGACCAGTTGTGCTGTATGGCTCTGAAACCTGGAGTACAACGAAAGGAGACGAAGCCTTGTTACAAACCTTTGAGAACCAAATTTTAAGACGCATCTTTGGACCCATTAGGGATACACAAAGTGGAGAGTGGAAAAGAAGAAGTAACAAAGACATTTATGATTTGTTTAAGTCCCCGCTAATCACTGGTATCATGAAGGCTAATAGACTACAATGGCTGGGGCATATAGAAAGAATGGAAGATAATAGGGAAACAAAACTCGCTTACACTCAGGAAATAAATGACCCTAGACCCCGAGGTAGACCAAGAAGGCGGTGGAGAGATAATACATGTACAGACCTACAAGCACTTGGAATCAACGACTGGCAAGAGAAGGTCCACCAGAGAGACGAATGGAGACAGATTGTATTTGCAGCAAAGAACCTCAATGGCTCGGAACGCTGAAGAAGAAGAAGAAGACCAATCCTTGGAATAATATAACAGATGTAAAGCATGTGGGTACTGATGTTTTGAGTTTGGTTAAAAATAATGTTCTTTGGTTACGTAATGAGAAGAGAGGCACTGGGAAACATTGTGGCAACTGGAACGATCAGTGGTAGAAAAGGCAGAGGCTGACTAAGAGGCATGAGGCTGGATGGCCTAAGGTGAGTGCATGGAATAGCATCCAGAACACCAGAGACCAAGTTCTCTGGAGATACATGCATGCCTATGCCATTAGGCAGGGCACAGGATGAGATGGGTGTGAGGTGGGTGGTCAATGATTCCATTGACAGCGTAAAATAGTTCTGTACTGAGTCTATTCAAGAGTTGAAACTGATACTTTCAATGGACTCGACTCACAAACCGGGCAGCCAACAATATATTTACTGACCTGTTGCGTTGATGAATTCTTGGTTGTCTCCATGAAACCATACATTTACTGATCTTTTTCTTTGATGAACTCTTGGTTGTCTCCATGAATCCATCAGTAATATGTGCAATAATTTATCCATGATTCACTGACAGTGTGGAAGGTGCAAGCCATTGTTCAACAATAAACCATACAAGAAGGGAGACAACCTGAGGGACTACCCTTGCCAACAATGTACATGCTATGACCACGCCACCAGCTGTGTCTACAATGTTACTCTTGACCCGTCTCCTGACAGCCCTGACCAGGGAGGGGGCGGGGTCTGTGTCAACTGCCAGAACTTTACAACTGGCAGGTTCTGTGATTCCTGCTTGCCCAACTACTTCCGCCCCATTGGTGTCAGCCTGTATGACCCTGCAGTGTGCCAACCGTGTAACTGCTCACTTGCAGGTGTGACAGACGTAACAGCTGATTGCTCAAAGGTAAGCTGTAAAACTCAGAAATGTCATCATCTAGCCTTTTCAGGTGTGGTTACTTTTTATTTCAGCGTTTTCAAATGTCATCCCTTATTTAATCATTTTTGTTTATTATTTTGTGTATATGTCTGTTGTCATTTCAGATAACAATTATGTTGTTTATTCATGTATTTTACAAAATCTGTGTCATTCTACCTATTTCCTGTAAACATAAACATGTACACATGCACACGGATGCCCGCACACACACATGCACACAGATTCCCGCACACACACACATGCACAAAATGCCCGCACACACACATGCACACAGATGCCCGCACACACACATGCACACAGATGCCCGCACACACACACTTGCATAAACATGCGCACAAATGCATGCAAACATGCGCACACACACACATTTACTCTATACAATTGTATACATATATATAAACTTCCACAACACCAAGGCCAATTTCCTTCTGACTTCTCTGGAACAATCCCCAGTGTTGTTGGTTTTGAAGCCGAGATATTACAAGTTTGTAACATTTTCAGTTTCATCTTTGATGACTGATATTTGATTTGTAGACAATATATCTATTCTTGTAAGCTTAGAAGAAAGATTGTGATCGTCACTGTGTCATTTGGCATAGAGGAGTAACTCTTCAAATCCTTGAGAGGAAAATTGTGTCATCTGCATATCTGAGTTTTGGAATTGGAATTCCACCAATTATGAATGGATCAAAATTGCCGCTAGTATATAATCTTTGACATTTCTCGTGAAATTTTCTGCATAGATGTTGAACAGGTATGTGAAGAGAATGTATCCCTTTCTTACTCCAGTTTGCAGCTGAAGCCAGTGTGATGTTTCATCTGTTACTCTGACAGCTGCTTGCTGTACTCCAGAATGATACCAGTCAGAACAATGAATCTTGTCACTATTGAGGATTGACCCTGGTCCACTGAAGGAGAGAAGAATATTGTTATAATAATAAGTGTGTCAGTAATACCCAGTTGATAAACTTGTCCAGACATGTCCATCATTCAGGTTGGAGGTCAGTGCTCATGTAAAGCCAATGTTGAAGGCCGGAAGTGTGACACGTGCAAGGCCGGCTACTACGGGCTAAGTGCGGCCAACCCTAATGGTTGTCAGCTGTGTAACTGCAACACTCTGGGTACGGAAGGTGCTAGTGTGTCCTGCGATCAGACCACTGGACAGTGCAGATGTAAAGCTAATGTCCAGGGTAAGGACGGCTGTTAGATGTCTGTTGTCTCTTGCTGTGCCGGGTTCAGTTATTGAGTCATCCATCAGTGTGGCACATGGCATCTCATTAAATTAAGTACACCCAGTAGTATATCAGATAATGGCCATTACTACGTCATCATCATCATCATGTGCCATGCCGATGAGCTTGTGCTGTCACGGTTCACTATCTCACACATTCAGCAGTCTCACAGCAGGTCCGTGTTTGTGTCCCAAATATGCCATGTGCCCAAGATATCCGGGCATTTATCACTTTGTTTTCTTCTTGCTCTTATCAAGTCTGCCAGTTGTCACTCAGTTTTGAAGTTTTGTAAATGTCCGCAAAATCGACATCACATATCTTTACTACTCAGTTTGTGTCTTGAAGGACTGCCTTATTTGTTTTATATATCCATGGTATTCTCTTCATTTTCCTCAGAAATCAAATTTCTTCTACTGTCAAATATGTATTGGCATGTCTGCTTATTGCTTGTTTTAGTTTAGTTTAGTTTTAGTTTAGTTGACAGATCAACATCACGGCATTCGGGTGTAACCCATTATTACTTGTATATACCATACAACATTCATATACCCAATAGTATATTGTATAGTTGTTATACAACACTACAGTATACAACATTAAAATATCAAGTGAGTCTCCCTGGCGAAGTGGTCAAGCCATCTGACTCAGGCTCAGAAGGTTGTGGGTTCGATTCCATGCCGCGTCCTTCGGTCCACGAGTGCATTTTATCTGAGACTCCTGGGGGTCGTCGCTGGAGCTACGGAGTTCGTGCTTTGTGCGACGCTTTCGGCACTTCGCATCGGAAAGAGACTAAGCCATATGGAATAGAAACCCGGTGCAATGAAGTCAACCATGTCGACTTTTAAGCGACTTTAAAAACAAATATCAGATTAGATGATGCATTGTACAGGTTGTTATACACGTATTACACACAGGAAATAAATTTGGGAACCAGTTGAGGCCACTGAAACAGTTACAAAACAAACACACGTAGTATATTTTGGAGCTCACAGAAGGAGAATAAAGAAGTAAAGACTAGAGGACGCACTAGACAACATAAAATTTGAAAGCTATAGTTACCGACCGAGATTCAAACCTGTCACCTCCAAATTTATTTCTTGTGTGTAATACGTGATTAGCATTAGAACCGGCCAATAATTTCTCTTCTTTAAATGTTTGTTAATTATACTGGACACATCATTTACGGTCCGATGGGTTTGTGTGTTTGTTATTTGACCTATGCTGGTTTAATATAAAAGTATGAGACCTATGGTGCTATCTCAATGGTTTGATACGAATTCTGTCCGTATTCCATAGTTGTAGGTTCATGTGTATGATAGACATGGCTAATGAAGACACTGTTTTGGAGTGTCTAGTTGGTCATGTGTCGAAGTACACTTGTTCCTGCAGCGATGCGCTGTCGCCATTTAGAGGTGACAGGTTCGAATCCCGGTCGGTAACTATAGCTTTCAAATTGTATGTTGTCTAGTGCGTCCTCTAGTTTTTACCTCTTTATCCTCCTTCTGTGAGCGCCCAAAAATACTGCGTGTGTTTGTTTGTGTAACAGGTTCTTATACAATACTACAACCTACAACATTCAGATATCCAATTAGATATGTTGTACAGGTTTTCTTTTACATTATAGTAAATAACATTTGAATATCCAATTAGACACGCTATGCAGGATTTCATGGAGTATAACCCCATACAACATTCAAATATCCAACTAGATGATGTGTCGTATAGGTTTATATCTCAGGTGGTTTCAGTTTTGTCAAGGACACCTTCATCTTGACACACAGCCACCTTCATTACATGTTCAGCCTCCTCCATAACCATCACAGGATGAGGATCTCAACACAGGGAACCAAGTCTGTAACACAGGCAAGACCCCAATATGTGGATATCAGAGTCCGTACATACTATACACTTATGTTGTGGACAGATTTCATAGTTTGTAATTTTGTCAGGGCACTTGCTTATATGCCTACTCAAAATGATTTTCATCTGCTGATGAATATGTAATGTCTGTAATTGCACATATCCATTTCTTTATCTGACTAGGGTAGGCAGCCATTCCACTACTCTAGGATCAAGCTGGGAGTAAATCATCCAAAGCTTTCTTATTTGTACAGACGAACCCGCCCATAGTTGGACGTTTGTCATGTACAAGTGTATGAGTTGTACACTGATGATGCTAGTTCTTTAACCCATTTCTGACTTGAAGTACTTACAATAGCCAGTGTCATACCAGGGCCCATAATGGAAGTGGAGAATACCACCGTAACAAGCCATGCATGTCACGAGAGGTACTAACCAGGGTTGTTGTGGGACTGGCTACCACATTCCGTAGAAAACTTTAGCTGCAAAATGAAACCAATCATGAACAAGTCTACTAAATTAGTTGCAAAATACAACCAATCATGAACAAGTCTACTAAATTAGCTGCAAAATACAACCAATCATGAACAAGTTTACAAAGGACTTGGTGTGAGTTGGTTAAGACATGTACTCCGTTGGGAGATAATGAGGCAGAAGAAGAACAAGTACGTACAAATGTTCCCTGACACCAGTCTATAACGCTGTCATATTGTTATTGTGTATGTTACAAGGTAACTGTCTGTGTGTACATTAAATACAGGTCTGCATTGTGATGAGTGTAAGTATGGAAATTATGGGCTGGCCGGCGACAACCCGCTGGGCTGTACCTCCTGTGGCTGCAATCCTGTCGGCTCATCTTCCCAGTACTGTGATCCCAGCAGTGGCCAGTGCCAGTGTAAAGATCGAGTCACTGGTCTGAAGTGTGATACTTGCCTGGGTGGCTTCTACAACTTCACAAGTAGCTGTGTGCCATGTAGCTGCAACCTTGTCGGAGCTGAGAATGGCACTGTCTGCAATAAAACATCTGGCCAGTGTACATGCAAGCAGAATGTGCAAGGTGAACTGTTAATTTATGCTTCTTCCACATTACTATTTTGTTAGAAGGGACTAACCTTGGTGTGTAGAAGTGACCGATGGACATGTGTTTAAAATTCATATGACTATGGATGTAAATGAAATCACTTCCTAGGTTGACCCAGTCTACAGTGAATGCTAAAACATGTCTGGGGAAGTGATGGTGGACCGTGTGATTCTGACCACACCAGGCCTGGACTGCCCATTGGTCAGTACACATGTGTATATGTACACCATATGCACAGTGGGTCTTGAGGTCCCTGACTTGTCCTTGTTACTGACTGTCTGCCCAGGGCTGGACACTTCAAGAGGTGTAGAGGGGTCCCTGACTTGTCCTTGTTACTGACTGTCTGCCCAGGGCTGGGCACTTCAAGGTGTGTAGAGGGGTCCCTGACTTCTCCTTGTTACTGACTGCCCAGGGCTGGGCACTTCAAGGTGTGTAGAGGGGTCCCAGACTTGTCCTTGTTACTGACTGCCCAGGGCTGGACACTTCAAGAGGTGTAGAGGGGTCCCTGACTGTTTGCCCAGGGCTGGGTACTTCAAGGTGTGTAGAGGGGTCCCTGATTTGTCCTTGTTACTGACTGTCTGCCCAGGGCTGGACACTTCAAGAGGTGTAGAGGGGTCCCTGACTTCTCCTTGTTACTGACTGTCTGCCCAGGGCTGGGCACTTCAAGGTGTGTAGAGGGGTCCCAGACTTGTCCTTGTTACTGACTGTCTGCCCAGGGCTGGGTACTTCAAGGTGTGTAGAGGGGTCCCAGACGTGTCCTTGTTACTGACTGTCTGCCCAGGGCTGGGTACTTCAAGGTGTGTAGAGGGGTCCCAGACTTGTCCTTGTTACTGACTGCCCAGGGTTGGACACTTCAAGAGGTGTCCCTGACTATTTGCCCAGGGCTGGGCACTTCAAGAGGTTGAATTGAACTGAGTCAAGAACTGTCATCACTGCACTTGGGACATTTCCATATGCAGTCCGTCCAATCCTCAACAATCAGTGAAGAGTCCCCATTCTAATGTACCAGTTGCAGTCTGATTATGTATCCCTCTGGCCTGTCCTTGGAGTTCCGAGTGTCGGCTAGATCCTCTGGTGACTCCCTGCAGCATCATTCTCTCCTGGCCATGATGATATCTCTAAAAAACACTGCAAGAGGTGAGTTTAACAGACTCTTAAGCATATTTACAAAGCAGGCATTCCAGAGTGACCTGTGGTCGCACTCTGTTCAGGTGCATATTGATATGTACTGTGTTCTGGTCATTGCTTGACAGATGGTTTATGTTGTCTTGGGGGGGGGGGGGGGGGTGGATTAAGACCAGATATATATTGTTTTACTATTCTTCCACTGTCTCCAGTGGTCCATCTATTTAACAAGTTTATATTATTGACAGTTTTAGTAGCTGTTTGGTGGTTGTGAATTATGTTGCTGTACATGGTTGTTCTTGTCTACATGTTGTCTTGTCTAGTCTGAAGGATGGATATATTTGCCCACTTGAGACCCCTCATGATGCACTGCTGTCTGTGTCTGCTGCAGGGGTTTACTGTGACCAGTGCAAGGAAGGAACCTATAACTTTGGGTCATCATCACTGCAGGGTTGTCAGAGCTGCCCCTGTGTCCAGGCTGGCACAGTCAATGGAACCGGATCTTGTGACAAAACCACTGGTGCTTGCCTCTGTAAGGTCAATGTGGAGGGCCAGGGATGCAACAAATGTAAGCCCAACACCTGGGGACTGAATGCAACAGATCCTCTGGGCTGCCAGCCTTGTGGTTGCGATCCTCTAGGTGAGTGTAAACTTTGTATTATACTTTCTGCCAGGTGATCATGCAGTGTCCTCGTCAGATTCCCGACAGTGTACTTCCAGTGTTTAATGGACAAGTGCCATCCTGCATCTGCCTGCTGCATCTGGTTAATCACTTGATGCATATCTGCTGTTGTACTAGCTGAAATTCACAAGTGTTATGGAATCAGACTGTAGATCTGGAATTTGGCCACGAGTTAGCACCCAAGTGGTGATCATAGAAACAAGATGCATATCTGGAATCTGGCCGAGAGTTAACACCCAAGTGGTTATCATAGAATCAGAATGTAGATCTGGAATCTGGCCGAGAGTTAGCACCCAAGTGGTGATCGTAGAAACAAGATGTGGATTTGGAATCTGGCCGAGAGTTAGCCCCCAAGTGGTGATCATAGAAGCAGGCTGTAGATCTGGAATCTGGCCGAGAGTTAGCACCCAATTGGTAATCATAGAATCAGACTGATGATCTGGAATCTGGCTGAGAGTTAGCACCCAATTGGTGATCACCAGTCTGGTCGAGAGAGTTTGAATTATAATAGCTATATTTCATCAGTATAAATATTCGTTAATGCAAAGGTGTGATCTGTGTCAGCAGGTTGTGTTTGTAGTAGCTGTGTGTGATCAGCACACACCATTCCCATTACACATCAACCTAATCCTGTAAAAGATGCTGTTGATGGCTGTGAATTCCCATTACACATCAACCTAATCCTGTAAAAGATGCTGTTGATGGCTGTGAATTCCCATTACACATCAACCTAATGCTATAAAAGATGCTGTTGATGGCTGTGAATTCCCATTACACATCAACCTAATCCTGTAAAAGATGCTGTTGATGGCTGTGAATTCCCATTACACATCAACCTAATGCTGTAAAAGATGCTGTTGATGGCTGTGAATTCCCATTACCATCCATCCATCCATCATGTGCCATGCCGGTAAGCGTGGGCGGTCATGTTCTGCCATCTCACTCGATCAACAGAGTCGTGGATCAGTTCCGTGTTTTTGTCTCGACCATGCCACAAGGCCAAGCCATCCAGATACTTGTTTCTAGGTCTTCCCCTTGGTCTGTTCCCCTCGATCTTACCAGTTGTCACCAAGTTCTCCAAATCATTTCTTCTCATAACATGCCCAAAAAATTGTGACTGTCTACGTCTAATGTCTCTGATCAGTTTACGATCTTCATTTGTTTCTTGAAGGACTTGTTCATTGGTCTTTCTGGCTGTCCATGGTATTCTTTGCATTTTCCTCAGAAACCACATTTCTACAGCCATCAGATGTTTTTCAGCCTGGCTGCTCATTGTCCAAGCTTCACATCCATATAAAAGTACAGGTTCTATGTAGCATCTCAACACTCTTTTCCTCGTTTCAGTTGACATCTTTTTATTGGTCAGTATGTTTTTCATCTTGCTAAAGGCTACTTTTGCCATGGCGATTCTTGTTCTAATCTCTTCAAGGCATCTCCCATCAGATGTTATTACTGTTCCGAGGTAATTGTACCTATTCACTTGTTGAAGAATATTCCCATTTACTTGTATATTACACTGTGGTATTTCGTTCTTCTTAGTGACGACCATAATCTGTGTCTTTTTACAATTTAATTCTAACCCTTGTTGTTCACTGTGTGTAACAACCGCATCTACTAAATGTTGCAGGTCCTGTTCATTGTCTGCAATCAAGACTGTATCATCTGCATATCTAATGTTATTGATGCATCGTCCCCCAATGTTGATTCCTTCCATATTTTCAATATTTCTGAAAATATTTTCACTGTACAGGGAAAACAGATCTGGAGACATTACACATCCCTGTCTCACACCTCTCTTAATAGGCTGATATTGGCTTACTTCATTATCAACTCTTATGGCAGCTTGTTGTTTCCAATATATGTTTTTTACAAGTCTAAGGTCTTTCCCATCAATTTGAACACAACATGATTTTCTTGGCATGTGTAAAGAAGGTAGTTTGCCATTGCTTTCCTTCCCAGCAGTGACCATACTGGTCAGTGACCGTAGCCATTGTCTCCTCAAAAAAGGAGATCCTCTGCCTACCGTCGTGAAGGTGTAGACCATAACCTACAACTATCTGTCGGCTGCTCTCCATCTTCATCCACCACCTGCACCCATGGCTTCACGTAACCCTGATCGGGGGGCTAAACGGGTACTCCACCTTGCCCAAGGGTGTCCCGTAGGCTAGCGGAGGGAAGGAGGCGCCTTACTTCTCCTTTGATAGGGGATACCCCTACCCCCTACCCATTACACATCAACCTAATGCTATAAAAGATGCTGTTGATGGCTGTGAATTCCCATTACACATCAACCTAATCCTGTAAAAGATGCTGTTGATGGCTGTGAATTCCCATTACACATCAACCTAATGCTATAAAAGATGCTGTTGATGGCTGTGAATTCTCATTACACATCAACCTAATCCTGTAAAAGATGCTGTTGATGGCTGTGAATTCCCATTACACATCAACCTAATGCTGTAAAAGATGCTGTTGATGGCTGTGAATTCCCATTACACATCAACCTAATGCTGTAAAAGATGCTGTTGATGGCTGTGAATTCCCATTACACATCATCAACCTAATGCTATAAAAGATGCTGTTGATGGCTGTGAGTTCCCATTACACATCAACCTAATCCTGTAAAAGATGCTGTTGATGGCTGTGAATTCCCATTACACATCAACCTAATGCTATAAAATATGCTGTTGATGGCTGTGAATTCCCATTACACATCAACCTAATGCTATAAAAGATGCTGTTGATGGCTGTGAATTCCCATTACACATCAACCTAATCCTGTAAAAGATGCTGTTGATGGCTGTGAATTCCCATTACACATCAACCTAATGCTATAAAATATGCTGTTGATGGCTGTGAATTCCCATTACACATCAACCTAATGCTATAAAAGATGATGTTGATGGCTGTGAATTCCCATTACACATCAACCTAATCCTGTAAAAGATGCTGTTGATGGCTGTGAATTCCCATTACACATCAACCTAATGCTGTAAAAGATGCTGTTGATGGCTGTGAATTCCCATTACACATCAACCTAATCCTGTAAAAGATGCTGTTGATGGCTGTGAATTCCCATTACACATCAACCTAATGCTATAAAAGATGCTGTTGATGGCTGTGAATTCCCATTACACATCAACCTAATCCTGTAAAAGATGCTGTTGATGGCTGTGAATTCCCATTACACATCAACCTAATGCTGTAAAAGATGCTGTTGATGGCTGTGAATTCCCATTACACATCAACCTAATGCTTTAAAAGATGCTGTTGATGGCTGTGAATTCCCATTACACATCAACCTAATGCTATAAAAGATGCTGTTGATGGCTGTGAATTCCCATTACACATCAACCTAATCCTGTAAAAGATGCTGTTGATGGCTGTGAATTCCCATTACACATCAACCTAATGCTATAAAAGATGCTGTTGATGGCTGTGAATTCCCATTACACATCAACCTAATCCTGTAAAAGATGCTGTTGATGGCTGTGAATTCCCATTCCTAATGCTATAAAAGATGCTGTTGATGGCTGTGAATTCCCATTACACATCAACCTAATCCTGTAAAAGATGCTGTTGATAGCTGTGAATTCCCATTACACATCAACCTAATGCTATAAAAGATGCTGTTGATGGCTGTGAATTCCCATTACACATCAACCTAATCCTGTAAAAGATGCTGTTGATGGCTGTGAATTCCCATTACACATCAACCTAATGCTATAAAAGATGCTGTTGATGGCTGTGAATTCCCATTACACATCAACCTAATCCTGTAAAAGATGCTGTTGATGGCTGTGAATTCCCATTCCTAATGCTATAAAAGATGCTGTTGATGGCTGTGAATTCCCATTACACATCAACCTAATCCTGTAAAAGATGCTGTTGATAGCTGTGAATTCCCATTACACATCAACCTAATCCTGTAAAAGATGCTGTTGGTGGCTGTGAATTCCCATTACACATCAACCTAATCCTGTAAAAGATGCTGTTGATGGCTGTGAATTCCCATTACACATCAACCTAATGCTATAAAAGATGCTGTTGATGGCTGTGAATTCCCATTACACATCAACCTAATCCTGTAAAAGATGCTGTTGATGGCTGTGAATTCCCATTACACATCAACCTAATCCTGTAAAAGATGCTGTTGATGGCTGTGAATTCCCATTACACATCAACCTAATGCTGTAAAAGATGCTGTTGATGGCTGTGAATTCCCATTACACATCAACCTAATCCTGTAAAAGATGCTGTTGATGGCTGGGAAGTACTGAAGACTTCACATGTACTAGCTTACAAGTCTGTGAGATGGGTAACCAATTGTTGTGTATGCTACCTTTTTTATTTTTCAACACTATTTGGATTGAAGCCATTCTATGACCTGGTTTCTGACGAACGGTCAGGTCACCTAGCCAAGCAAGTCAAGCCCTCCAGCAACTGAACATACCTGAAGCTTATTGTGACATACTCTACTGACACCTTACTATCTTAACAGACAATAGTTTGTTACACTGTGCTTAGAAAGCATATTAACCAGATCTCATAGTATGGAGCAGAGATGGAGTTATACTTCTTCATAGCACAAAGTTGGATCTGAATTATAGAGACCATGTGTTTCCCATGCAGCATGATACCTCTCTCGGCCTGCCTAGTTTACTGTAGAGAAAAAAAAATAACACAATTACATCTGGAACAAGACAAGCTGCAGAAGCTGCAACTGTTTGCCTGTCAGAGCTTTGATTCTAGACCAGTTGCTAACCAAGGCTTAGTACCTGGTAAACCCTGCCATGACATTTAGTGTTTAAGTTGTATTTTCTAGCACTATTGTGACATAATGTTCTACCAATATAAGAACACTGCTGTATTAATGTTTTGCCCACTATGGTATGAACAGATGACAAATTGGCTGACTCATGTAATCTGTAACACTGTAGGTACTCTCCTGGAGAACAGAACTGTTTGTGATCAGAATACGGGCCAGTGTTCGTGTCTCTTCAACAGAATGGGGCGCCGATGTGAATCATGCATTAATGGTAAGTCTGGGGTCACACATGGCCATCTTCTTGATCACAGCACTAACCTAGAAGATCTTTTCCCCCACCTGGTGACACATTGAGTATATATGGACCCATATTTAGATAGACCAATCAGCACTGGCTGGGTGATGTGATCTATGTCATTGACTAATCAGCACTGGATAGGTGATGTGGTCGATGCCACACTGACACCTTGACTTCCCACAACATGTCCTGGCACCCATGTCCTGGCACCCATGTCCTGGCACCCATGTTCAACAGTGTCACACGGGAAGCCCATGTGGGTCCACATCCCCTCTGTGATGGCCATGGTTGGTCGTGTCACATGATCACCTAGTCTTGGACCAGGTCTGTCTCCTTACCCCAGTTATGCCATGTGGTCCATCCATCCAGCTGTTTATCTCTCTGTCTCCTCCTTCCTCTTGTCCCACCAAGTTTTGCTGATTGTCACAGTTTTCAAGTTAATTTCACCTCGCACTGTGTCTACAAACTCTTGACCATCTACGTGTCATTTCCCGAATCAATTTACGGTTGTCATTTGTTTCTGGTAGAACTGCCTCATTCATTGTTCTGTTTGCCTGTGCTATTTTTTTGCATGTTCCTCAGACTACCTTTCTACTGTTGCAGTTGTTTCTGGTAGAACTGCCTCATTGATTGTTCTGTCCGCCTGCACTGTTGTTTGTATGTTCCCCAGATATCACCTTTCTACTGCTGCAGCTGTTTCTCAGCTTTTCTGCTGATTGTCCAGTCTCACAAGCATACAACTAAGCAATATGGTGGCATGGTTTTTATATCATGGTCTGATTTCTGTGTTTAGGAAGATGAATTTATCAGGACAGCACATCCCCTTACCTCTTTTGATTTCTTTGATTCATCTCCTATTTTTATTGTAATCAATAAAGGATGTTTTGGTGTTTTTAGTCATAGCAATACCATTGCTGTTGTGAAATGTTTGCATGATTGTATGTGTTTTTGTAACACATATATAGTTTGATGTTTGTCTGATGTTGTTTTAATTGATTTGTTACCGCTTTCCGCTCCCAGTAAATGCTGGTTTACCAAGACAGATGGTCTTAGTTCAATCCCTTCTAGTGGCATCATTATTTTTTTTTTTTTCATAAAATGGGTACTAGATAATTTCTGGACATGATCAGATAAGGTAAGGTGACTGGGAATGAAGCTGGTGGTCTGGCCTATTTATGTTGTCGTCTAGAATATATGTAGGCCTAAGATTTCACACGTTTATGGCAGTATCTGTCATGGAACTAGAATATATGTAGGCCTAAGATTTCACACGTTTATGGCAGTATCTGTCATGGAACTAGATTATATGTAGGCCTAAGATTTCACACGTTTATGGCAATATCTGTCATGGAACTAAATTATATGTAGGCCTAAGATTTCACACGTTTATGGCAGTATCTGTCATGGAACTAGAATATATGTAGGCCTAAGATTTCACACGTTTATGGCAGTATCTGTCATGGAACTAGAATATATGTAGGCCTAAGATTTCACACATTTATGGCAGTATCTGTCATGGAACTAGAATATATGTAGGCCTAAGATTTCACACGTTTATGGCAGTATCTGTCATGGAACTAGAATATATGTAGGCCTAAGATTTCACACGTTTATGGCAATATCTGTCATGGAACTAGAATATATGTAGGCCTAAGATTTCACACGTTTATGGCAGTATCTGTCATGGAACTAGATTATATGTAGGCCTAAGATTTCACACGTTTATGGCAGTATCTGTCATGGAACTAAATTATATGTAGGCCTAAGATTTCACACGTTTATGGCAGTATCTGTCATGGAACTAGAATATATGTAGGCCTAAGATTTCACACATTTATGGCAGTATCTGTCATGGAACTAGAATATATGTAGGCCTAAGATTTCACACGTTTATTGCAGTATCTGTCATGGAACTAGATTATATGTAGGCCTAAGATTTCACACGTTTATAGCAGTATCTGTCATGGAACTAGAATATATGTAGGTCTAAGATTTCACACGTTTATAGCAGTATCTGTCATAGAACTAGAATATATGTAGGTCTAAGATTTCACATGTTTATAGCAGTATCTGTCATGGAACTAGCTTGGCATTGTTGACTTGCCAGTAAAACATGAACATGTAATGGAGTTTCTCATTAAGTAACCAGTTGTTTATAGTATATAATGCAGTTAGTAATGCAGTAAACAAATATTGTAAACAAAGAACAGTTGTGATGATGGACATTGAGTCTTGTAAACGGTTTCTGACGTGAATGTTTGCAGGTAGCTATGTCAATCCGACCGGAGGCTGCCAGCCATGTAGCTGCAATCAGCTGGGAACATTACCTGGCACATTCTGTAACCAGGTCACAGGTCAGTGTGAGTGCAAGCAAGGGGACTTCGGAGTTGCTGGCAAAAACTGTGACCAGTGTATGCCCACATTCTACGGTTTCTCTTCACGATTGGGATTGTAAGTATTTTCAGTGTCCACAAAATGTTCATAGCATGGTTGATTATGAACATCCATTAATTGACCTAAGATACATGTATGAGAGAATGTTGGTCCATTTCATCATGTTTGATTCACTGTCTCAAGATACATGTATAGGAGAATTGGGGTCCATTTCATCACAAATTTGATTCACTTTCTCATGATACATTACAGGAGAATTCTGGCCCATTTAAGATCCAGGGCTACAACAAGTAGGTTTGGACCAATCAAAAGTGGGTGGCAGAAACGGTGACGTAGGGATGTGTCACATTAATGGCTTCAGCGTTATTAATATAGTAACAGACATGTTGTATTATGTATCAAATTCAAGTAAATTGCACAAAGAAGACAACCGTATTCATATTTTTGATACATTAAAAAAGTTATTACAATAATTCAACAAATTTTTCAAATATAGCACTGATATGATATTCTTGTAGCACATGGATGATATGAACATGTCATTGTTATATTGGTGCATTGTAAAGTAGATGTGGACAGGCCCTGTGGGATTGTGTCTACAGTGTGGAAAAACGGAGACACCATCATGGCTTGGAGAGAATGGTGCTGCAGTCAGTGACCGTGGGATCTGTGGGATTGTGTCTACATTGTGGAAGAATGGATGCGCCATCATGGCCGGGAGGAAAGGCTGGATGGACACATAATCAGATTGCAATTTTACCATTCGTGTTAATACTCTTTGCTGGTGGTTGAAGATGAAGACGGAACGCATATCGTAATATCTTGAGTACTGTGATGTCTGTTAATTGATACAACTTTTCATGTTTGGTATTACATGGTGCTCTGCGCTGATGCCACAAGATGAATATTGATGTTTACAGCAGATTGCCATAGTCAGTGTTCAGATCAGTGGCTACGCCAGTAACATGTTTACCAGATGAGCGTTGATGTTGTTGACATGTTCAGTGTTCTGAAACACACCCTTGTACTCTCACCCTACAGCTGCCTGGCGTGTAACTGTCTGGAGGCTGGCAGTTTGAACACATCCTGCCACCCAGTCTCAGGACAGTGTACGTGTAAAGCACTGGTCACTAACCGAACCTGTGATCGATGCGTGCCAGGCTCCAGCCACCTGGACGCCAATAACCCTCTTGGCTGTAGCTCAGGTATGACCCATGTTTCCCACACGTTATACTCACCACTTCATCTTAAAGAAAACATGTTTCTGTTTACTTTTATACACAGTTTACCTGATTATATTTCTGCATGTTTGTTTTCAGCCAATCTGCAAAATTATCTTGCCCTTGGCAAACTACATGAACATTGTTTAAAGTACTTTTATTCTAAAATTTCTCATTCTGAACTTTATTATTTGAACCTACCATCTTCATTGCCTTCAACTGACTAATATTGTTCATGAATTGCTGTCATGCTGTCAGTAAATACATGTTAAGTCATCCATGACAATTCATGTTTGGTTGATAGTACTGGTGTGATTATGTTGACATATGTTTTTGTTACTTTGCTCGCATAAAAGGACACTGGAATGTACATGGAACACGCCAGCTGTGTATGCGATACATTCTAGCTCTACCCACGATGGCAGACAGGCTCAAGATGGTGCAGGTTACATCATATCTCCGAGTGGCTGCAGATACTGCACATTCCCTGCATGAAGGCATGGACACAGTTAAGGGCCAGGGGCTCATTGGAGGCAAATCATGGATGGCTCAGACAGAGGATACAATCAGAGAAGTGTGCATGCTTGAGAACATTGGAAGATGAGAGGAGTGGGTCAGAATACTAGAGGAAAGTCAGGTCTGTGCAGGGTGTAGTAACATTGGATTTGGAATGCAGGGATTGTCCGGCAGGCTGCACTGAATGGGAGGTGCAACAACAGATTCATGACAATTTGCGCCAAGTTAAATGTAATCATCTACATGGATGACTCTGATACCACAACATCTAGTTTAAGAATGGAGGTGGAGGCAGTCACATCATCGTGGTTGTAATGGACTACCAAAGTATGCTGAGAAAGGTGAAGACAGGCATGCTTTGGACGGAGTGGCAGGCTTCAATTAAACAATAAAAAATAGGGATCATCTGTTGGATTATTCCAGCAGACATGCTGGTGTGGTGGGAAACGAGCAGGCGGACATATTGGTTGGGTCTGCACCGCTGGGTGGGGTATTGGTGCATGATAAGGTAGGCGTGGTCGGGACCCTTTGGGATCGTAAGTATAGTGCGGAGGTACAGATAGACCATCACGGCTTGGAGAGAATGGTGCTGCAGGGAGTGACAAGTGGATCTGGCCGACACTGAGGCAAGGCCAGGTGGACACATATTATTGGGACTCTTTGCTGGCTGTTGAAGATGAGGACAGAGCACACGGACCGAATGCTATGATGTCATTTCTTGACTCAACCCAACATATATGACACAACAGTATACTGATGGAGGGAAATGTTGAAGGCAAACAAGATAGAAGGGGGTATCAAAGATATAACTGAACAGTCTCTGTGAAAATATTGTCAGAATCAGCCTAGCAGAATGTACAACAAACTCTTGGAGGTCAGTTACCACTAACCTTCTTTGTGAATATGACACTGGAAGATGTTTGGAACGATGTATATGTTCTCAGATTCAAAAACTCCACATGTTAACATCAACAGAACAGACATCACATGTATTTTCACAAATACAAACAATCTATATTGTAATATAAATAAAATGACACGTCCACCTGGTCAGATATACATCATCTAGGATGTCTTGGCTGGGTCACAGTAGGAGGTGGAGATGACTATTTGCACACTTGAAAACTAAATTCTAAAGGAACAGAAAAAGAGAAGCTCAGTGACCAACTACATCACTCAGACATGCTAAAACATTGAGATTCAGACTCCTTCATAGGTGAACACGTGATCAGACGACGTCAACATCAAACTTGAACTGACTAATCTGATAGTGATGATGGTTATGATGTGATAATACAAACACAATGTGATAATACAAACACAGTGTGATAATACAAACACAATATGTGATAATACAAACACAATGTGATAATACAAACACAATATGTGATAATACAAACACAATGTGATAATACAAACACAATGTGATAATACAAACACAATATGTGATAATACAAACACAATGTGATAATACAAACACAATATGTGATAATACAAACACAATGTGATAATACAAACACAATATGTGATAATACAAACACAATATGTGATAATACAAACACAATATGATAATACAAACACAATGTGATAATACAAACACAATATGTGATAATACAAACACAATGTGATAATACAAACACCATGTGATAATACAAACACAATGTGATAATACAAACACAATGTGATAATACAAACACAATGTGATAATACAAACACAATGTGATAATACAAACACAATGTGATAATACAAACACAATGTGATAATACAAACACAATGTGATAATACAAAGACAATGTGACAATACAAACACAATATGTGATAATACAAACACAATATGTGATAATACAAACACAATGTGATAATACAAACACAATATGTGATAATACAAACACAATATGTGATAATACAAACACAATATGTGATAATACAAACACAATATGTGATAATACAAACACAATATGTGATAATACAAACACAATATGTGATAATACAAACACAATGTGATAATACAAACACAATATGTGATAATACAAACACAATATGTGATAATACAAACACAATATGTGATAATAAAAACACAATGTGATAATATACAAACACAATGTGATAATACAAACACAATATGTGATAATTCAAACACAATGTGATAATACAAACACAATATGTGATAATACAAACACAATGTGATAATACAAACACAATATGTGATAATACAAACACAATGTGATAATACAAACACAATATGTGATAATACAAACACCATGTGATAATACAAACACCATGTGATAATACAAACACAATGTGATAATACAAACACAATGTGATAATACAAACATAATGTGATAATACAAACACAATGTGATAATACAAACACAATGTGATAATACAAAGACAATGTGACAATACAAACACAATATGTGATAATACAAACACAATATGTGATAATACAAACACAATGTGATAATACAAACACAATATGTGATAATACAAACATAATGTGATAATACAAACATAATGTGATAATACAAACAACATATGTGATAATACAAACACAATGTGACAATACAAACACAATGTGTGATAATACAAACACAATGTGATAATACAAACACAATATGTGATAATACAAACACAATGTGACAATACAAACACAATATGTGATAATACAAACACAATGTGATAATACAAACACAATATGTGATAATACAAACACAATGTGATAATACAAACACAATATGTGATAATACAAACACAATATGTGATAATACAAACATAATGTGATAATACAAACATAATGTGATAATACAAACATAATGTGATAATACAAACACAATATGTGATAATACAAACACAATGTGATAATACAAACACAATATGTGATAATACAAACACAATGTGACAATACAAACACAATATGTGATAATACAAACACAATATGTGATAATACAAACATAATGTGATAATACAAACACAATATGTGATAATACAAACACAATGTGATAATACAAACACAATATGTGATAATACAAATGCAATATGTGATAATACAAACATAATATATGATAATACAAACACAATGTGATAATACAAACATAATATGTGATAATAAAAATACAATATGTGATAATACAAACACAATATGTGATAATACAAACACAATATGTGATAATACAAACACAATATGTGATAAAACAAACACAATATTTGATAATACAAACACCATATGATAATACAAACACAATGTGATAATACAGACACATTGACATGCAGCCTTCCTGTTGCAGCCCCATCCCAACAGCCCCCGCCCGAGCTCAGCAACAGAACCTCAACCTCGATCACATTTGTCTGGGGACCACCCGATTCCCCTAATGGGCTGATCCTGAGTTATAACATCTATCGCAACAGTACCTTGATTGGAAACACCTCAGCCACAGGTATGTTGTTTGCGGTCACCATCTCATTAGCTGCATTTCACTTCCGTAACCATAGTGCCTGGTGTAACACAAGGTTAAGGCTTTAGTGCATCATCCTCTTCATCACCACCATCATCATTACTGCCATAATCATCATCCTCATCACCACCATCATCACAGCTTCAGTCATTTCACTTCCATAACCATAGTGGCTGGTGTAACACAAGGTTAGGGCTTTGGTGCATCCTCATCATTATTATCGTCACCACCACCATCATCATCAACATCATAATCATCAGCATCATCACCATATTTCACCTGTTTCAGATTGAATTACTTCACGAAGCTGTATATTTTCTGTACTCCATTATTCTTCATGTTTTCAACTTCCCCAATTATGTTGCCCCAAGCCATTAGTTAGTTAGTTAGTCGACAGATCATCCTCGCTGCACATCGAACCATTCAGTCCATAAGTGCTCGGATCCCCTCCTCAGCAAATCCCGCAGCGTGTAGCGGCTAACGACGCCAGTTCTGTGTTGGTTTATCAATCTTCTTTGGCTTCCTGCGTAGTGTTCTTGTTTGGCCACACCTCTTATAATTTGATGCTCTAGCAGTCTGGCCATTGTTGTAGATTCACAGTCATCACTTGGTTCTCGCAAAAGTCTCACATCACGTAGAGCATTCAGAATGTCAGCCTGGTCCATGGCGCGTCCGCCCTCCACAGTAGCCTCACCTGCGAGCTTGTCAGCCCGCTCATTCCCTTGTACTCCCGCATGCCCTGGCACGAAGATGAAACTAATCTTTGCCAGCCGAGACCGCTTCAGAGGCAGCAACCATTCTCTTCGGATCGACCCCTCCTCTATCCTCTTGATCATGTTCATTGAGTCGCTAAGGAAACAAGCCCTGGTGAATGTCTGTGTCTCGAGCCATGTTATTGCTTTACTTACTGCCATGACTTCCATGGTCAGGCTACTTGTGGTTTCAGTGAAAGCACCAGAGTCCTCCTTCACAATTCTCCCTCCGGCCCGAGCTGTAAAGGCCCATGAGCTTCTCACATGTCGGACGACCGACCCATCTGTGTAGATGACCGCGTCACCGTCTAGCGAATTCTCGAAAATCAACGCTTGTACTTCAGCCTCAACAGCAGCCGGATTTTCTTGTCTGCATTTTCTATCTAGTTGGATGCAAACTGAAAAGGATGTGCAGAAGTCTGTTGGCACTTGCACCCACTCCTCGCCAGGTTCTAAGTCCTCAAGTGAACACACCTGTTGAAGAATGTCTTCGGCTTGACCCATCCACGACCGTCCTCTTTTTAACCTGCTGCCCTTCACCTTCCTAATTTCACTATGCAGTGGATGTTGTGTGTTTGCGTTAATTCTGAGGTAGGCGCGTGCCCTGCAAACTTGTATTCTCTCTTCAATGGTTGGAAAATCAAGAAGGTAGCGCATCGCCCTGCATGCTGTATCTCTTGTACATCCAAGAATAATGCGCATAGCTTCATTCTGTATCCTTTCCATCCTTTCTATCTGCTTATGGCTGAGAGTCAAGATTGCCATTGCATACTCCAAAACAGACATGACCAGCCCCTCGTACAGAAGACATAGATGGCGCTGCTCACAGTTTGCTGCCGCCATCACCCGCATCGCTGCCAAACCCCGCTTGGCCTTTGTTATCACCTGGTCTATGTGCACATTATAAGCAAGGCTTCGATCAAACCGTATCCCCAGGTAATTCATTGCCTGCGTTCTTTCCACCGTCTCTGAACACAGCATTACAGTTGGTGTTGGATTGTTGACAATATGATTATTCAACGAGAACCAAGTCACTGTTGCCTTTGTTGGGTTGACCATTGCCCCAGCTTCATCACACCAAGTACTTATGCGATTGAGTTCGGTTTGTAGTTCCCCAGCAACCTCCTCTCTATCCTTACCCTGACGATACACTAAAACATCATCGGCATATGACAATGTCCTGCCAGGTCCAGTGATCTGCTCACTGGTGATTCTCACTGTGTAGGCGTTGAACAGTACCGGAGATAATGGTGACCCCTGTGGTAGGCCAGGATATATTGTTGTTGGTTCCGAAGTCCAACTGCCACATCTAAAAACTACTTTCCGTTGGAAGAGGGCTGCAGCGATCCAACATGGCGCCAAGCCATGATATGCAGTTCCTTCAGATCCAGTTAAACGCCAACATTCAGATTTCTACATTCATAGTCATGTGATTGGGATTAGTTAGGCTTATATTTGTGATCCCATGGTTGTAGACACATGGAGCTGCCTGCACGCTTTAGACCACACGGCTTAGACCACACGGCTTAGACTAGATGATTCATGTGCACACATGTGGAGATAAGGTGACCAATCTCTGGATGCCACCCCTCAACATTTGTTATTTGTTATGTGATCTATAAATACAAATATGAAACTGAACATCAACAGGAGAATAACACACAACCATAGAAGTGTTGATGGCACAGTGTTACATGATAGTCAGTTTAAAATTACCATGGTAAACAACTGACATTACTGTGTGAACATCTGCACATTTCATCTTGAAAGATGTATCTAGTTACTTTACTCTACGTTGTGCGAATTCTGCAATATGTACCTGATGAGATGCAGCGAGATATGCCAGGCACTAAATCATACAATCTTTAGTTTGTGACTTCATCATTCAAATGACGGTAAATTATGGCTAAGAATCTCAAAAACAGAAACACATACAGCTAAGGCTTCATAGTTATATTTTCCTTCATTCATGTTTGGTATCAGTTTGATATCAGTCATCACTAATTTTGACACTATCTTGTACACTTGCATGCACCTTTCAGTGAGGACATATCAAGACATCACTAATGTTGATGATGTTTTGTACACTTACATGCACCTTTCAGTGAGGACATATCAAGACATCACTAATGATGCTGTATTGTACACTTACATGCACCTTTCAGTGACGACATATCAAGACATCACTAATGTTGATGATGTTTTTTACACTTACATGCACCTTTCAGTGAGGACATATCAAGACATCACTAATGTTGATGATGTTTTGTACACTTACATGCTCCTTTCAGTGATGACATATCAAGACATCACTAATGTTGATGCTGTATTGTACACTTACATGCACCTTTCAGTGACGACATATCAAGACATCACTAATGTTGATGATGTATTGTACACTTACATGCACCTTTCAGTGACGACATATCAAGACATCACTAATGTTGATGCTGTATTGTACACTTACATGCACCTTTCAGTGACGACATATCAAGACATCACTAATGTTGATGATGTATTGTACACTTACATGCTCCTTTCAGTGACGACATATCAAGACATCACTAATGTTGATGATGTTTTGTACACTTACATGCACCTTTCAGTGACAACATATCAAGACATCACTAATGTTGATGATGTATTGTACACTTACATGCACCTTTCAGTGATGACATATCAAGACATCACTAATGTTGATGATGTTTTGTACACTTACATGCACCTTTCAGTGACGACATATCAAGACATCACTAATGTTGATGATGTTTTGTACACTTACATGCTCCTTTCAGTGATGACGTATCAAGACATCACTAATGTTGATGCTGTATTGTACACTTACATGCACCTTTCAGTGACGACATATCAAGACATCACTAATGTTGATGATGTATTGTACACTTACATGCTCCTTTCAGTGACGACATATCAAGACATCACTAATGTTGATGATGTTTTGTACACTTACATGCACCTTTCAGTGACGACATATCAAGACATCACTAATGTTGATGATGTATTGTACACTTACATGCACCTTTCAGTGACGACATATCAAGACATCACTAATGTTGATGATGTATTATACACTTACATGCACCTTTCAGTGATGACATATCAAGACATCACTAATGTTGATGATGTATTGTACACTTACATGCACCTTTCAGTGATGACATATCAAGACATCACTAATGTTGATGATGTATTGTACACTTACATGCACCTTTCAGTGATGACATATCAAGACATCACTAATGTTGATGATGTTTTGTATACTTGCATGCACCTTTCAGTGATGACATATCAAGACATCACTAATGTTGATGATGTTTTGTACACTTGCATGCACCTTTCAGTGACGACATATCAAGACATCACTAATGTTGATGATGTTTTGTACACTTGCATGCACCTTTCAGTGAGGACATATCAAGACATCACTAATGTTGATGATGTTTTGTACACTTACATGCACCTTTCAGTGAGGACATATCAAGACATCACTAATGTTGATGATGTTTTGTACACTTGCATGCACCTTTCAGTGAGGACATATCAAGACATCACTAATGTTGATGATGTTTTGTACACTTGCATGCACCTTTCAGTGAGGACATATCAAGACATCACTAATGTTGATGATGTTTTGTACACTTGCATGCACCTTTCAGTGACGACATATCAAGACATCACTAATGTTGATGATGTTTTGTACACTTGCATGCACCTTTCAGTGAGGACATATCAAGACATCACTAATGTTGATGATGTTTTGTACACTTGCATGCACCTTTCAGTGACGACATATCAAGACATCACTAATGTTGATGATGTTTTGTACACTTACATGCACCTTTCAGTGACGACATATCAAGACATCACTAATGTTGATGATGTTTTGTACACTTACATGCACCTTTCAGTGACGACATATCAAGACATCAATCTGCAGCCCTTCACATACTACAGCTACCAGGTTGAGACTCAGAATGCGTACGGTTCAGTCCGGAGCCCAGCCGTGACTTTCCAGACATTGGCTGGGACACCGTCTAGTGACACTGTTCTTAATGTGAGTGATAACTGTTTGTTGTCTGTGTTCTTCATTGCAGATTGTTTGTACAGAGAACTAGAAGACAAGAGCTTGTAGTCATATTATAGAGTCTGCTGTATTTGTTCTCTTGCCAGAAACTGCTGCAGATGTTGTTTGTGCAAGGACTTCATATAACAGGTGACCAGAATTATGAGATGGTGTGACTAGCTATCTCCTGGTGCCAGACTCTAATTCTGACATTTTGGTGATCACCGTTTGTATGTCATATAAATATCAATATTGAACAGAACATTGAATCGTCTGACATATGCTGATGACATGGGTTTGTTATCAGAAATTCAGCAGGAGCTATAGGAGTGGAGCACGTTAGCAGCACAGGACAGAAAGGACTTCACATATACTAGATGACTATAATTATGAGATGGGGTGTAAACAGAGCATGAGGCAGATACTGTAAACAGTGTGTTAGCAAAGAGCAGAAGCAATACATCTTTCTTGTACTCAGCAAGCTGTGTCCAGAAATCTCTCCTTGACATGACACTGAACGGTATTACAGTGACAGCAGACAGTAGAAGATTGACTTAGTACATGCAGTGAGAGGGACAGTAGAAGATTGACTTAGTACTTGCAGTGAGAGAGGCAGCAGACAGTATAAGATTGACTTAGTACTTGCAGTGAGAGGGACAGCAGACAGTAGAAGATTGACTTAGTACTTGAAGTGAGAGGAGCAGCAGACAGTAGAAGATTGACTTAGTACTTGCAGTGAGAGGGACAGCAGACAGTAGAAGATTGACTTAGTACTTGCAGTGAGAGGGACAGCAGACAGTAGAAGATGGCTTAGTACTTGCAGTGAGAGGGACAGCAGACAGCAGAAGACTAACATAGTACTTGCAGTGAGAGAGGCAGCAGACAGTAGAAGATTGACTTAGTACTTGCAGTGAGAGGGACACCAGACAGTAGAAGGTTGACTTAGTACTTGCAGTGAGAGGGACAGCAGACAGTAGAAGATTGACTTAGTACTTGAAGTGAGAGGGACAGCAGACAGTAGAAGAGTGACTTAGTACTTGCAGTAAGAGGGGCAGCAGACAGTAGAAGATTGACTTAGTACTTACAGTGAGAGAGGGTACTAATGGTCTCATCATGCCCTGTCTTGGTTGTACTGACTGCTAATTGACACAGTCTGATTTCCTAGCCAGATGGTCAGGGCAGTGTCCATGTTCTGTCTGCAGGTCTCTGACATTCGTGCCAGGAGTGCCTTCTGTCAGTGGTCTGCACCATCCAACATGAACGGACCACTCCTGAAGTATGTCATACAGTCAGTCAATAGCTCCTCAAACATGACCGGTCCGCTGTGGCAGGGAACAACCTTAAACGTATGTCTGTTATAATCCTTACATGTGATATAAATATGTTTGTTATCATCCCTACATGTGATATAAATATGTGTGTTATCATCCCTACATGTGATATAAATATGTGTGTTATCATCCCTACATGTGATATAAATATGTGTGTTATCATCCCTACATGTGATATAAATATGTGTGTTATCACCCCTACATGTGATATACATATTCTTTTATCATCCCTACATGTGATATAAATATGTGTGTTATCATCCCTACATGTGATATACATATTCTTTTATCATCCTTACATGTGATATACATATGACTGTTATCATCCCTACATGCAATATAAATATGTGTGTTATCATCCCTACATGTGATATAAATATGTTTGTTATCATCCCTACATGTGATATAAATATGTTTATCATCCCTACATGTGATATAAATATGTTTGTTATCATCCCTACATGTGATATAAATATGTTTGTTATCATCCCTACATGTGATATAAATATGTTTGTTATCATCCCTACATGTGATATACATATGTGTGTTATCATCCCTACATGTGATATACATATTCTTTTATCATCCTTACATGTGATATACATATGTGTGTTATCATCCCTACATGTGATATAAATATGTTTTTTATCATCCCTACATGTGATATAAATATGTATGTTATCATCCCTACATGTGATATACATATGTTTGTTATCATCCCTACATGTGATATACATATGTGTGTTATCATCCCTACATGTGATATACATATTATGTTATCACCCTTACATGTGATATAAATATGTTTGTTATCATCCCTACATGTGATATAAATATGTGTGTTATCATCCCTACATGTGATATAAATATGTGTGTTATCTCTACATGTGATATACATATTCTTTTATCATCCTTACATGTGATTACATATGTGTGTTATCATCGCTACATGTGATATAAATATGTTTGTTATCATCCCTACATGTGATATACATATTCTTTTATCATCCCTACATGTGATATAAATATGTGTGTTATCATCCCTACATGTGATATACATATGTGTGTTATCATCCCTACATGTGATATAAATATGTGTGTTATCATCCCTATATGTGATATACATATTCTTTTATCATCCTTACATGTGATATAAATATGTGTGTTATCATCCCTACATGTGATATAAATATGTGTGTTATCATCCCTACATGTGATATAAATATGTGTGTTATCATCCCTACATGTGATATACATATGTGTGTTATCATCCCTACATATGATATACATATTCTTTTATCATCCTTACATGTGATATACATATTTTTTTATCACCCCTACATGTGATATAAATATGTTTGTTATCATCCCTACATGTGATATAAATATGTGTGTTATCATCCCTACATGTGATATACATATGTGTGTTATCATCCCTACATGTGATATAAATATGTTTGTTATCATCCCTACATGTGATATAAATATGTGTGGTATCATCCCTACATGTGATATAAATATGTGTGTTATCATCCCTACATGTGATATACATATGTGTGTTATCATCCCTACATGTGATATACATGTGACTGTTAGCATCCTGCGTATTATATTCATGTGTCAATTGTCATCGTCATTATATATATGTGTGTGCGAGCGTGCGTGCGTACGTGCGTAAAAAAAAAAAAATTATTATTACCACATATTCTGTATGTATGTCTGTTATTATTACCACATATATACCTATGTCTGTTATCATCGCCACATATTCT
Organism: Cepaea hortensis; assembly: GCA_963921405.1. Classification (NCBI taxonomy): domain Eukaryota; kingdom Metazoa; phylum Mollusca; class Gastropoda; order Stylommatophora; family Helicidae; genus Cepaea; species Cepaea hortensis. Next base: position 4,223,404 of record OY992881.1, read on the forward strand.
ATACTACATGTGTGTATGTTATTATCACCACATATTTCATACTATATGTATGTCTATTATCATCAGTCCATATTATAAAGATTTCTGTTGTCATCACAACATATTCTATGTGTATTTCTATTGTCATCACTACATATTAAATACATGTCTGTTTTTACCACCACAAATCTTCTTCTTCTTCTTCTGCGTTCATCCGGATTTTTTTTTTCCGGATGTGACTGCGTTGTGCCTGTTTACAGCAGAGCTGCGTTCTTGCGCCGTTAGGCCGACACATCCGACTTCTGCGGGCATTTGTTGACCGGGTTAACCTTCCCGGGGTTACCACCACAAATGATTATCACATATGAAACTTCCTGTTCTGCTGCCCATGCGAGCTGGAGGCGGCTGTGATCTCCAATCAGGCTTCATGTGGTCATTTGGAATGCCCCGCTATACTCTCTCATTGTTTTCTCCATCTTCAGTACTGGCTTCGCCCATGCTGACCGTACTCCGTGCTTCACTGACCCAGCTGTACAAATGATAATTTCTTAGAAACATGATTGCTGTTAGCCTGATTTCCTGATCTCAGTGTCAACTAGTGCAGCCAGCTGACCTCCGCATCATCTCCCCAGTGCAATGACAACCCAAGAGTTCTTCTGCAAGTCCATGGCTGTGTCAGCCCACTTGCATCCTTGTTGGAGATCGTTCAAGCCACATTTAATTTTCATGCTGCAATGTGACCCTTAAATTTGTCTTATCAACCGACACACACACAAAATATCTGGCTCATGTTAGTTTATTCAGTCACCAACTAATGTTTCAAGGGTTACATGTTTTGAAAATTAATTGGTGGCCATTTAAAATGTGTAATCATGTCTGGGCCGGTCTCCCGGGCCTAGGAGTTAACGTCTTTCTTCGTAATCCTGTATATCCATGTGAGGAACGTAACCTGCGCGAGAATCGGTAGCGGTTCTTGCTGCGTTGGTAACTTACGAGATATGTGAGCCGGTCGCTCAGATCGCAATGGTTAACTACTGAGCAAAATCTTGCCAAGAAATCAACAATCAGCTGAAAGATGCTAATGTTGACAGCGATGTCTTGTAAAGGATATACGAACAAAACATCATGTCTGGACATTTAATATTAAGTTTTATACTAAAATGACAAAATGCATGTGTCAAGGTCTCACTTATCTCTAAGTAGATAAGGGACGTAATAGAGATAGAGAAGGAACAAAGAAACAGGGGATGAATAGGGGAGAGAATGGAAGAGACTCGAACATTCGAGTCAGAGGTCAAACTACGCAGTACGCCCAGCCACATCCCGGCAGAAGCGTGAAGGGTGAAACCCCACGATACGCATGAAGGGGCAAGCACACCGTGTCCAAACTCACGAGAGTAGAGGCCAGACAGCCACTGGACATTGATGGGAGAGGGTGTAGCTTCTGGAGGGAGACACAGGGACAGAACTTACTTCGATCCTTAAGATATTAACGATAGATATAGTTTGAAATGTTGTGTATAGTATTTGAATGTTGTGTATAATGAACTCGTATGTAATACTATAACAAATGTGCGAGAAGATTATTTCGCCAGACGACAGATATTGTAATAAAGTATCACGACGATAATCGAACTTAGAGTTCTGTCGTATCTGTGCTCGCACTATTCTACCTGTCTGAACCCAAGTTTCTCTATGCCTATATATGACACGTTGACAGCATGCAGTTTTTTTTTTTCACCAATCAAAAGTAAAACTGGCTGATATGGCATGTAGATGTTTTCTAAACAGTGTTATATTATTTGTTTCTAATTATAGCAACTGAACTGCCATGTGGACTATTAATGCCATCACACGCCATAATATTTAAGAAAATGTTTATGTGGGTTGTTCAACAAAAAAACCAGACTTTCAAAACAGCTGTGCAAATATGTGGTCATCAAGCCAGAAATTATTATACATTGTTTACCGTTCATCTCATAATGCTGGCGTAATGGCCCATTGGTTAGTTATTGATATATATCTGCTGTAATGAATGTGGTGCCTTTGGCTGTTGTTTATATGTTCAGCAATAAAGGATCTTGAAGAGCAATGAATTTATGAGATGTTCTATGTTGAATTAGATAAATAAAATGTTTCAATTGTATCCACTTCTACTCCTTTGATCACGCATGGCACATTGTTACACCTAGCCTGTTCTACCATCACCTGTCAACTTGTTAAACCTAGTCTGTTCTACCATCACCTGTCAACTTGTTAAACCTAGTCTGTTCTACCATCACCTGTCAACTTGTTAAACTTTGTCTATTCTTCCATCACCTGTCAACTTATTAAACTTTGTCTATTCTACCATCACCTGTCAACTTGTTAAACCTAGTCTGTTCTATCATCACCTGTCAAGATATTTTGAAGATAGTTGACCATGTATGAACTGTGACGACTGTGTTCATGTAATCTACGGGCGATGTCTGATGTTGATGATTGTGTGAATCTGTAGGCAACACTGACAGGCCTGATACCCTACACACACTACATGCTGGCAGTACAGGCCTGCACGGTCGGCGGTTGTGCCCAGGGTCCTGGCGTTGAGATCACCACCTTGTCAGCCCCACCAGAAAACCAACCACCACCTGTGGTCACGGCTCTGAGTAGCTCCGAGCTGATGGTGTCCTGGGATCCTCCCATACGGCCTAATGGTATGTAGCAGACGTGTTTGTGTTCAACATCCCAGCGTATTACCTGATCATTCATAGTCTTTCCAGCAGAAGAAGTGGGATAGAGAAATTAGCCTTATGTGGAGAAATACCAGGTGAAAGAGACATAGGAAGATAGAGCAAGGTGTCTGTGGTCAGCTGAAACATGTGGGCGATAAATAATAATAATATCAGCAATACCTCTTCATCAGCATGTTACAGTACAGAAAGGATGGGAGAGTCATGGTTGTCGATGGTTGCTCCAGATAAGCCACCTAAAGAAGATGGAGAGATGGTTGCCAGTGTCTGCTCTAGATAAGCCACTTGCTGAGAGCACTGGAGATGCACCACCTCAGTACATCTTTTCAGTGATGACCCACTGTGAGCGAAGCAGTCTTAGAACGAACCCCCAAACTTCAGAGTGTGAGACTGGTTGTTAGACTATTTCACTTTGTAGAGACTCACCCATACTGATGGTATCAATGGCAGCTAGAATAAACATCCAAACTTCCGTTTGCAAATTATTTGGAAGAAGGAGCAAGGGGAAACAAAGAGATAAATGCCAAGATGGTTTGGCTACTGGGGCAAGAACATAGAGCTGATCCACGACTGGTGATCGTGTAAGATGGCCGACAATGACTGACCACCCTTATTGGCATGACATATGATGATCTCTGTCACTGTCCTGCCTTTCTATCTTGAACATAAGTCATGTTGAATTCTTCAAGAAGTTGAAGTCCTGCCACCTGAAGTCAATATCTCTTCACAATACTCATGATTCTATCTTTTAATACCTGCTTTGAGAACAAAACAGAAATATATGTCACTAGCTGACCCGGCCCGGCTTCGCCCAGTCCTTGGTGGGGAGCATCTCATTTAATTCATATAAGTAGTCATATAAGTTCCCGTTCCCGTTACCGACTGTCTGTCTGTCTGTCTGTCTGTCTGTCTGTCTGTCTGTCTGTCTGTCTGTCTGTCTGTCTGTCTGTCTGTCTGTCTGTCTGTCTGTCTGTCTGTCTGTCTGTCTGACCCGGCCCGGCATTGCCCAGCTCCTGGTGTGGAGCATCTCATTTAATTCATATAAGTAGTCATATAAGTTCCCGTTCCCGACTGTCTATCTGTCTGTCTATCTGTTTGTCTATCTGTCTGCCTGACCCTGCCCGGTTTCGCCCAGTCCCTGGTGTGGAGCATCTCATTGTGCAGCGAAAAGGTGGGGAGAATCTCATTTAATTCATATTTTCTTGGCCCTTATAAAAGGCCAGATAAAAATTATTACATGTACAAATAAATTTACGGTAGATAACTTCTTCAATTAAGCACCAAAAGATGAGTCATATAAGTTCTCGTTCCCGTTACCGACTATCTGTCTGTCTGTCTGTCTGCTTGTCTGACTGTCTGTCTGTCTGTCTGTCAAATAGACCCATCCCTCTGTCTCTCCCTCGTCTATCCCTCCCTCCCTCCCTGTCTATCTGTCTGCCTACCCGTCCCTCCGTCTCTCCCTCCGTCTCTCCATCCCTCCCTCCCTCCCTCCCTCCCTGTCTGTCTGTTTGTCTATCTATCTATCTCTGTCTGTCTGTCTGTCTGTCTGTCTAATAGACCCATCCCTCCGTCTATCCCTCCCTCCCTCCCTGTCTTTTTGTCTATCTATCTATCTATCTATCTATCTATCTATCTATCTATCTATCTATCTATCTATCTATCTATCTATCTATCTATCTATCTATCTATCTGTCTGTCTGTCTGTCTGTCTGTCTGTCTGCCTGACCCGGCCCGGGTTCGCCCAGTCCCTGGTGTGGAGCATCTCATTTAATTCTGAGTAGGTAAGAATCCGCTCTGCCTTCAAAATGTTGACGTGAAGATTTTCTTCCTGCAGCTGCTTCTGTATTTGTTGATCAGTAAGCTCCATTTTTAGCCGCTTGACCACCCATCTGACTGTGTTTGAATCAGTGTTTCTGATTCTGGTGTCTTGGTCCTCCTTCCTCTCACAAGTTTTTGTGTTCGTCTGTGGGTAGTCGTCGCTCTTCTTATTGGTAGTTTCATTGACTGTAGGTTCAGATACTTTATTACAGCTTGCATGCAGACTCTCCAAAGGCAGGTTCGTCTTCTTGATAGTCTGGTCGGTTTTCTCACTATGCATCTTGGAAGCTGCTTGTTTCTTTGTGCTATTACGACGTGCCATTTTCCCCCCGTATCAGACTGATTGAAATGTGTAAGGCGTCTTGGCTTGATAGCGCTGAGAAGTGCTGTCAAGCGAATCGTGTCGATATGATGGCGGAAAACACTAAAGATGCCATGATATTGTTCAACATCTTTTAGATAACTTCTTAAGTATAGAAAGATGAGTTACAATGTTATGCATTATGCATTATTTTTATGTAAACTTTGAAAATGTCTAAAAGATTTATCATTATTTATTATAACTCATATGCCGGTACATAACTATAGACAAAGAGTTTATAAATCATTGAAAACGATACAACAATATGACTATAAGTTATACAACAATGTTATTAAAAGTTATGCCCCTTGAAATAACTTTTTCTAGAGTTAAGTCCCTTAGCTAATGTGTAGTCACGTCATTTTCTTCCCTTTCCCTAGCGTTTTGGTTCGGGGATTCTTTCATCATCATCATCATATATTTACGTACGTATTTTGGGAGGGGGAGGAGGGAGGAGGAGGAAGAAGGAAAAAAAACTATGACAGTTGACAGCTCTGGAATGAAAGTAAGGCGTGTAGAAAATTTCATCTCAATCGGATGGGCCGTTAGCGAAAAAATAAAGGACATACATATTTACATACATACATATTTACATACATACACTTTGATTTATATATATAGATTTGATTATTCTTGCGGTATGATTTTTTTTTCTCGTATCCTTTTAACGGGACATTACTGTCAACACCGGCATTTTACTGCTGCTGTTGATGATGTCTTGGCTAGTTTATGTTCAATAGTTTGCCATTGCTTTCTGAACGACCGGCTCCCATACCAATTCGTTAAAACCCAGCGCAACGCGGTCTGCTGCTAAATCACGCGCAACTGTGATTCGAACGCCAGTATACGGAATCACGAACCTTGTTCGTAAGCCCTTCACCATGGAGACCGGCTGTGATATGCTTACATGGGTTAGTTATGTAACTGTCAACAGTATTTGTAACTGTATGACTTCAAGTTAATTCTTCTTCATATGTGTGAATAGGAAATCAGTACAGGATGACCTGCCCGTTCATGCATGAGGCACATTGGGCATTGATGGCAGCCCTATCATTGTAAACCGGTCGGCACTATACAGCTGATGTGGTCAGTACCACACTGGCTGCCTGTACTGGTCTGGCCATTTCAGGCTGATGATTTGAGAGCCCAGGTCACTGGCAAACATCCAGATGGCTGATGATTTGAGAGCCCAGGTCACTGGCAAACATCCAGATGGCTGATGATTTGAGAGCACAAGCCTCTGGCAAACATCCAACCTCCAGCGGGTTTGAACACAAGGCTACCTTGTGGCAGGCCATCTTGCTAATGATGTCAACTGGGCAGATAAAATCTCAGCATACGTGACCTTCACCTTGAGTGATGAATATCCAACCCCTTCATTTCGATATGTCCATTGCTATCCATTCCTTGACAGATGAGAATCCTGACACACTGGACCACCTTGCTTGTATCCAATGTTTGTGAAGTACTTGAGGGGAACAGGGCCAGCCTTCTTGTACAGATAAGACGTAACACATGAAAACACACTCAGAAATGTTGGTCGTAGAGAGCATCATCATATGTTGAATCATTGAACAGGTTTCCATTAACTAACCAACCATAGTGGCCTAACCTTTTCACAATTATTAGCCACTGCTGTGGTTTCTGAAAAACTGAGACCAACATGCTGGAATATATTTAACCAATATAAATGCCTACAGCTGTGTATTAAATTCAGGTGTAATCAAAGAACAATGATTTCTTCCACAGGAATCATCAATTTCTATGAGCTCTGGTTCAGAGGCCCACCAGGTGCAGACGGCCAGTATAACCCACCGACGTCTAGAATTTTCAACCCAAGTGGACGATATGATCCTCTAGCCTCAGCTGATGAAAGTCCTTTAAGTCCACCAGCCACATCATACAATGTTACTGGGCTGCAGCCATTCACCACATATGAGTTTCAGGTGTTGTCTCAGAATGATGCTGGAAAGGCTTCAAGCAATTGGACACCAGGCACAACTTTGGAGGCATGTAAGTTCTGGTGTCACATTGTGACATGATTAATGTTTGGAGGCATGTAAGTTCTGGTATCACATTGTGACATGGTTCATCTTTGGCGGCATGTAAGCTCTGATGTCACATTGTGACATGATTAATGTTTGGAGGCATGTAAGTTCTGGTATCACATTGTGACATGGTTCATCTTTGGAGGTATGTAAGTTCTGGTATCACATTGTGACGTGTTCATCTTCTTGGATGCATAAATGATCTGGTGTCAATTATGAGATAGTTAATCAACAGAGCTATGCAAATTATGGTATAAGATTGCCATATGGTTCATCGTTGGAGACATATAAACACTGGTGTCAGATTCCGAGAGAGTTGATATTTGGAGGCTTGTTAGTTCAGGTGTCAGATTGTGAGAGTTGATTGATTGATTGACTGATTCAATTGTATTTTCAAAGGATCAAAAATTGGGCACGGAGGCCTGTCTTACATTCGCCCCTTCCACTCACTCATCTTTCATTCATCAATAGTGCATAATACATTCACATATAAAAAAACAACATTGTCAAATGAATGTTGTTTAGTTTAGTTTAGTCGATGGATCAACATCAGTGCACACTGGTGTAATCCATAAGTGCTCCGTTCTACTCCAAACACAAACCGAAGAATCTGAACTCAGTGCACGAACTTCGTATCACCGGTGAGGATCCTGAAATATTTTGGGTAGATTTTAAACTTGAAATTTTGCCCGGGCAGCGCTGTTAGGATACTCTTTTTTGATTTCCAATTGCCAAGATATTGTTTACGTGCGCAACAATACACACGGCGTCCAATCTCACTACCCAGAGACCAGAGGAAATTTTGTTACTAGAGAAGTCCACATGGAAAAATCCCAGCCCTCACCTGGGATTGAACCCGGGACCTCCAGCACTCGAGGCGAACACCATACCTAAAGACCACTTAGCCCCCCGAGAACAAATTAATGAAAAATGAATAAATAATGCATATTACCATGTTATGAGACACATCCCCTACCCACCCACACACCCCCACCCTCACATCCCCCCATCCACATACACCCGCACATACACATACACCCAGGAACGCATATATTCCCCCCACCCACCCATCCCCACCCACACATCATCCGACCCACACACACATCCCCCACTCATCCCTCAACCCACACACTCACCCTCCCACACACCCCCAGCCACCCACCCACACACCCCCAGCCACCCACCCACACACCCCCAGCCAGACACACATCCCCCACCCACATGCACCCACCCACATCCCTCATCCACACACACATCCCCCACCCATCCTCCAACCCACACATCGTGGTCAAATCTTGACAGGGCTTGGCATGAGCTGGTTGAGGGCTTATGCTGCAACAGAGATGACCAGCTGAAGGGCAGCTTGTTTATGTTTGATTGATTGATTGATTGGTGATCAATAGGACATTGATTTCTGCCTTATCACATGTTCAAGTGATGATGAAGTGTACATAACTCCTACTGTAGCACTGGTCATTACAAAAAAGGTAGATACACGTCTTGTACAGGACGTTGCAATAAGCCCCAGCATTTATTGGCCGTCTGTGTTTTATCAGGCAGTTGTTTTTAATATTGTCTAATTTGCTGCTGCTTTCTGAAGTTCTGACGCCTCTGCGGCTGATTTCGAACAGTCAGCTCGGGATATAGGAGAACTGAGGAACTGCGTTTCGCTTACCTTAAGCCACAGGCATTGACACTGATCGTGAGGGTTTGTAACATGCGATTGTTAGTGTTTATTTACTACTGGCCAGTCTCCCTGGCCTAGGAGTTAACGTCTTTCTCCGTAATCCCGTATATTCTCGTGAGTAACATATCCTGCGCAAGAATCTGTCGCAGTTCTCGCTGCATTGGTAACTTATGAGGTATGTGAGCCGGTCGCTCAGAAAGCATTGGCAAACTACTGAGAGTAATCTGGCCTAGTACATCAACAGCAGCTGAAAAATGCTGGTGTTGACTGCAACGTCCTGTAAGGGATATAAAAAAAAAAATTATAACTGGTCTGTACAAGTGCATGGAAGTAACTACTGAATATTATTGTTTCAGATCCTGTGTCAATTGCCTCCCCTTCAGTGATCGGCATCAGCAGTTCTGAGCTGATGGTGTCCTGGCAGACGCCGCCTCCTGCACAGATGCAAGGACTTGTCAATGTCTATCGTTTGTTCCAGAACATCCCACAGAATCTGACACAGGACCCGTTTGGTCCTCCCGACACCTGGATTGTAAGTTGAGAATCTGGACATATTTCATATCTGTGACTGGGGGCAGACTAGTTTAGATAGTTCAAACAAAGAAACCACAAATAATTTATTTGTACGATCATTGCCTGGCAAATGTTACTGCATCTTGGCAGGGACATACTGCACAGTTGTATATCATATGACATGAATAAATGACTTCAACTGTGGCTGAAATACTGTCAACAAATAGTCACTGATATTGTTTGAATGTGGGGCAAATTATCCCAGGGGTAATCTCAGTTCCAAAATGAAGTTTTTCTGTTTGCAAAGTTTAGGTAAGTTGAGTATCTGGACATATTTCATACCCCTGACTATGGGTGGACTAAATCTAGTAGTTATTGTCAGTTGAGTATCTGAACATATTTAATATCCCTGACTATGGGTGGACTAAATCTAGTAGTTATTGTCAGTTGAGTATCTGGACATATTTCATACCCCTGACTATGGGTGGACTAAATCTAGTAGTTATTGTCAGTTGAGTATCTGGACATATTTCATACCCCTGACTATGAGTGGACTAAATCTAGTAGTTATTGTCAGTTGAGTATCTGGACATATTTCATACCCCTGACTATGGGTGGACTAAATCTAGTAGTTATTGTCAGTTGAGAATCTGGACATATTTCATACCCCTGACTATGGGTGGACTAAATCTAGTAGTTATTGTCAGTTGAGTATCTGGACATATTTCATACCCCTGACTATGGGTGGACTAAATCTAGTAGTTATTGTCAGTTGAGTATCTGGACATATTTCATACCCCTGACTATGGGTGGACTAAATCTAGTAGTTATTGTCAGTTGAGTATCTGGACATATTTCATACCCCTGACTATGGGTGGACTAAATCTAGTAGTTATTGTCAGTTGAGTATCTGGACATATTTCATACCCCTGACTATGGGTGGACTAAATCTAGTAGTTATTGTCAGTTGAGTATCTGGACATATTTCATACCCCTGACTATGGGTGGACTAAATCTAGTAGTTATTGTCAGTTGAGTATCTGGACATATTTCATACCCCTGACTATGGGTGGACTAAATCTAGTAGTTATTGTCAGTTGAGTATCTGGACATATTTCATACCCCTGACTATGGGTGGACTAAATCTAGTAGTTATTGTCAGTTGAGTATCTGGACATATTTCATACCCCTGACTATGGGTGGACTAAATCTAGTAGTTATTGTCAGTTGAGTATCTGGACATATTTCATACCCCTGACTATGGGTGGACTAAATCTAGTAGTTATTGTCAGTTGAGTATCTGGACATATTTCATACCCCTGACTATGGGTGGACTAAATCTAGTAGTTATTGTCAGTTGAGTATCTGGACATATTTCATACACCTGACTATGGGTGGACTAAATCTAGTAGTTATTGTCAGTTGAGTATCTGGACATATTTCATACCCCTGACTATGGGTGGACTAAATCTAGTAGTTATTGTCAGTTGAGTATCTGGACATATTTCATACCCCTGACTATGGGTGGACTAAATCTAGTAGTTATTGTCAGTTGAGTATCTGGACATATTTCATACCCCTGACTATGGGTGGACTAAATCTAGTAGTGTTGTCAGTTGAGTATCTGGACATATTTCATACCCCTGACTATGGGTGGACTAAATCTAGTAGTTATTGTCAGTTGAGTGTCTGAACATATTTCATACATCTGTCTAGGGGTGGACTAAATCTAGTAGTTATTGTCAGTTGAGTATCTGGACATATTTCATATCAATATCTGTTTCAAGCTCAGCTGAGATATTTACATATTTTGACAGATACGTCTGATTGCACCATGATGTTCACACTTTGAACAGTACACATATCACGTAACATTGAAATAGACATGATGTTCAGGTATAATACAACACATCACTTAACATGTACCTAAATATACTCCAATATCAGCTGACTTCATAGTGTCTGCTTTGTATATGTCCTCACAAAATTGTTGAGCATCACCTCTTTGGGTGTCTAGCTCTTCAGATATCAACATATTGTTACCTTTCAAAGGAACCAGATAAAAGGTACACTTTGTATAAAACAACACAACAGCTGATGAACACTTGCATGTATCACTACATGGAACAACACAACAGCTGATGAAGACTTGCATGTATCACTACATGGAACAACACAACAGCTGATAAACACTTGCATATATCACTACATGGAACAACACAACAGCTGATAAACACTTGCATATATCACTACATGGAACAACACAACAGCTGATGAACACTTGCACCTATCAGTAGATGGAACAGCAGTAAATGTGTTGAAGGAGGCTAAGATGCATCGACAACTTATCACAAACATCAGAAAAAGACAGTAATCATTGCCTGGTCACATCATGAGAAGAAAAAAACTGAAAGCTGTAACAGCCGGACATATTTATGGAAATCGAGGTAGAGGAAGACAGCAAGAGATGATTCTTGGCAGTCTGTCATCATGGCATGGAAAAAATATCAGCACAGGAATGGATACATTATGTTGGAAATTGCTTGATGTTGAGAAGCATGATTGCCCTGTTGTTGTGCAAGGCACGTGATTATATTGATGATAAATTAGAAATATAGCAATTAATTAGTGGGGGATTCAAATGAAAACCTTAAAGGTGTGGTAGAAATTACAATAACCATGCCATTGTCTTGTAACCTGTCATTAATGTTCTTAAGGATGTCAAGAGAGTTCTGCATGTGACATCACGGTACAGACGAACACGGTGACAGCATAAGGAAAGTTTAAAGATGGTCACCCCACTTTTGACATGCACCAAAGAGGAGCAGCGTTCTGTTATCCATTTTTTTAAAAAACTCATTGAAGGGGTGAAACCTATAGAAATTCATCGGTGAATGAAGGTCCTGTATGGTGATGCATGCCTGTCAGTCCAGCAAGTGTATGAGTGGAGTAGGAAGTTTCAAATCAGCGTGACTTCTGTGACAGACTGTTCATGACCGGGTCAGGCACACCGAGTAGTGACCCTAGAGTCGATTGTAGCCGTTGAAGGCATCGGGAAACAAGAAAACTGCAGACTGACTGTGAGTGACATTACCACACATCTTGACATCAGTCAATGTTCAGTAAACTGTATCATCCCAGGAATCTTCTTCAACCTGCAATCAAATCTAACCTACGTGGACTTCTGAGTAAAGGTGTCCTTTTGCAACATGACAATGCTCGACCCCATACTGCCCGTGCAACAGTTTAAACAATCGAAGACCTCCCCTTTCAGTGTGTACCATATCCCCAGTACTCGCCAGACCTAGTCTCAAGTGATTTCAACCTGTTTGGAAAACGCAAAGAGTCGTTGGGAGGAAAGACTTTTGGGTCCGATGAAGAGATACAGCAGATGGTGCATGAGTGGTTACACATGCAACCATGAGAATATTTTTCTACAGGAATCCAGGCACTTTATCGGTGCTAAATGACTTGTATTTAACGCAATGATGACTACATCGAAAAATGATACGGTTTTTCTTTACTTTTACATAATATATTCACCCCCCCAAAAAAAATTTAAGGTTTTCATTTGAAGCCCCCTCATAAATCTTATTTAAGATTAGAAAGAGGGGGAAGAGGAGAAGAGTTAAGGAGGAAGGAGACAAACATCAGTTTGTCATGTTTGTTGTTCTCCGTCCCCAGCTGCAGTCTTAGATAGGATCAGATACTCTTGATATATGACCTCTATGATGGTATCAGTCTCATTGCTTGAACAGATGACATGCTTCTCTTTCAGTTGGTGTATGAAGGAGATGGCACAGTTCTCAATACCACAGTATCAGGACTGACTCCCTACTCTGAGCATAGCTTTGTTCTGCAGGCCTGCAACTTGCAGGGATGTGTCAACAGTACCGCTGTTGTAGGGCGGACATTGATTGCAGGCAAGATATAACACTCATATAGCAAGCATGTAGTGCTGGTAGCTGACTCAACACTGTATTTTAGTTGTTCAAGTCCCATACTCTCCAGATCCAGTGAGAAACCTGGCAACAAATGTCTCTCTTCTAATAATAAAGACAAAGCCCAAGGACAGTCAAGGAAAATAAGAAGTGGCTCTTATATGGTGGGATATTATTGCAGCATCAGGGGAGAAGGCAAGAATGACATAGTTTGAAAAAAAAACAGACTGTGATGCCTTCCTGTGTTACCCCGAAGTCAATCTCATATCAGACTATTTTGCTTAACAGGTTGTTAGCCTATGTCAACATGTGACATATAAAGAAAATACAGGCTCACAGCTAAATGCTTGCCACGGGATTTGGGCTACCACATACAGAGAACAGTCATTATCTGGCATGATTGGGTGTTTTTGAATCCTCTATTCCTCGAGAATATTTGACAGAGGTTCTAAACTCTCGGCCACAGTGTTTCCCTGGTAATTTAAAGAAGAACAGTAACTTGAAGTAACAACCAAAACTATATGAAGTGATCAACTTATAAGTTTTAAAATGTAAACTATACCTGTAATCTGTTTAACCTGGTCAAGAGTCAGGAGAGACAGAATTAACAACCTAAGAGATACACAAGAAACATGACCACATCCAGCTTGCAGGTCTCGCACAATTGCACAAGGACCAGTCACTCCATTATGTGAGTGGATCGCTGATTGTTCCTGGCTCATATAAGAGCTGTAATGATACAAAATAAGGAAATGCTATTTCATTTTGTCTACACATCTCAGAATAAATCTATCTGTTCACATAAATATATGCATAATAATATAGTTTAGGGTCTCTCATCCATGTTCACCCACTTTACTCTGTCTCTCTTTCTCTATGTTTACATAGCCCTGTCCTACATCTAATGCCAGTCCTGTCATGTTGATTGGATTGTCTACCGTCCTCTGTCTATCTATCATCATGCAGACAAGGTGAGCTGGTGTCATTATTCTCACTCCCTAGTTATTTAACACAAGGGTTGGCAGGCACTGAATAATAGATGATATTTTGGCAGTTTCTAAGAGACTGCCTACTCTCAGGGATTTCTCCTGTGTAGTCAGTCTCCTGCAGGTCCGTTGCTGAATGGCCTTCCTGTACGTGAATAGACTAAGCACTCCCATGGCTTGGACAATACTGGATTTATTCCAGATCTACACGTGTAGCAACGATGGAATCGTTTTCACAGCGACACAGCAAAGTGAACAGCTGGAAGCACAGGAACAAGAAATAACAAAGGAAATCTACAAGCTTAAGGATTAGAAGAGTTAAACATTAACAGAAAGTGAAAGCAGGCCGCCATGACATAATAAATAATAGGATTAGGGCTTAGGCAGCACTGCTAGACTCCATGATTGAAAATTAGGTAAAATAAAATTATAGTATCCCCATGATGATAATCCAGTTAAATTAACTGAATAATGATTAATACACCACTTTTCTTCACAAATATCACGAGAACTGCTCCTTTACACCATCCAAATATAATTACAACATCATATTTTGAAGTATGTTATTTTCACACACAATTGAAAAACAAGAAACACTTGGCCAATTTTACTAACTAGATTGAGACCTGGTGTATACATTATTTATTATTTACATTTTTTATGATCATTTACAATACTGCTCAGCGTATTTGTATAGACTGCAAAGCAAATTTTGGGTCCCAAGTTTGACCTATCAGTGCAGCCTGAGGAAACATAACTTCACCTGTATCTTCATACGATGATGAGCTTTCATTTTGCTGAATCGTGATTGAACATGCTTTCAGAATCTTTGGCAAAGTCGTTTAAATCTGAATAACTATCATCTAAAATTCTTTCAAATATTAGTTAACCTAGTTTGCTGTAATGTAAATCATTGAGGGCGAGATCTACTGGGCATGGTCATTTCTAAATTCACAAAATGAACTACAAACAAACAAATAATTGTACAACTTATGAGCCATTGTGCAGGTGGTAAATTCAAATAAAGGAAGTAAAAATGTGTATTTCCATTTATTACTATGGCAGCAACCGGGGTAGATCAGAGGATGCTTCACAGGCTCTTTCAGCAGTTAATAATTTCTGTCATTGAGTATGGTTTGGGGCTGCTGACAGTATCCAAGAGCCAGCTTGAAAGGTTGGAGCGCATACAGAATGCCGCCATGCGGTTAATCCTAGTGTGCACAAAGTTCACACCAATTATATGTATGAGGCATATCCTGGCGCTACCAACAATGACGGATAGGCATAGGGTCCTTCAGGCCAAATGGTACCTGAGAGTTGCTGCAGATAGGGATCACCCGCTGCATGCGGCCATTGATATGGTCAAGGGTCATGGACTAAGACGAGGCAGGTCCTGGATGGCACAGGCAGAACTTTCTATAAGTCAGGTGTGTGATCTAGAGACCATCAATCATGAAAGAGAGTGAGTTGAAGTTCCGGAAGACATGACAGACTGGCACAATTTAATAATAACACTGGGTCGTGAGTGCAGAGAATGGGCAGCGGGCCGCACTGAGTTTGAAGTGCAACAGCTGATCCAGAGTAACACACATCAAGGTGACATAGTCATCTACACCGATGGGTCAGTGGTGAGAAACAGACGTAGTGGTTCGGGCTTTATTGCACAGGCTAATGGACGAGTCTTGAAAAAGAAGAGTCTGGCATATGAGACTACGACCTCCAGTATGAGAATGGAGGTGGAGGCAGTAACAGTGGCATTCCGTTGGCTAGAAGAGACTACTGCAACACACGTTTTATTCGTTATGGATTCAAAGAGTATGCTTAGCAAGGTGGAGAAAGGAATGTTTCATGTGGAATGGCTCTTGTCACTTCAGAGGTCACAGATTGTGAGAATTGTATAGATATTTTGCCCTGGCCATTGTCAAAGACTGCCTCATGATAGAACACCACCAGGACGTAGGGGTCAACCTCAGATAGAGTTGAATGAACATAGTGCCCGGGATCAGGGCAGGATAGATGAGAGAAAAGGAGGACTATTAACTAGTCCTCACACGAAGGCGTTGACCAGATAGTTAGCACTACTGGTCACGACAGAATCACGCCTGCGTGATAGCAACGATTAGCACTCAAAGCAAAGCCAGCTAATAGGGGCGTGCTAACTGACCTAGCACGCAGGGAGCCGAAGGGCGTATGAAGGTCCTTCCGCGAGGCGTGTAGCGACGCGAGTGAAGCAAGTCAGACTGGGGACTGACTCTGTAGTGTTCACATCGTGTAGAATAGATTTGTTTTCATATAGCCTAGTAGATAGAGAATAGCTATAGAGGTTAGGAAAACTATTGATAGAGAATATTGTGACTTTATGTGTGATTAGATAGCGACTGTTTTTGCAATTGTAAAGAGCCAACGGCAATAAAATGTACCATTTCATTCCTCGCACACGACTTGCAAGTTTCTTGTAGGGTGTGGGAGAAGTAATCCGATGATGCCTGAAACATGAGTTGTTGACAGGCAATAGGATTAAATGTGGTTTCAGAAGTGCTGCTTGAACCTGAGTTCAAGCTATATACACTTACCCACGGCTCTAGACTAGGTTTACGGATAGGATATTACAAAGATTAAATTGTTTAATTTGTGTCAGTTACGATGACGTGTGCAGACTAGATCGAGTTGCCGGCAGAAGTGTGCCTATCGTGATGAAATAATGTTTATTTGTGTTTATTAAAATGTTATATATTTAAATAATATGTTTTTCAAAGTTGTAAGTATTCATATTATGTTCTTCTTTCATTTATTTATGTAATTATTTATTTATTTTTGAATAATTGTCACAAATGATTCATGGCGGAGCAATACAAAGGTCAGCGACAGTATTGATTTTTGCAAGCTAAAAATAGCGCTGCGCCTGTGACGTGGCACGATTGACAGACAGTTGGGCCTCGCCATTTGCAATCAGCATTTCAGTGTTTACATACTGGCAAGCTGCTGCCTGCCTGAATCTTTACGATATATTAACTATTATTTGTTTATTTAAGTTAAAGAATGAATATATTTATTTATTTACACATTATTATTTTATTTATATTTATTTAAAAGCAGTTAATGAATTTTTTTTCGTACTTTTCTATTTGTTTACCGTCAGGAGGGCACTACTTTCGGCTATGCAAATTAGATTTGGCCTGCACCATCCTTACTTCCATAGATTAAACTAGGTTAGTAACGAAAGACATATTACGGTAGAACGAAGACAGGACAGTGACATTAAATATTAAGTAATCGATGTTCTGTTTGTTCGTAGGCATGTTTGTGTCATTGTACCAATTTGTCAAAAATCTATTTGTCGTTTACGAGTTGGTAATTTTTGCTGCTCTGTAAAACAGGGCGAACAACAGCTGAGTAAGAACGTGAGTGTGTGCCGATGTGCCAAACAAGGTGACCTGAGTAAAAAAACTCGTGTGTATTCCGGGGTGCCAAACAACGGGACCGGTGTTGCTGACGTGTTGTTCCTTGTTCTGGGGAACATTAAGTTGAGTAAAACCTACGTTTTTGGCATGCATTGTGATTAATAGTGCATCTCTTTTTCAGCGTGTATTGTATGAACAGACTGTGTGCTCTAATTTTGTGGAGAATACAATTTTCCAGATTGTAAACAAAGAGTACAATTTGTAGTGCTCAGATATTAAATAACATAGCATATTAAAGAAAAATAACTAATTAAAGCAGTCAGTTAAAGTCAACGCGAGCCAATTCCCCAACAACATGGCTACTCTAGCTGACTTCATTAAAGCAGGCAAAGAATTGCAATACACAGGTAAAGAGCTAGAAGAATATGCTGATAAGAAATTTAAAGAAACAAAGGATGCAGAAAGAGATGAACGCACTCGAGAAAGAGAGCATCAAAAAGAATTAACACAACTAGCTGAGATAACAAAACAAAAACAACTAGAACATGATAAGGAAATTAAGCAACAACAGTTACAACAAGATAAGGAAATTAAACAGAAAGAACTAGAATTAAAGCAGAAAACAGTAGATCAGGAGAGAGAAATAAAGCAAAGAGAATTAGATCTAAAGCAAAAGGAGATAGATGAAATGGCAAGAGTTAAGGAAAAACAAATACAAGTAGAATCAGAGACACAGTTAAAGATGAAAGAGATGGATGTAGACTCACACGCAGAGATCTCTGCCACTAAACTTAAAAGTCAACAAGAAGAAAATAAGTTCAACAAATACAAAAATATTATCAAAGCATATTGTAAAGAAGATTCAATTTCTGCCTGGACAGAGAATGTCGAGTATCAGTTTAAATATCACCAAGTTCCTTTAGAGATGTGGGCTATGATTTATATGAAGAACCTGAGTGGTGAGCCCCTTAAAGTAATAGAATCGATACCAACCGATCTTAGATCTGACTACCAATACATCCGTGATAGGATTATGCAACACTTTTTACTTGATGCCCCTGGGTATCAGGTTCAGTTCTCAACTTTAAAACCTAAACCTACTGAGACTTTCATTGACTACGTCTCAAATGTTCAAAGTGTACTAAATAGGTGGCTTAAAGCGGCTAACATAGGAAAAGACTTTGATAGATTGAAAAATTTAATAACTATGGATAAGGTAATATCCACGATACCATCCTCTTTTGCTAAATTTTTGCAGCAGTCAGACATTGAAACCATAGAACAGTTTGAAAACAAAGGGTCAGCATATTTTTCTTCAAACAGAAATATTTTTAAAACTTCAAATGACTCTGAAATAGTTTCCTTTGTAAAAGATCAATCTAAAAACTATCAGGGCAATAGGAAACCTTATAATAAATTTGACAAGAAAGATAGAAAAGTTTCAAAATGTATCCACTGTCAACTTTTACATGACACTTATTCAATGTGTGACAAATCGCCGAGTTATCCGGCACATCTTGAAAATGTTATTAAGAAGCAGCAGAACAAAAGATCTGCATACCGGCGGGCCATTAAATGTTTTTATTGTTCCAGCTACGGCCATTATTCAAATAAGTGCCTAGGCCGCCAACGTATGAAAGCCAACAATGCTATTTTACTTGATACATCTTCTGATAGTGGTAGTGAGACTGAGTGTGATGTTGAAAATGAGTTACCTGTTAACCAAACGGAAGAGGTGTGTTGTGTAAACGATATGTTGAGTTTTGACAGTTGTGAGCGATGTCACCAGTTTCATGCTGACGGAAAATTAGAATGTGGACATACAGTTCCATTCTCATCTGAGAGTGTGAATGCAGCCTTAGCCTCCAGAGGCAATTTAGAGTTCCACAATGCAATGGTCAATGATAGACCATGCCAATGTTTGCTGGACAGCGGTAGTACCCTTATTGGCCTCAGAAAGGAACTAGTGAGTCAAGAGGATTATACAGGTGACTCTGTCAAATGCCGAACCTTTTCGGGTAACATTGAAATTTACCCTTTGGCCAAAGCCCGTATTAACACTCCTTTCCTTTCGGGTACATTTACTTGTGCTATACTTGACAACCCTTGTACTGATTTAATTCTGGGTTGCTTACCTCAACTAAAACAATGTACTAGCGATGAAATAACTGCATGGAACCAACTGAATGCAGTTAATGCAACAACCAGAGCAGACACTATAAAACATCAAGACACGCTTCAAGATGAGAGACTACTGGTGCTTTCTCCATCTAGCACTGATGATACCAACAGACAAAAATTCATAGAACAGCAGAAAGCTGATCCTAGTTTGTCTCCTTATTTAAAAATACTGAAAGAACGAGCAAAAGTGACAAAGAACGCATCATGGTTCTTCAGATTAAATAATGGCATTCTTACTAGATATTATACTACTGGTAACCATGAGATTCAGCAAACGGTGTTACCTGTACAACATCGCATAACTGTGCTAAAGATTGCACATGAGTCACCGTTTGCTGGCCATCTTGCATATGACAAACCAGGGCCAGAATTCAGGCTCATTTTTATTGGCCAGGTTTTTGCAATGATATTAAATTATTTTGTCGTTCGTGTAATGTCTGTCAACAGTTAGTACGAAAGGGTAAACATTCTACAGCTGAAGTACAACCTTCTACACTGGCTTCTAGGCCATTTGAGAGTGTGGCGGTAGATATTGTTGGACCCCTGAATCAGGTGTCCAGCAAAGGAAATCGCTTCATATTGACGATGGTCGACCTCTGTACAAGGTGGGTTGAGGCAGTAGCTTTGAAGTACATCACCTCCAAAGATGTTGCCAATGTATTTCTACACCTGTTCTCACGATTCGGATTTCCACGGACCATTTTATCCGATCGTGGAACACAATTCATATCGGCTGCAACGCAAGCCCTTACAAAAATGTTAGGGATTAAACAACATTTCACGACAGCGTACCATCCAGCCAGCAATGGGATAGTAGAAAAAATTAATGGAGATCTTAAGCATATGCTGGCTAAGGTAACAGCAGAAAACCCAGCTGACTGGGATACACTGTTACCAACAGTGCTGTTCGCCTATCGGGAGATTCCCCATTCAAGCACGGGTTTCTCACCGTTTGAATTAGTGTACGGGGCTAACCCACGTGGACCCCTAACCATTTATCATCAAGCAATAACGAATTCTATTCAAATTCCCGAACCAAAAACACCTTATGAAATGGTGACTTAAACACGAGATAACATCATGAAATCGTGTATTATAGCTAAGGCAGCTTTGGAGAGGAAGGGTCAAATCTACCGCCAATATGCCAACAAAGGGGCGAGAACAATTGAACTTGAACCAGATCAAGACATACTTCTCTTGCTTCCTGACAAACGAAATTTATTATTGACTTCATGGCAAGGGCCATTCAAGGTGGTACGTAAAATTTCAGATGTTGACTATGAAATATCAATAAACGGAAACTTAAAGATATTCCATGTCAACATGTTGAAACCTTACTATTCACGACAAGAGACAGAAGTAGAGACAGACGAACACAGTGCACCCACACCAAGTGATCAGACGACAGACATACACAACGCAACTACACTAGTTAGCGAGACTGGCATATCCGACGAGCATACCCCTAGCGAGAATACAGAATACACACTTAGCACCACCACCGTACTGAATCAGGTAGACGACGACGGAATGGAACTACCAGTTCCTATTGTAGACAAGACTGCTACATTAGATAGCATACATATAGAACAAGGACTAACAGACAGTCAACGACGACAATTAGTAGAATTAGTAACGGAATACAAAGACATATTCTCTGACATTCCAGGTAGGAC
The DNA here is from genome assembly GCA_963921405.1 of Cepaea hortensis. Lineage (NCBI taxonomy): Eukaryota > Metazoa > Mollusca > Gastropoda > Stylommatophora > Helicidae > Cepaea > Cepaea hortensis. Next base: position 4,244,727 of record OY992881.1, read on the forward strand.
GGACAGAATCGAACACTCCATTCTTCTTACGGACTCTAAGCCTATTAAATGCAGGCCGTACTCAATCCCACTAAGCTATAGGGAAAATCTAAATAAGGAAATTCTGAATTTAGAGGCTAGTGGGATCATCCAGAAATCCACCTCTGAGTACTCTTTTCCAATTGTTCTAGTTAAGAAGAAAGATTCTACAATTCGTTTGTGCGTGGACTATCGAAAGCTCAACAACGTCACCAAGATCGACGCAGAGCCAATTCCTTCCTGCGAAGATCTTATTCTTGATATGTCCACCTCCAAAATCTTTTCTAAATTAGATCTCACTAAGGGATATTGGCAAGTCCCTATGCAGTCTCAATCCATCCATCTTACTGCTTTTTCAACTCCTTTAGGACTGTACGAGTGGCGTTTTCTTCCTTTCGGACTTCGAAACGCTCCTGCCACTTTCGTACGCTTAACTAGAGATCTACTTCATGGAGTGACGAATACAGTGACCTATATAGATGATATATGTGTCCATACTGATGACTGGACAACACACCTACTGAAACTGAGACATGTCTTTAATAGGTTGCGACTCTTCGGGCTCACTGTCAAACCGAGCAAAGTCGAATTGGGCCTAAAAGAAATAGAATTCTTGGGTCATGTCATTTCTCAAGGTCAACTAAAGACTGACCAGAAAATTATTAACAAAATTATGAATCTGACCATGCCTACCACCAAGAAACAGGTCAGAAGCCTTTTGGGGTTAGTGAATTACTATAGTAAATTTATTCCAAATTTAGCGGAGATTACAAGTGTATTTTCCAATGTTTTAAAAGCTTCTGTAAAATTGGATGTTAAAGATGCATTATTAATTTCTGCATTGTCAAAATTGAAAATTTTGTTTAGTAATGTTCCAATCCTCCGCTTGCCTAATCTGAGGCTCGTTTATTATCTTAGGACAGATGCCAGCAGGATCTCCATCGCTGCAGTACTAGGCCAATTTTATGAGGGCATCTTCCATCCGATTTGCTACGTGAGCCGTAAGATCACACCCACCGAGTCCAGATATTCCATATCCGAGTTGGAAGCCCTAAGCGTCATCTATGCGGTGAGAAAGCTGCATCGATTTCTGTCCGGTGTGCACTTCATTGTCCAGACTGACAACTCCCCAATAACGGTCATGCAGAGTGGTGTACATCGAAATGACCGAATATACAGGTGGTCGCTAATACTGCAAAATTACACCTTTAGTATAGAACATATTAAGGGGAAAGATAACATCTTGGCTGATACCCTTAGTCGACCATCTGATGTAGCAATACCAGAAATTTCCACATAAGAGTATACTTTAATATATGTTATTTTAGTACAGTCAAATATTCTATGTGAAATATGTTAGAAATACATGAATATTATGTGCTGAACTAAGCACCAAAAACATTGACCTGCTATGTGTCCGTAGACATCAAAAGTAAGAACTTTACTCTGGGAACAAATATATCACTTTGTGAACTAGGACAGCTTATTACTTGCTAAGCTCCAAATATGTTCCAGTGAAGTAGTTGTGTTAAACAGAGAAAAACAGTGTCAGATGATTAGATACATACAGACACGAGAACAGTGGTCTACAAACGAACTCTACAGGTGCAATACCCATAGAATAAATATGACTGTGTAATGGATTTCAAATACCCAGAACAATTGTATAGATATTATGCCAATGAAAGTATGTTTCTGAACATTAATGGCAACGACTAATCTGAGGTATTTAAAGGCCATGTATATATAAACTTAATGTGATATGTATCATAAGGTTTTAATATAGTGATAAAATATAGATAGATTATGTCATTTTAATCTATAGTTAGATTTAGATAATATAATACTTTTTCATTTTACTTTAGATAGATTATTAATTTACATATTCATTTAGCTTTAAAAGTATAATAGGATAGTAATTTAAACATGACAACTAATTATAAGAAGTTTAGATATGAATAGTATCATTCCGGTTATTATATTTCACTGTGTTTCATTTCATTTGATTTCATTCCATCTTAACCAATCCATTTAACAAACGTTATCATTTAGTAGTATGATTAGATTACACCATAATAGAATAGAAATATCATACACTTAAAGATACATCATTTTCACCATATAGAATAAGAATATCAATCATATAGTTTGTTTTTATTTAAAAACATTAGTTAGAATATGTTATATTTCACATCACCCATTTTAGAAAGGGACGTAACTCATTACATTTCACATTACCCATTTCACCAAGGGACATAATTCATCTCACATCAATTTCATTTCACATAGGTAAATTCCATCCCTTAAATTAGATAAATATTAGGAGTAATGTAATCTTATGTTAGGATTAATATGACAGATAGATTAAAATAAGCAACACATTAAATGTATATTTATAGAACTAGTATTAGTATGTCATTATTTAGAATAATATTTCAGTAGAATAGAGTGGTTAATAATACCAGGGTACAAACCATCAACCCGTTTTTTCCTACATGTAAATATGTTGTAAATACTCGACGTGTGCAACGGTTGATGCACAGTCATTAGGCTCAACTCTGTCAAACTGAGCCAATCTTGTACAGTGTCACTCCAAGGTTTTTAAATAACTATGAGAGTGAAAGTTATGTGACAGAAATGAAGGTAAAAGATGTGTGACAAAGGTGAGGGTGAAAGATGTGTGACAGAAATGAGGATGAAAGAAGTGTGATAGAAATGAGGATGAAAGAAGTGTAACAGAAATGAGGATGAAAGGTTTGTGACAGAAATGATGGTAAAAGAAGTGTGACATAAGGGAAGGTGAAAGATGTGTGACAGAAGTGTGAAAGAGAGAACAAATGTAAAATATACAGGAGAGAGTGAGAACAGTCAGCGGAGTTTTTCTGCCGCTCAACAAGACTTTTTAATTTTGATTGCCGTCAAATGTTGGTTTCAATGTTGAAAATGTGTTGTAATGAATGTATTTTGAGTATTTTAGTTTAGGATCTTAGTGAAAGTATTTTCAGTCTCATAAGACAGAAACGTAGTCACAGATTTGTATTATACACATGTTTGTGACCACAGTTAAATGTATTGAAAAACTAACTTACATACACATGATAGTTAGATATACATGTTAGAGTGTAGATTATACATTTAATTACATCCAAACACACAAACAACCAGAAAAACAAACATATAAATTGCATACACTTTTATTAGATCAAAGGGAGATAACTTCGGGTCAGGGGACATAATAGACAACGAAACACTAACTTAACAGTGAAAGATAACTTTACACGCGGAAGCGAGATAGGTAAAGCCTGTCGCACACAGCTTGTATAATGGTTGTTTAATATTATATGGGGGACATGAAGCAATTCATGTGTTGACCCTAAGAAAGTCAACTTTGTATGGGTAGTGAGTTAATTTACTATTTGAGGGCAGGTCTTATTAGACAACGGTCCGGTTCAGACATACCTCTAAGTAATATAATATTGCGATTGAGAATAGGGCTCACGCCAACCAGACAAGTTTGTAGCGATTGCCAGTAACCAAGTAAAGTGATACGACATTGTGAAAATAGGCAGTAGAAGTCTATTAGGTAACCCAAAGCCAGGTTATCTACAGTCTTTGACAAAAATTAGACACACTAATTTTTTTAGAAACCTCTTGCGTCACAACCAATGAGTCAAAGTTGATGACGCAACACAAGAGGGGTGGGTGTGTGTCAAAGACTGCCTCATGATAGAACACCACCAGGACGTAGGGGTCAACCTCAGATAGAGTTGAATGAACATAGTGCCCGGGATCAGGGCAGGATAGATGAGAGAAAAGGGGGACTATTAACTAGTCCTCACACGAAGGCGTTGACCAGATAGTTAGCACTACTGGTCACGACAGAATCACGCCTGCATGATAGCAACGATTAGCACTCAGAGCAAAGCCAGCTAATAGGGGCGTGCTAACTGACCTAGCACGCAGGGAGCCGAAGGGCGTATGAAGGTCCTTCCGCGAGGCGTGTAGCGACGCGAGTGAAGCAAGTCAGACTGGGGACTGACTCTGTAGTGTTCACATCGTGTAGAATAGATTTGTTTTCATATAGCCTAGTAGATAGAGAATAGCTATAGGGGTTAGGAAAACTATTGATAGAGAATATTGTGACTTTATGTGTGATTAGATAGCGACTGTTTTTGCAATTGTAAAGAGCCAACGGCAATAAAATGTACCATTTCATTCCTCGCACACGACTTGCAAGTTTCTTGTAGGGTGTGGGAGAAGTAATCCGATGATGCCTGAAACATGAGTTGTTGACAGGGGTACGAGGGAATGAACAGTCTGATAGGCTGATCTGGGTATTCAAGGAGAATCTGAGTAAATAAATGCACTAGACACTAGGTCACTGTGTGCGGTTCTATGAGTGTCTTCATTCTTCCTTAGATGGGAGAAGTAATCCGATGATGCCTGAAACATGAGTTGTTGACAGGGGTACGAGGGAATGAACAGTCTGATAGGCTAGCAGGGAATGCACCTATTGGTGGTATCTTGCCTATGGAAAAGGGGGAGGTGGTCGTGCGCTTGTGGGACCAGGTGGAGAAGGCGCAGGAACAGATTGAGAACCCATATTTGGAAAGAATGAGATCGTGGGGAATCAGCAGGGGTTCTGGAAGAATCTCAAAATTGAGAAGGAAGACCAGGGGAACTTTTAATCAGATAGCGGTGGAAACGATTAGTAGTGCGACTCTCGCTAGCTGTTGAATGAGGGGACGGAGCACGTATGGGAATATTCTGAGTGCAGTGATGTCGGTTCTTAACTCAACTCAACTAACTCAACTCAATTCAACTCCATTTACTGAGCATTAAAATTGTGGAAGATATTTCAAAAGGAAACAAATAATGTGATAAACCTAGCTTGGCGATATAACATCCTTGGGTTAAAAAAAGAAGTTGCATTTGGTGATGTATCGTCCTTCATCACTGAATCAGTTAATGTGTGTAACATATAATGATATATAGTCACTACGTTTTGCACATGTAGTTAATACTTATAGCACATACCCTGAAAATTGACAGAACAAATGTTTCAATTTGATAGCCCCAGAAGGTATGCAGAAACCCATTGCAACCGGCTACAACACTACAACCATGGAGATACAATGGAGCCAGCCTTTGTTTCCTAATGGGCCCCCGCCATTGTATAAGGTACAGAAGACCAACATTGCCCTCAGCTCCTCAGCCTCAGTCGTCAGAGGGACTCGGTTCACTGGCGGTAGTTACTACGCATTCCCACCTACTATACTACCTCAAAATGTGGCATTCACAGGTGAGCATTCCTACCTACTATACTACCTCAAAATGTGGCATTCACAGGTTAGTACTGCCATAAATATATAGAAGTTATAAACGCTGCTTATCTGTAGTGATGAGCTGCCTGGCTATGGACTGGACATGTTTGGCATGTGCTTCTTATGTCTGTGTGTAACCTGTTACACATTATGTGTATTATTTGTGTTGTCACTAAGAACACACACAACATGACGTCTAACTGTAAATGTATATTTTTATATTGACTGTTGATCACACAAACAAACAGATAGCCTTGTGTCTTCAGACACTCACACACAGAAACAGATAGCTTTCAAACTTCTGTCATCTCCAAATGACGATGGCACCTCTCTGCACCAGTGATATTTGGTGCTGGTATGGTAGTTATTGTTGTTGATTGTACACCGGCACACCTCTCTGTGTGCGTGCTCAAGTGTCTTCATTCTTCCTTAGATTCATAGAACCGCACACAGTGACCTAGTGTCTAGTGCATTTATTTACTCAGATTCTCCTTGAATACCCAGATATGGCACCATTCACACCCCCCTCCCAAGCCACATTCATTAAATCATTACCAGAAAATGTTCAGACATTTCTCAGTATTTTCTGGGTAGAAAAGGCATTGAGGTGGGGAACTGGGCCCCAGCTGATTGCTGTTACCTGTAATCTGCCAAGGCCTGATACTTAAAGCCCAGTGGCAGTAACTATTAATGGACTAGTGTTGCCTGAACCATCTTCAAGGATTCCATCGCTCGGGCTGCTCGTGGAGATATCAGCCCTCGAGCTGGTCGTGGAGATTCCCATAACTGCCTGTCTTGTGTTGCTCTCTTGACGTCCATGTCTGTTTGTTTTGCTCAATCTGTGCTTGCTGGTTTTATGAATGTTGTCCTTGGTCTACCCTTCCTCTCTCCCCTAGTATTTTGTCCACTGGTACTTGCCAGAGTGTGGCTAGAGGTCACCGTCTAGTGAAGCTCACTGAGTTACACGTGCGCTGAGTGGACTTATCTTTAATTTGTATACCTTGCTGATATGTTGACTCGTTTTCAATAAAGTATTTATATATTCGTGTATGACTTCTTTCTCTTGCTCTCCACTCCTTGAACTTGATGTTGATCCATACATTCAAAACCACCATGATAGTTAGTTTACCTTTAAATATTACTCGTTGTTTCTGAACACACTCAAACTATTCGCATGTAGAACACAATACTTAGTAACTCGACTTGCTTGCTTGCTTTTGTTCGTTGGCTTGAGCTCCAACGCGAAGTCCTGTATGTCGGATTTGGCTTACTGCACACATGAGACCAGGCCCGCACTTGATCGTGGCTCAACGCAGACTGATCGCTTGGAGGAGATGCTGTCCCCTGCTCAGCGACTCGCCTTGCTGTATTCATGCAAGGCGCGAATCTGTGAACCAGCTTGATCTTCACGCTAAATTATGTGAAGCTCAGTATTCTATCAATTCACTATTCCATGACCTAATATATGATCATGGCAGTACTCGCTGTGGTGTTCCTTCATGTCGTAGGATGTGAACACACCTGTGTAGCCTGTGCTTGGTGATTACTTAGAGCAGCATTTGCCTGGTGATTACTTAGAGCAGCATTTGCTTGGTGATTACTTAGAGCAGCATGTTGTACTCAATCATTGTGTGATCCTGTTATAGTGGGGGTGTTAGCCAAGTTGATAGGCAGCTCCACTGATAACATCATGAGCACTGTCAGATAAGGGAAAGATGGCTGGGCTTACCGCCTGCTAAATGACAGAAAGATTGGCCACCTAATCCCCCGTACATTCAGGCTAACAAAATGTGTTGCCTTATTGCATCACAGACCCATAGCAAGAAACTAATTTGGGATATATGTGATTCATTTAAAAAACGTCAGTTATATGTTATTCTACATAATTGTTTCATCATATTCTGGCATCGGCAGTCATATTATGTTAGGGCTCTTTTACCTGGACGTATTGGGCACGTGCTGTTACGCTCATATTTGGTATAGACTCCGTGGGTGATCTAATCAACAGCATGCTGGCTGCCTGTACTAATGGAAACATCTCAGCACCCATCTTAGCTGGATGGACATGGGATCCCAGGTCAGTTTACACATCTGCCTGTACTTATGGAAACATCTCAGCACCCATCTTAGCTGGATGGACATGGGATCCCAGGTCAGTTTACACATCTGAATCCTCCCCTATGCTGAACGAATTCACCATTGGGTCAACAGGCGAGTGTCTAGCCACCTCGCCACAGAGGCTCCCTGTCATGCATTGTTGCACACAATTGTCTGATCATAGTTTAGTGTCTAGCCACCTTGCCACAGAGGCTCCCTGTCATGCATTGTTGCACACAATTGTCTGATCATAGTTTACTGTCTAGCCACCTCGCCAAAGAGGCTCCCTAACATGTATTGTGAAACATTGTCTGATCATAATTTAGGATCATTATTCTGACATTATTCCACGCAATTATCTGATCATAGTTTAGAATCATCAGTCTTATATTGTTCCACACAGTTCTGTTATGTTATTCCACACAATTGTCTGATCATATTTTAGGATAATCTCTCTTATATTATTCCACACAATTATCTGATCATAGATTAGGATCATCAGTTCTCTTATGTTATTTAACACAATTGTCTGATCATAGTTTAGGATCATTTGTTCTCTTACGTTATTCCACACAATTGTCTGATCATAGTTAAGGATCATCAGTTCCCTTATGTTATTTAACACAATTGTCTGATCATGTTTTAAGATCATCAGTTCTCTTATGTTATTCCACACAATTGTCTGATCATATTTTAGGATCATCAGTTCTCTTATGTTATTCCACACAATTATCTGATCATATTTTAGGATCATCAGTCTTACATTATTCCACACAATTGTCTGATCATATTTTAGGATCATCAGTTCTCTTATGTTATTCCACACAATTGTCTGATCATAGTTTAGGATCATCAGTTCTCTTATGTTCTTCCACACAATTATCTGATCATATTTTAGGATCATCAGTCTTACATTATTCCACACAATTATCTGATCATATTTTAGGATCATCAGTCTTACATTATTCCACACAACTTTCTGATCATATTTTAGGATCATCAGTTCTCTTATGTTATTCCACACAATTATCTGATCATAGTTTAGGATCATCAGTCTTACATTATTTCACACAATTATCTGATCATATTTTAGTATCATCAGTCTTACATTATTTCACACAATTATCTGACCATATCTTAGGATCATCAGTCTTACATTATTCCACACAATTGTCTGATCATATTTTAGGATCATCAGTCTTACACTATTTCACACAATTATCTGATCATATTTTAGGATCATCAGTCTTACATTATTCCACACAATTGTCTGATCATATTTTAGGATCATCAGTTCTCTTATGTTATTCCACACAATTGTCTGATCATAGTTTAGGATCATCAGTTCTCTTATGTTCTTCCACACAATTATCTGATCATATTTTAGGATCATCAGTCTTACATTATTCCACACAATTATCTGATCATATTTTAGGATCATCAGTCTTACATTATTCCACACAACTTTCTGATCATATTTTAGGATCATCAGTTCTCTTATGTTATTCCACACAATTATCTGATCATAGTTTAGGATCATCAGTTCTCTTATGTTATTCCACACAATTATCTGATCATAGGTTAGGATCATCAGTTCTCTTATGTTATTCCACAAAATTATCTGATCATAGTTTAGGATCATCAGTCTTACATTATTTCACACAATTATCTGATCATATTTTAGTATCATCAGTCTTACATTATTTCACACAATTATCTGACCATATCTTAGGATCATCAGTCTTACATTATTCCACACAATTGTCTGATCATATTTTAGGATCATCAGTCTTACACTATTTCACACAATTATCTGATCATATTTTAGGATCATCAGTCTTACATTATTTCACACAATTATCTGATCATATTTTAGGATCATCAGTCTTACATTATTTCACACAATTATCTGATCATAGTTTAGGATCATCAGTCTTACATTATTTCACTCAATTATCTGATCATAGTTTAGGATCCTCAGTCTTACATTATTTCACATAATTCTCTAATCACATTTCAGGTATTCGCTTCAGGTTCCGCTTGGAAAGAGGAACAGGTCTTATGTTGTTTTCAGGAACCAACACCCATGAAGAGTTTATTGCTATCCAGTTTTTAAATGGCAGGCCGAGGTTCATGTTTGACACACAAGGTAGGATGAATTGACCAGTTGAAGCTAGTTTGTTGACATGCTAGATCTGGTGAGGAACAGATCGCACATGCTGCTCAACAAACATCAAGACCAATCACTAGTATATATGAAATAATTTCAATATGACTTGCAGAACTTTTCTAATTTTCAAGAAGTTTACTTCTTTGTAATCACATTACTTGTGCGGGAATTAATTAAGCCAAAGTCATTATATTGCCAAAGTCACTATATTGCCAGATTCACTGTTAGTGACACTGAAAATGATAATATAATCTCTCTGGCAGCACACTGCCTCTCTGAACAAAAGCCAAAGTGTTTCTCAATTGTGGCAGTGAAGTGTAGTGTACTTTTGACAGCAGAAAGTGGTGGGAACAGTTTGTGTCTCAGGTTCCCTCAATTGTGGCAATGAAGTGTAGTGTACTGTTGACAGCAGAAGGTGGTGGGAATAGTTTGTGTCTCACGTTCCCTCAATTGTGGCAGTGAAGTGTAGTGTACTGTTGACAGCAGAAGGTGGTGGGAACAGTTTGTGTCTCACGTTCCCTCAATTGTGGCAGTGCAGTGTAGTGTACTGTTGACAGCAGAAGGTGGTGGGGATAGTTTGTGTCTCACGTTCCCTCAATTGTGGCAGTGAAGTGTAGTGTACTGTTGACAGCAGAAGGTGGTGGGAATAGTTTGTGTCTCAGGTTCCCTCAATTGTGGCAGTGAAGTTTAGAGTATACTGTTGACAGTAGGAGGTGATGAGAACAGTTTGTGCTCATGTTCCCTCAATTGTGACAGTGAAGTGTAGAGTGTACTGTTGACAGTAGGCGGTGGTGGGAACAGTTTGTGTCTCAGGTCCCCTCAGTTGTGACAGTGAAGTGTAGAGTCTACTGTCGACAGCAGGGTGTGGTGGGGGAAGATGTTTAAACACTGTTGTTTATACATGAGATAAAAGCATGTGACTTTGGTATGTAAGGGGGGGGGGGCTTTAGTAATGCACTGAACCTACATGTATGGATACATCTCCTTGGGCATGGATGGGTCCAGGCAGTGAAGGCTGAACAGAATGGGGTCTATAGGTCCACAAGCTGAAGTCAGGGGGAAGGTGGTTGCTGAACAGGATGGAGCCTACAGGTCCACAAACTGAGGTCAGGGTGACGGTGGGGGATGAACATGATGGAGCCTATAGGTCCACAAGCCGAGGTCAGGGTGACGGTGGGGGATGAACATGATGGAGCCTATAGGTCCACAAACTGAGGTCAGGGTGACGGTGGGGGATGAACATGATGGAGCCTATAGGTCCACAAACTGAGGTCAGGGTGACGGTGGGGGATGAACATGATGGAGCCTATAGGTCCACAAACTGAGGTCAGGGTGACGGTGGGGGATGAACATGATGGAGCCTATAGGTCCACAAACTGAGGTCAGGGTGACGGTGGGGGATGAACATGATGGAGCCTATAGGTCCACAAGCCGAGGTCAGGGTGACGGTGGGGGATGAACATGATGGAGCCCGTAGGTCCACAAGCCGAGGTCAGGGTGACGGTGGGGGATGAACATGATGGAGCCTATAGGTCCACAAGCCGAGGTCAGGGTGACGGTGGGGGATGAACATGATGGAGCCTATAGGTCCACAAACCGAACTAGAAGGTGGATGTGGCTGGGATCACTGTGGTTGTAATGGGGCTAGTGGATATGTAGGGCTCCAGCAATCATTCTGTCTGACAACACAACCCTACAAAAAACATTATTTATGTGTGCCAAACATTTATCACCTGATTTTGCTTAAATGAGGCCTGCTAAATACAAATATCATATTTATTTGTCTGTAGCACCTCTAGTTTTTTGTGACAGAGGCTTGTATGAATTTAATTAATATTATTACAGTATTTTCTATATAAGGCTCTGGAAAAAAAACTATTACTATCTAGCCCCTTACAAAATTTGGAATTCTAATCAATGGTTTGGAGAGAGAACAAGAACCACTAAAATGACTGTTATTTATGTGCTAAGGGATAGGCCTTAGGTTCATACCAGAATACGATCAGCGTTGCCAGTAGTGGGTTGTGCTCAATATTTAAAATTCAAATCCCGAAATAACCAAATTAATCAATTTGATTATTGCTCATTGGATTTAGGAGGCCTGGTGTTCCTTGCCAGTGAGAAGTCCTGATCTTTTCGGGTCCACATCGATTGACGGACGTCAGTCACGGCGATTGGGCAATCTTGAGCATATTCCTACGATGGGTGACGTTGTAATATTCTGTTATGATAATTTGGCTCTGTGTCCAACGTGTGCCGCGTGGTTACACACCCGCTTCACACGCCAGTGATCCGGGGCTTGTTTCCGGATCCGGTCAGGGATATGCACTACTGTTGAGCTCAAACGAGGGCGAAACTCGAGTATAGTGCTTCCATATTGACGTGGATAGGCCTTAGGTTCATACCAGAATACGATCAGCATTGCCAGTAGTAGGTTGTGCTCAATATTTAAAATTCAAATCCCGAAATAACCAAAGGTTACATTTTATCACATCAGAGAGCATGGCTTTCTTTCATTCTTTTGTAAAGAAAATGACCTTGTTTTTTATATTAATGTAGGAGGTCTTGTAAAAGAAATGGATGTTAGTTATACACCAAATGAGTGCCGACTTTTCATTGACAGCTCTAAAAGAAGTTTGAAAGGTGTTCTTTTACCCAATGGTGAGAAATATAGCTAAATTACAATTGCCCATGCTACTACAGTGAAAGAGGAGTATGCTACAATACGCACAGTTCTGGAAAAAAAAAAAAAGTATTTAGAGCATAAACGGATGGTGTGTGTAGATCTTAAAATGTACTTCTTGTTTGGACAGAAAATGGGATTCACCAAATACCCATGCTTTACATGTTTTTAGTATAGCAGGGCCAAAGATATGTACTGGACAAAGAAATAGTGGCCGTTGAGGGATGAATTTAAAGTTGTTGTCTGTCCGTGTTTCCACTAGACTGTTCAGCTGTGGGTTGTAACACTCAGGAGGATATTAGATTGTGCGTTGTTTGTCTGTTTCCACTAGACTGTCTAGCTGTGGGTTTTAACACTCAGGATGAGATTAGATTGTGCGTTGTTTGTCTGTATTTCCACTAGGTTGTCCGTCTGTGGGCTTTGTCACAACCACCAATGATGAGGGAATGGTGTACGATGACAAAAAGTGGCATATCTTTGAGGCTCGCAGAAATGGAGGATATGGTGTCGTTACAGTGGATGATAAATGGAAAGGTTACACATTTTCACATTTTTATTTTTCATTTGTTGGTTGTATGTTAGAATATATTTATAGATATAAATAGATATTCATCTGTTACTGAGCTGTCATTTATGGGCTGTTTGCGTGGTTGTCTCATAGCTCATGAATATGTTACATAACCCTGATGATGTCATCGCTCATGTGCTGTTCATTTATATGAAATGGCGTCATATCTCCTTGTCATCAGAGTTGTGTAGTTATTCTGTTGGGACTGGACTTGCCAGGACAAATCAACAGATTGTATGTGTCAACTGTTGGCACTGGACTTGACAGGACAAATCAACATAGGTATGTGTCAACTGTTGGCACTGGACTTGCCAGGACAAATCAACAGATTGTATGTGTCAACTGTTGGCACTGGACTTGCCAGGACAAATCAACATAGGTATGTGTCAACTGTTGGCACTGGACTTGCCAGGACAAATCAACAGATTGTATGTGTCAACTGTTGGGACTGGACTTGCCAGGACAAATCAACATAGGTATGTGTCAACTGTTGGCACTGGACTTGCCAGGACAAATCAACAGATTGTATGTGTCAACTGTTGGGACTGGACTTGCCAGGACAAATCAACATAGGTATGTGTCAACTGTTGGCACTAGACTTGCCAGGACAAATCAACAGATTGTATGTGTCAACTGTTCCTGCTTGCATGTCTATGCTGGTGTATTGGGTATGTGGTGCTAGCCTATGATCTTCTTCACCCCATGGCACTAAGTGGACATTATCAAGCTCATGGCACTCTAGGGACAGGAACAATCTCATGGCACTCTAGGGACAGGAACAATCTCATGGCACTCTGTGGACAGGAACAAACTCATTGCACTCTGGGGACATGAACAAGCTCATGGCACTCTGGGGACAGGAACACGCTCATGGCACTGAGTGGACAGTAACAAGCTCATGGCACTCTGGGGACAGGAACAAACTCATGGCACTCAGTGGACAGGAACAAACTCATGGCACTCTGGGGACAGGAACAAACTCATGGCACTCTGGGGACAGGAACAAACTCATGGCACTCAGTGGACAGTAACAAGCTCATGGCACTCTGGGGACAGGAACAAACTCATGGCACTCAGTGGACAGGAACAAACTCATGGCACTCTGGGGACAGGAACAAACTCATGGCACTCTGGGGACAGGAACAAGCTCTTGGCACTCAGTGGACATGATCACACCCATGGCACTCAGTGGACAGGAAAACTCATGGCACTCAGTGGACAGGAAAACTCATGGCACTCAGTGGACAGTAACAAGCTCATGACACTGAGTGGACAGGAACACGCTCATGGCAATCAATGGAGGAACAAGCTCATGACACTCAGTGGACAGGAACAAGCTCATGGCATCCACTGGACAGGAACAAGCTCATGGCACTGAGTGGATAGGAATAAGCTCATGACACTAGATGGACAGGAACAAGCTCATGGCACCCACTGGACAGGAACAAGCTAATGGAACTGAGTGGAAAGGAACAAGCTCATGGCACTGAGTGGACAGGAACAAGCTCATGGCACTGAGTGGACAGGAACAAGCTCATGGCACCCAGTGGACAGGAAAAAGCTCATGGCACCCAGTGGACAGGAACAAGCTCATGGCACCCAATGGACAGGAACAAGCTCATGGCACTGAGTGGACAGGAACAAGCTCATGGCACTCAGTGGACATGAATACACCCATGGCACTCAGTGGACAGGAAAACTCATGGCACTCAGTGGACAGGAAAACTCATGGCACTCAGTAGACAGTAACAAGCTCATGACACTGAGTGGACAGGAACACGCTCATGGCACTCAATGGAGGAACAAGCTCATGACACTCAGTGGACAGGAACAAGCTCATGGCATCCACTGGACAGGAACAAGCTCATGGCACTGAGTGGATAGGAACAAGCTCATGACACTAGATGGACAGGAACAAGCTCATGGCACCCACTGGACAGGAACAAGCTAATGGCACTGAGTGGAAAGGAACAAGCTCATGGCACTGAGTGGACAGGAACAAGCTCATGGCACTGAGTGGACAGGAACAAGCTCATGGCACTGAGTGGACAGGAATAAGCTCATGGCACCCAGTGGACAGGAACAAGCTCATGGCACCCAGTGGACAGGAAAAAGCTCATGGCACCCAATGGACAGGAACAAGCTCATGGCACTGAGTGGATAGGAACAAGCTCATGAAACTAGATGGACAGGAACAAGCTCACGGCACCCACTGGACAGGAACAAGCTAATGGCACTGAGTGGAAAGGAACAAGCTCATGGCACTGAGTGGACAGGAACAAGCTCATGGCACTGAGTGGACAGGAACAAGCTCATGGCACTGAGTGGACAGGAATAAGCTCATGGCACCCAGTGGACAGGAACAAGCTCATGGCACCCAGTGGACAGGAAAAAGCTCATGGCACCCAATGGACAGGAACAAGCTCATGGCACTGAGTGGACAGGAACAAGCTCATGGCACTGAATGGACAGGAACAAGCTCATGACAATGAATGGACAGAAACAAGCTCATGGCACTGAGTGGACAGGAACAAGCTCATGGCACTGAGTGGACAGGAACAAGCTCATGGCACTGAGTGGACAGGAACAAGCTCATGGCACTGAGTGGACAGGAACAAGCTCATGGCACTGAGTGGACAGGAACAAGCTCATGGCACTGAGTGGACAGGAACAAGCTCATGGCACTGAGTGGACAGGAACAAGCTCATGGCACCCACTGGACAGGAACAAGCTCATGCACTGAGTGGACAGGAACACGCTCATGGCACTGAGTGGACAGGAACAAGCTCATGACACTGAGTGGACAGGAACAAGCTCATGGCACTGAGTGGACAGGAACAAGCTCATGGCACTGAGTGGACAGGAACAAGCTCATGGCACTGAGTGGACAGGAACAAGCTCATGGCATCCAGTGGACAAGAACAAGCTCATGGCTCAAGGTGAGTTCCCTTGAGCAAGATGACGGGACATTTCTTCGTCCCGTAAAATGGAACGTGTTTTTTCCGAAATGTGTATGGATTAAGTGTTTTTTCGTTGTGAAATGGAGTTCGGACCGTGCAACGGAGTTCGTGCACGCGCGTCCGGTCTTCTTTCGGTGTATCATCGGCGCCCGGTGGCGATAGTTAAGCCTAACATGACGGCCAGACGACCAGCTAGGACACAACGTGGTAAGAGGGCGGGCGCGCGCAGAAGGCGCTTAAAATGTGACAGATTGGGTATCGGAAATGTTCGAGTACTGTACTGGAACTGTGCATCATTTAGTCAACGCCGACCCATTCTTGAAAAACTACTCTACGGAAACGATATTGTAGTCTTGCAAGAAACACACCTCACCGACGGAACAGTCAATGTGGCGGGATTTCAGGGTTTCCTTAACAGGCGGCACCTCGGACAGGCCATTCTGGTCCGCGACAACATACTAGTGTCTGAGATCGATATGTCCGCCTGGAACAGCGATGCCCTGCAAGTGCAGGCATTAAGAATAATGACACCAGTGCAGCTTGTAATCGTTAACGTCTATGCGCGAAATGGGAAGGTCAACGTGCGACAATGGCAGAGTTTGTTCGATATGGATGAAAGGCATATCATCTACTGCGGGGACTTCAATGCCAGAGGCAGTCAATGGGGGAATTGCATCACCAATAGACAGGGAGAAGATTTGGAGGACGCCCTGGCATCTGCTGCCCTAATCTGTCTGAATGATGGGAAGGTCACTAGAATGGCCACTCGACCAGGCGACTCTGACAGCATCATTGACTTGGCTCTGGTGTCGCCCACCATCGCACCAAGGTGCCGGTGGGGCACACTGGGATACCACGATAGTGACCACTACCCTTGTGTCATCCTGATCAAGAAAGACGGGGCCATGAGTCAAAGAAACAAGACCAATGCCTTCCCGTACGACACCACTGGTCAAGACGCCATAAGCAAGATCAGAAGAAGGAAACTAACTTCCTCCCGTAGGAGACAAGAAAGATGGCTGCAGCCACCATGGTGGAATGGAGAGGTCGAGAAGGTGTGGCTGGGAAAGAGGCAGGCTGTCAAAGACTGGCAAAAGGCCAGAAAGGCTAACATGCCACAGGTTGAATTGGCGAACCTGAAGACTGAGGTCGTTAGGACGACGACTTTATTCAAATCCTGCGCCAAACAGGCCAAGGCCGACAAATGGGACGAGTTCTGCAGGAAGGTGTGCTCCGAGCAATCTCTTACGACATTCTGGCGCCTCCACAAGAGCATGAACGGTGCTGCACAACGTAGGGGTATTCCAGACTTTCAAGGCACAGACCTCGCATGGAAAAAGTCGGATGCGGATAAAGGTAAGGCCCTTCTTGCACGCTACATAGAACAGACTCACCAGAAAGACGAGCCCGCCAGACAGAGGACCACAACAACACTCTCTCAGTTGTGCGAGGGAGTCGGGACAGACGAAGAATGGACGATCACAGTGGACATATTGCGTGCGATGCTCAAGAAATCACCTAACACCGCCCCAGGCCCAGATGGCATCCGATATGGTGACCTAATGGTGATATCAGATGATGACATGGAAGAACTGGCCAGAGAATTCAACACCAGTATCCAGAGGGGTCAGGTCAAAGAAGAATGGCTACACAGCTACCTGCTGCCGCTGCCAAAACCGAACAAATACCACTCCAAGATAAGCGGCTACAGAATCATTACGATGCAGAATACTGTTGGCAAGCTACTGGAGAAAATTGTAGCACACAGACTTGCTTGGGACTTGGAACAGCTCGGCTGCTTCCCGCCCACACTTGGAGGATACAGACGCAACAAAGAGTCATGGCTGAATGCGGCGGTCTTTGCTCAAGATGTTTACGAAGGATTTCAGGTCAGAGAAGAGACATGTGCGGCCGCCATAGACTTAGAGGACGCATATAACAGAGTATCTTTCGAGCACTTGATGCAAACCCTCCTCAGACTGAAAGTGCACCCTCACCTTGTACGATGGATAGCTGCAGTTCTACTCCAAAGGAAGGTGGTGCTAAGATGCGGGAGTTGGTCTTCTGAGCCGATAACGATATGTCCAGGATTGCCGCAGGGTTCACCACTGTCACCAGTACTATTCAACGTGTATACGGTGCCGATCACTGAACAACAGTTGGATGGGAGGGGTAGGACTCTATCATTCGTTGACGACATCCTCATGTATCGACAGGGTCGAGATAGACAGGCGGTTGCCAACTATATGCAGGGCGAACTAGATCGAATTTCCTCATGGTGTGCTGATGCCGATGCCCTTGTCAACCCTGCAAAGGCAACGGTTACATGGTTCTCACTAAACAACCATATTGTGAAAACAGACCTGCCGGCAGTAAGAATGGATGGGAGCATTCTGAGTAGAACCCAGTCAATGACATATCTTGGCGTGAGGCTTGATCGTAGCCTGTCCTTCAGAGATCATGTCGATTATGTCATAACGAAGGCTCGAAAAGGTTTGGCAGCAATGAGAGTCATGGCGAGTGCCAATATCGAGCAAAGACTGCTATTACTTCTGTTCCAAGGACTTGTGCTTTCACGCATCGAGTATGCCCTGGCCATCCTCACTGTCAGCCCTACACAGATTGGAAGACTTGAAAAGGTACAAAACGAAGCCATGCGCATCATTTTGGGCTGCACGAGAGACACCAGCTGTGTAGCAATGAGATACCTCCTTGACTTCCCGACAATGGAACACAGGATCAAGATCTGGAGAGCTCGTGCATACTTAAAAATAAGTGCAGATGAGCAGCACCCTCTGCATGACGCTGTATTCAGAGAAAAGGGTGACAGGCTAAAGAGGGGCAAATCATGGATGGGTCGGGCGGAAGATGTCGTCGGACAGGTCTGCAGTCTTACCAGTATCAACCCCGGCATGGAATGGGTGCCGGTGCCTCCAGCTTTTAAGTGTACCTTCTCCTGCATTATCACACTCGACAGACGGTGCAGAGAGCAGAACCCTGCCGCTGTCAATGCAGAGGTTAACGCGCTCATCTATGATCACTCAGATAGCCCCGAAGTGCTCATCTATACAGATGGATCTGTTGTAAAGCAGCAGAGAAGTGCGTGGGCATTTACAGCCCGCTCAGCGGGCCGAACCGTTCAAGAATCCAGTGGTGCCCACTCCATGACCACGAGCAGCATGACGATGGAGGTGATGGCAGTTACACAGGCTTTCATATGGCTGGAATCACAGCATTATACCAACGTGTGTGTACTAAGTGATTCAATGAGCATGATTCAGAAGGTCGAAGCTGGATCTGTACGTAGACAGTGGACTGAGTCGCTGCGGAAGTCTGTTGTCCGCAAAGTCACCTTCATCTTCATCCCGGGACATGCGGGAGTCGAGGGAAATGAACGAGCTGATAAATTGGCTGGCTCTGCACCCCCTGTAGATGGCCAGCCCATGGATCGTGCCGATGTTATTAACGCCCTTAAAGATATGGCGAGAACAGAGGATTTTGACGCCAGTGATTCCACATCGCTTTCCAGGATGAAAGACCTGGGAGTAAGAATCGGCACAGCCAGACGCGAGAGGTACATCGGGAAAACAAAGCGCCTCGTCAACCAACACAGAACTGGCACTATTAGCCACCGGACGCTGATGCATATGCTGGGGGGAGGATCTGAGCACCTATGGACATGTCCGGAGTGCAACGAAGATACCCCAACTGATAACTAACTAACTAACTAACTAAGCTCATGGCACTGAGTGGACAGGAACAAGCTCATGGCACTGAGTGGACAGGAACAAGCTCATGGCATTGAGTGGACAGGTACAAGCTCATGGCACCCAGTGGACAGGAACAAGCTCATGGCACTGAGTGGACAGGAACAAGTTCATGGCACCCAGTGGACAGGAACAAGCTCATGGCACCCAGTGGACAGGAACAAGCTCATGGCACCCAGTGGACAGGAACAAGCTCATGGCACTCAATGGACAGGAACAAGCTCATGGCACCCAGTGGACAGGAACAAGCTCATAGCACTCAGGGGACAGGAACAAGCTCATGGCACCCAGTGGACAGGAACAAGCTCATGGCACCCATTGGACAGGAACAAGCCCATGGCACCGAGTGGACAGGTACAAGCTCATGGCACCCTGTGGACAGGAACAAGCTCATGGCACCCACTGGACAGGAACAAGCTCATGGCACCCAGTGGACAGGAACAAGCTCATGCACTGAGTGGACAGGAACAAGCTAATGGCACTGAGTGGACAAGAACAAGCTCATGACACTGAGTGGACAGGAACAAGCTCATGGCACCCAGTGGACAGGAACAAGCTCATGGCACCCAGTGGACAGGAACAAGCTCATGGCACTCAATGGATAGGAACAAGCTCATGGCACCCACTTGACAGGAACAAGCTCATGGCACTCAGTGGACAGGAACAAGCTCATGCACTGAGTGGACAGGAACAAGCTAATGGCACTGAGTGGACAGGAACAAGCTCATGGCACTCAATGGACAGGAACAAGCTCATGGCACTGAGTGGACAGGAACAAGCTCATGGCACTGAGTGGACAGGAACAAGCTCATGGCACTGAGTGGACAGGAACAAGCTCATGGCACCCAGTGGACAAGAACAAGCTCATGGCACTGAGTGGACAGGAACAAGCTCATGGCACTGAGTGGACAGGAACAAGCTCATGGCATTGAGTGGACAGGTACAAGCTCATGGCACCCAGTGGACAGGAACAAGCTCATGGCACTGAGTGGACAGGAACAAGCTCATGGCACCCAGTGGACAGGAACAAGCTCATGGCACCCAGTGGACAGGAACAAGCTCATGGCACTGAGTGAACAGGAACAAGCTCATGGCACTCAATGGACAGGAACAAGCTCATGGCACCCAGTGGACAGGAACAAGCTCATAGCACTCAGGGGACAGGAACAAGCTCATGGCACCCAGTGGACAGGAACAAGCTCATGGCACCCATTGGACAGGAACAAGCCCATGGCACCGAGTGGACAGGTACAAGCTCATGGCACCCTGTGGACAGGAACAAGCTCATGGCACCCACTGGACAGGAACAAGCTCATGGCACCCAGTGGACAGGAACAAGCTCATGCACTGAGTGGACAGGAACAAGCTAATGGCACTGAGTGGACAAGAACAAGCTCATGACACTGAGTGGACAGGAACAAGCTCATGGCACCCAGTGGACAGGAACAAGCTCATGGCACCCAGTGGACAGGAACAAGCTCATGGCACTCAATGGATAGGAACAAGCTCATGGCACCCACTTGACAGGAACAAGCTCATGGCACTCAGTGGACAGGAACAAGCTCATGCACTGAGTGGACAGGAACAAGCTAATGGCACTGAGTGGACAGGAACAAGCTCATGGCACTCAATGGACAGGAACAAGCTCATGGCACTGAGTGAACAGGAACAAGCTCATGGCACTCAATGGACAGGAACAAGCTCATGGCACCCAGTGGACAGGAACAAGCTCATGGCTCTGAGTGGACAGGAACAAGCTCGGGCTCTGGCGGATTTATTCCAAGCTTGTTGGACTGACAGGCAAACAGACTACACTAATCACTACTGCTACGATACTAGAGGGAGGAAGAGAGGGAGAAGAGAACGAACAAACGAACGAACAAACCTTATTTTTAAAGGGTTAACAATTGGGCACGCAGGCTCGTCTAACATTCTGCCCTTCTATCACTCTCTTTCATACATGATTTCATTCATACATCATTCAAGGCTAACAGAGAACAGCAACAATATAAAAGATATGCATTATAAAGGCATGGGCAAAATGCAGACATCAATACTACACGACTCATTAATATTAAATAATGGTGTGACACTTGTTATTAGCCATGTGGAATATATTGGTCTACCAAAAGGGGACTGACTGTTATACTAGGGTTTTGTTATTATTATTATTCTTTCTATTATTAAGGGGGAAGGTAATCCGTACTGAGATAGTGTTCGAATAATTTGCGATTATATGTATTGGGATTGGTGATGTCTTTGATTTCTTGTGGAAGGTTGTTCCACAGCTGAGCTGCAGAGTACGTTAAGCTTGTTTTGTATAAGTCAATCCTTGGCTTTAATTCAATTCAACTTTCAATTCAATTCAACTTTATTTTAAAAGGGCTACAAATTGGGCACGCAGGCCCGTCTTACATTCAGCCCTTCCAATCACTCATCTTTCATATCTTCAGAATGTGTAATATATTTAATCATTTACTGTGTCTAGCATTATATTTAAACAATGGCCAAAGATAATTTTGAGCATTCCGATGTAGGATTTTGTGAATTAGTTTGACAAGAGTGTGTATGTGTGTGTGAGAGAGAGTGTATATGTGTGAGATAGTGTATGTGTGCGATAAATAGAGACATTGTGTTATATGAGAGAGCATTAGTGAGAGAGAGAGAGAGAGAGAGAGAGAGAGAGAGAGAGAGAGAGAGAGAGAGAGAGAGAGAGAGAGAGAAAGAGAGAGAGAGAGACTGTATGTGTATATGAGAGAGAGAGTGAGTAAGAGAGGGAATATATATGTGTGTGTGTGTATGAGAGAGTAAGAGAGGGAGTATATGTGTGTGTGTGTGTGTGTGTGAGAGAGAGAGAGAGAGAGTGAGTAAGAGAGGGAGTATATATGTGTGTGTGTGTATGAGAGAGAGAGAGAGTGAGTAAGAGAGGGAGACTAGAAGATAACACTGCTGACGATAATCAGGTTTTTACACACAAGAATCTGGCAGATGCTGAAACAAATGGACAAAGTCAAACTCATGGCCACAGTTGGTAAAACATTTATTCACAAAAGATTCACATCGTATGTACTCCCACAAATGGCAGAAGTACTTATTGCAACAAACGTCAGACGTACTCATGCACCCTTTAGTTGTGTGTAGGATACCTGATGACTCAGTAATTTACACACAATCCAATCATGGCAAGCTTGATCACCTGCACGCTCTCTCTCTGTCACGTCTTGGTACAGCTCACCAGATTATTATTGAATCACATGCACAATGAACTAGAAATCACTCTCTAGGTACTGCTGCTGACGATTGATGATTAACACTGACATCAACTGCTGGGGCTCTCATCTGGTTCGCACTTACACACTCACGTCCTCAGAATATTAACACAGTGTCACTAGAGAATAGTCTATGATATGGGATGTCAGCAGATAGTGTCCAGTTGAATAATGTGTGTGTTGTAGAAATATAGCCTAGTGCTCCAGTAATGTTCTTGCTGTGTGCATTGAATGCGTGACGTATCGCGAAGCTGCCTCGTGCCTGAATGAGAATTTATTTGCATATCCTTTACAGGACATCGCTGTCAACATAGGCATCTTTCATCTGATTGTTGATTTCTTTGGCAAGATTACGCTCAGTAGTTTGCCATTGCTTTCTGAGCGGCCGGCTCACATACCCCGTAAGTTACTGACGCGATTCGAACCACTGCTAATTCTCGTCGCGTCACGTGACGAGAGTATTCGGGGTTAGCGGAGAAAGCTGCTAACCCCTCGGCCATGGAGCCGGCATATATATATATATATATCTGTGTGTGCTTGTGCATGCGTGAGTGAGTGTACACACATACTGTTTGATGGACATACATTCAACGGTTACTTGCAGGGGAAAGTTCCGTCCGAGACCCCGGTTGTTTGAACACAAGCATCATCGGCCCTACAACAGCTGTCTATGTTGGTGGCTTCCCACCTGATTATTATGTCAGGCGATACGAAAAACAAAAAAAAGTAAGCTCCCTTCCATTTCTTGTCTAGTCCAGGAATATTTGATTGATGTAGTTCATACATTTTTCTGTTTACACAATCAATTGTTTATCCAAAGCTATATTCACCAGTTTCTTTCTAGCGTTGCAGTCAAGTGATGTATGTCTATGTATGTCTAGGTATGTCTATGCATGTCTATGTATGTCAATGTCTGTCTATGTATGTCTGTGTCTGTCTGTGTATGTCTATATCTGTCTATGTATGTCAATGTGACTTTAGTCAGTCTGGAGTTTCACAGGTTCACATTCAAGGAATTTTTCAGCTGATGTATTATTCATTTATTGACTTCATCAATATATAAGTGTGGTATGCACTTAATTAACAGAAGAGAGTATCTTAGAAGGTCAACTACTCTACGAGGGCAAGTTATAAGTAAGTCACAAATGGCTGTAGAAAAATAACCTCGTAATAGAAGATGTTGATGATGCTATCAAGCATATGAAGAAAGGAAAAACCACTGGGCCAGATGACATCACAATAGAAGAATTAGAAGTAATGGGAGAATTTGGAGTAGATATATTAACCAAAATGTCAAATGATATTTACAGCAGTGGATATATACCAAGCGATATGTTGAAATTTGCACTTATAGCTATACCAAAAAGACCAGTAGCAATTGAATGTGAAAATTTTTGTACGATTAACCTCATACATCATGTCACTAAGCTTCTGCTCAGAATTATAAAGAGAAGACCAAGGAAGAAAATAAAAATGGAAATTGGTGAAGAACAGTATGGATTTGTGGAAGGAAAAGGTACAAACAATGCAATATATACATTACGAACACTAATAGAAAGATCAGTAGAGACAAAAAAGACATATATTTGTGCTTCATAGATTATGCTGAGGCATTTGATAAAGTAAAACATGATGAACTGATTAAAATGTTGGAAAATATTAACATTGATGGGAAAGATCTCAGAATAATAAAAATATTTACTGGAAACAAAAAGCGGCAATTAAAATGGGAAATATAGAAGGAAATTATGAACACATAAAGTTGGGAGTAAGACAGGGATGTGTTTTGTCACCGGACCTCTTCTCCCTCTATAGCGAAGTAATAATGAGAGAGATCAAAGAAAAGCCAGGAATAATATTCAGAGGTTATAATATAAACAATATACGCTATGCAGTTAACACAGTATTGGCGGAGAATAATGCAACAGATCTACAACTGTGTTGAACATCATAGTAACGTTACGTGCAAAGAAAGGACTCTCTTTGCATATAATGAAAACTGTAAGAGTGGTGATATCAAAGAACAGGTGACACCCAAATGTAAAATAGAGATAGAAGGGACAATTCTTCAACAAGAGGATATTTTCAAATATCTAGGGACATTTATAACATCGGATGGAAGATGCACAACAAATTAAATCAAATCAACTTTATTTTAAAAGGGTCACAAATTGGGCACGCAGGCCCGTCTTACATTCGGCCCTTCCAATCACTCATCTTTCATATCTTCGGAATGTGTAATATATACATAAACAATGCAAATTACCATATTATGAGGCGCATCTCCCACCCGCCCACACATCAACCCACATACACACACACACCCACCCACACACACACCCAGGGACACATAATACCCCACCAACCAACCCATCCCCCCTCCCACAATCCCCCACCCACACACACTGCCTTAACCCGTTCCCCAACCAACACACACTCACCACCCACACAAACAACCCCCACCAACTCACACATCTCTCACCCACCCACATACACATCCTAACCCACACACCCATCCCCCACTCACACATCCTCTACCCACCCACCCACACCCACCAACCACCCATCCCCCAACCACACCTCCATCGACCACACATTCCCCATCCACACACACATCTTCCACCAACCCACACATCACGCACCCACTCACATATCCCCAACCCATACACACACATCCCCACCAACAGACATCTCCCTACCCATAAACACACATCTCCCTACCCACCTATACATCCCCAATCCACTCAAACACACACCCTACCACCCACACATACATCCACACCCACCCACACATACACTAACTCACATTCCCCACCACACACATATCCCCCACCCGTACCACACACATCCCTCACCCACCCAATATTCCCCACCCACCACCGCACACAGGTATCCCCCACCCACACATCCCACACACACACACCAAAACATCCCCCACCTACACACGACACACATATCTGTCACCCACATACCACACAATATCCCCACCCACACACCACACACATATCCCCTATCCACACCCACACATATAGCCTCACCCACCCACCACACACATACCCCCACATCACACACATCCCCACCCACACACCACGCACATATCCCCAACCAATACACCACACACATCTCCCTACCCACACACACATCCCCATCCATCCACCAACAGACACACACACTCACTCGCCCACACATCCTCCACTACGCACCAACACATCCCTCAAACGCCCACCCCTAACCAAACATCTCTCGATCACACATAACCCCACCCACACACATCCTCCACCCACTCACACATCCCGCTCTGACACACACACATCCCTCACCCACCAATGCATTCTTCAGCTACTCACATACACCCACCCACACATCCCCCACCACCCACACATACTCTACACACCCACACATATCCCTCACCCATACACACATTCCCCGCACCCATCACACACATCCCCCACACACACACCACACACTATCTCCCACCCACCCACCACAAACCTACACCCAACAGAGATTAAGAGCAGAATAGGGCAAGCAAAGGCTGCATTTCAGAAAATGAAGAATATCTTATGCAATAAGTCACTAACATTGAATGTTAGAAAGAGAGTGCTGAAATGCTATATAGAACCTGGTTTGCTGTATGGCTGTGAATCTTGGAATGTAAATGAACAAATATCAAGAGATTGGAAGCAACAGAGATGTGGTTCCTTAAGACGAATGTTGCAAATTCCTTGGACTGCCAAACTAACTAACAACGAAACGCCTGAAAGAGGCTAATGAAATTAGAACATTATATACAACAATAAGAAAGAGTCAAATAGCTTTTTGGGGTCATGTGATGAGAAGAGAGGCGTTGGAGAACATCGTGACAACTGGAAAGATCGAGGGGAAGAGAGGTAGAGGCAGACCACGAAAAATGATGCTGGACGGATTGAGACGGTGGCATGGGGGGGGGGGGGGGGGGGGGAATATCAATGGCAGAGTTGATCCAGAAAACCAAAGACCGAGCTCTGTGGAGAGTCATGAACACCTACGCCAGTTGGCATGGCACTTGATGATGATGACGGTATGCACTTAACAAGATGCAGCGAAATATGCCATGCAATAAATTGGGCAACATATTGTTTGTTGCTTCTGTGATTAAATTACCAAGAAAGACTCTTTTCAGCTGTGAAACATTGTATACTTACCTGCTTTGGTCAAGTTAATCACCACATATTCTTGTCAGGAACTATTCTCCTGGAGGCAAGCACAGTAGCTGCTGATGACAGAAATTCTAGACAGGGTGTAGAATCAGCATTGGAGGACGAAACATCAATAACATTAGATATGCAGATGGTACAGCATTGATTGCAGACAATGCACAAGATCTACAACAATTAGTAGACGCGGTTGTTGTACACAGTGAGCAGCTGGGGTTGGAATTAAATTGTAAGAAGTCACAGGTTATGGTAATCACTAGGAAGAACGAAGTGCCACAATGTAATATACAAGTAAATGGGAATATTCTTCAACAAGTGAATCGGTACAATTATCTTGGAGCAGTCATAACATCTGATGGGAGATGCCTTGAAGAGATTAGAACAAGAATCACTATGGCGAAAGTAGCCTTTAGCAAGATGAAAAACATTCTGACCAATAAAAATATGTCAATTGAAACTAGAAAAAGAGTGTTGAGGGTATACATAGAGCTTGTTCTTTTGTATGGATGTGAAACTTGGACAATGTGCAGCCAAGCTGAAAAACATCTGATGGCTGCAGAAATGTGGTTTCTGAGGAAAATGTAAAGAATACCATGGACAGACAGAAAAACCAATGACCAAGTACTACAGGAGACAAATGAAAATCGTAAATCGATTAGAGAAATTAGACGTACAGTCAAAATTTTTTGGAAATGTTATGAGAATAAATGGATTGGAGAACTTAGTGACAACTGGCAAGATCGCAGGGAACAGACCAAGAGGTAGACAGAGAGGAAAATACCTGGATGGCTTGGCCACATGGCATGGACGAGACAGGAACACTGAGCTGATCCATGACGCTGGTGATCTGGTGAAATGGCGAGTCATGACCGCCCACGCTTTCCGGCATGGCACATGATTGATTGATCGATTGTAGAAGCAGGCAAGCACAGTAGATGTTGTCCATTGTTGGGATAGAAGGTCTGACTGTGGTCCTGGTAATGTCCACACTGGAAGTCCATTATTGGGATAGAAAATCTGACTTTTGTCCTTTTCAATGTCCACACTGGAATTTCAGTGTTGGGATAGAAGATCTGACTGTGGTCCTGGTAAATTTCACACTGGAAGTCCAGTGATTTGTGCATGTTGATGTGTTTGAGAGCTTTGAGAACTCCCAGATTGCATTTTGTGGAGCGATACATAGTGGTGTTTGAGCACAGTCCCTGTAACACAGCCAGTCAGCTGTTGTGAGTTATTTTGATGTCCTATTGTTCTAACACTATATGGTGAATATTTCAGGTGGAGATAACTCCGCTTCAGGGCTGCATAGACGGATTAGAGATTTTGCAGCAAGTTGACCCAGTGGAAGCCTGGAAACCCATCAACTGGACACAAGGGCTGACCAATGACCTAGAGTTTCTCAATTGGCAAGGTTGTCCAATCAACTTAGAGTCTGGGTTCCATTTTATGGGGAAAGGTCAGTTGATGTTGTAAGCTGCATGCTTGTCTTGTGTAGAAGGCACTCAGTCAATATGGACATTACACAATTCCTCTTTCTTCCACATGTTAGAGTGACTGTTTGCCTGGCTAGTATCTTATGTCTTTCATTGATAGATTATTTATCATCATCAGGTGGCTAGTATCTTTATGACTCTTTCATTGCTAGATTATTTATCATCATCAGGTGGCTAGTATCTTTATGACTCTTTCATTGCTAGATTATTTATCATCATCAGGTGGCTAGTATCTTTATAACTCTTTCATTGGTAGATTATTTATCATCATCAGGTGGCTAGTATCTTTATGACTCTTTCATTGCTAGATTATTTATCATCATCAGGAGGCTAGTATCTTTATTAGTCTTTCATTGATAGATTAGTTATCATCATCAGGTGACTAGTATCTTTATAACTCTTTCAATGATAGATTATTTATCATCATCATGTAGCAAGTCCTGTGTAGAATGCCACTCTCATCTCAGCCCACCAAAACACTCTCAATCCGTCAACAGTTCTCCTGCCTCATATTATGTTAATGTTCTGTTCATGTTAATGTCCTGTTCATGTTAATGTCCTGTTCATGTTAATGTCCTGTTAGCATTAATGTCCTGTTCATATTAATTTTCTGTTCATGTTAATGTCCTAAGTGTCCACTGTCATAACTGTCAGCCCATGCCTCATCTATCAGGAACCGTGTGTTTAGTCAGTTTGTGTGGTCTTTGCTGATCATGACGAGGTTTGCCTGCTGTAGGCTCCCAACATCCCATGTCCTAGTTTTTATTCCCTTCTTGACCTCAGTGATGGGATGTTTCACAGCAACACAGCCAGGCTTTCCTCCATGTTTGCTGTAGGCTCCCCACATCCCATGTCTTAGTTTTTATTCCCTTCTTGACCTCAGTGGTGGGATGTTCCGCAGCAAACAGTCAGGCTTTCCTCCATCATCACCACTAGTTGTACTTGCTCCAACATTGTTCTCATCCCTCAGTTTGCAAGTCTGGCCTGATCACCAGCAGCTGTGTTGATTGGTGTTTATCTGCTGTTATGGTGAGTGTCTTGGCAAGCATCAAACACGGGTTCAGTAGTTTGCCTGAATGGTTCTGGCTGCTTACTATCGTTGCTTCCCAGTGTGCCTCAAGCCTGATACCAGGTTGACCAGCTCCTGCCTTCAGTCCCCAAGTAGATCAATACTGGCGCCTTGTGTGCAGCGTTGTGTGCACTGTTGAAGCGCTGTGTGCACTGCTGAAGCGCCGCGTGCATTGCTGAAGCACCGTGTGCATCGTTGAAGTGCTGTGAGCGCTGTTGAAGCGCCGTGTGCACTGCTGAAGCGCTGTGTGCACTGTGAAAGCGGGACTTCCTTCTGGCAATTTTGCTCAGTGTTATTCAGCCAGCCAAAGCCATTGCCCAGTGGGTGGTGCTGCTGTGCACAAGCAGACTTAGTCATACACTAGCTAGATGAGAGCCAGAGACCAACCAGGGTTACCTACCATTGTCTTGTAAGGCAGCTGTGGAACAGAACAGTGGAGATGTGCTCATGTTGGCATTATGATCTACACTGTTGATGTGTGCATGAAGGTTAGAAGCCAGGCTGGGATGTTTCAGTGACTGTGAGGGGCAAGTTCTCTGCTCTGTGAAGGCTGTATGATATTGATCCAGTCTGAGAAGTGAAGTAGAGACAGTCTCTATATCCCTGTGATGGTTGTCTGGCATCTCCGTCAATTAAGTTATAATGTCTGAGTATGTTATAATGTCTGAGTATGTGTCTTTGAAAACTACAGATGGGTGACTTTGTGATAAATTCTTAATATAATCGTTATCATGTTCCGTGCCGATAAGCGTGGATGGTCGTGGTTCGCCATCTCACAAGATCACACGAGTCATGGATCAGCTCCGTGTTCTTGACTTTATTATGTACGTGGCCAAGCCATCTAGATATTTACCTCTATGCCTTCCCCTGTTCTTTTCCCCTCAATATTTGCCAGTTGTCACCAAGTTCTTCATTTTATTTTGTCTTATAAAGTGCTTAAAATACAATGACTGCCTCGTCTAATCTCTTTAATCAGTTTCAGTAACCACATGTTCAAATCATCCTTGTAGTGGGGTTCACAAAACCCCCTTGTGGTGGGCATCACAAATCTCCTTGTGGTGGGGTTAACAAACCAAATTGTCGTGGGGTTCACAAGACCCCCTTGTGTTGGGGCTCACAAAACGTTCTTGTGGTGGCGTTCACAAAATTGGGCTCTGAGGTCAACCCAGTGTACAAGACATGTTCTGGGGCATCAAGTGGAAGGCGTGGCATTGACCACATGACCCATCAACTGCCTGTCTCTACAAATATGGGGCTAGCATCGTTTACCCTATACCGGTGCTACGGAGTTCGTGCACTAAGCTGAGATTCTCCAGACTCAGGCTTGAGTTAGGAGTAGAACAGAGCACTTATGGGTTATAACCGTGTGCCGTGATGTTGATCCATCGACTAAACTAAACTAACAAAACTAAACTATTATATACCCAATACGACTAATAGTGTGAAACAGTGTCCTTCACATTTACTTCACTACTACAGCCATTTGTATGCACATAACTTCACACTTACGAAAAAGACTAACTTTGACGTCACTACTACAGCCATATGTATGCACGTAAGTTCACACGAATGACTATAACTTTGACTTCACTACAACAGCCACATGTATGAACATAACTTCACACGTAAGACAGACTGTAACCTTGACGTCACTACTACAGCCATACGTAAGCACGTAACTTCATATGTATGACTGTAACTTTGATTACTCTACAACAGCCACATGTATGCATGTAACTTCACACGTATGACTGTAACTTTCACTTCACTACAACAGCCATACGTATGCACGTAACTTCACACGTAAGACAGACTGTAACTTTGACTTCACGACAACAGCCATATGTATGCACGTAATTTCACACGTATAACTGTAACTTTGACTTCAAAACTACAGCCATATGTATGCACGTAACTTCATATGTATGACTGTAACTTTGATTTAACTATTACAGCCATACGTATGCACGTAACTTCACACGTAAGACAGACTGTAATTTTGACTTAACTACAACATCCATATGTATGCACGTAACTTCACACGTATAACTGTAACTTTGACTTCACTACTACAGCCATACGTATGCACGTAACTTCACACATATGACTGTAACTTTGACTTCACTACAACATCCATATGTATGCATGTAACTTCACACGTATAACTGTAACTTTGATTACACTACAACAGCCATACATATGTACTTAACTTCACACGTATGACTGTAACTTTGACTTCACTTCAATATCCATATGTATGCACGTAACTTCACATGTATAACTGTAACTTTGATTACACTACAAGAGCCATACGTATGCACGTAACTTCACACGTATGACTGTAACTTTGACTTCACTTCAATATCCATATGTATGCATGTAACTTCACACATATAACTGTAACTTTGATTACACTACAACAGCCATATGTATGCACGTAACTTCACACGTAGGACTGTAACTTTGCAGTAACACTAGTCATATACTGAAGGCAGCTGTATCATTTCATATTTATGTGATCAATAACTGTCATATCAGTTATTTCAGTATGGTATGTGGATATCTTAAACATCATTTAGTGTGAACAATAAGCATTGTATCAGTTATTTCAGTGTGACATGTGGATATCTCAAATGTCATTTAGGGTACCTGATTCTGTCCAACTGTGAGGAAAACGTCTGTTTTGTCAGTGGCAATACTATACGTATACAGTTTCGTCTGAGGACAGAGTTACACACAGGTCTGCTGTTTCTGCTGTATGGAGGCACCAACATATTTATGTACAGGTATGTTTAACAATTGTACCACTAGTTTACACATGCAGGGGTATGTTGTCACTGTTTATGACTATACATTTGTACACATTTACAAATACAGCTTGTACAGCTTGTTTCTGTATGCTTGCAGGATTCAATGCGTACCAACATTTATGTGCAGGCAGTAATATTTACACTTATGTTGGGGTATGATTTCTGTCAGTAACGGTTTATATGTGCTGACTTTTGTAGTGACTTTGTTTAACTGTTAAAATGTTCATATTGTGGACCTGTTGCAGCTTGCATACCAGAGGAGGCCTCACAGGAAGGTTGTGTAAGGATGTTGTGATTGTAATTGAGCCATTTTAACACATGTAGAGACACCATCTGAAATAGATCTTCAGTTGTGCATATTTCTGTGACAGGTTTTATGAGGCATATTTTCTGTGACAGGTGTTGTGATGCATATTTTCTGTGACAGGTGTTTTGAGATTGTTAGAGGCATATACAAGGAGGACACAGGTATCTTGTCGAGAACTGTAACAGTAGACAAGACATCTGAAGCTGCGTCAGGTAGATGTGAGGGTTGAACAGGTTGATGGCCAGAGGGTCAACTTCATTGCACCAGGTTTATCTCACCTGGCTTGGGCTGTCCCCACAGGGCTGCTAGCAGGCTGCCACAAGCCTTGTACAGAGCATGTGCTCCACGGTTCCAGCAATGACCTTTGTGGTTCCAGCAATGACCTCAGTGACTCCAGCAATGGCCTCAGCGGTGTGAACATATTGCATGCTTGGACTGAATGACATAGTCTAACAATGAACCCAGTTCATCATGGAGAACCCTGCAGAAAAGTGACCTTATCTGCAGTGTTATTCAAGCTTGAGGGAAGAGTGTGTGACGTAATTTTCAAATGGACAAGTGTGACATGTGTGTGTACCAGACGGAGACACGTTTCTCTGACAAAGACTGACATGGACACACTGCCTGAGTTATGCTGGAGTAGCAGGTCATGAGTGAGCAGGTCATGAGTGAGCAGGTCATGAGTGAGCAGGTCTGGTGGCAGAATTTGCACCATCGTTCACTCCACTTCCTCTTTGGAGAACTAGGTGGGCTATTCTTACCTTGGTTGACGTTAGAGATCTTCTCTAAAGAATTTACCTGTTTACTTGGTTCTCCCGAACCATTGGTCTTCTTTGTCTTCTTCTTTGACTTACCTTGATCCGTATCTTTCGATCTCGGATCTGTTGGACTGGTATCCCCAGTCTCGCCATAGACTTCAACGTATCTTTCGGCTAACTTGGTGACTATATCCAATCTCTCAGCCCCATTCTCACCTAAGAAGTTTCACAAGGGTTTAGACATTTGCATTTGCATCTGATCTACAACCATCAACTCACGCAAACTTTCATACTCCTCTTCAAATCTGGCCAAGGCCATCCATTTAAGAAGGTATGAGTTCAATCTCACACTGTATGCTGAAAACAGTTCGCCAGGCTCTCGCTTAGAAGTCCTAAACTTCCTTCGGTATGAGTGCGCTGTGATCTCGAATATCTTCAAGAGAGCCGCTTTCAGTGCCGGGTAATCATTTTGTAAACCCGGTGGCAAGCGTGCGTACACTTCATAACCGGCGCCTCTGAGTCCCTGGGAGAGTTTCAAACACCATTTCTGTTTGTCTAGCCCCATTGCAATAGACATGGCCTCATACTTCTCTAAGTATTGGTCTATCCGTTCTTTCTCAGGTTCGAACGGCTGTAAAGGCCACTTCATAGCCTGGTAGTCACGTCTACTGGTTGACTCTGAGCCAGGAGGTACACCTCCTCCCATAGCTCCATCATTTATACCTGTAGCAGGCACTTGTGCCTCAAGTAGCTTCATTCGATACTCATGGTCGCGTCTTTCTCTCTCGGCTTCCAACTCAAGCCGTTTCATTTCACTATCAGCCGCTATCCTCTTTTCCTCAAGAGCCACTTTACTGGCTTTCAGTTCTCATTCTGCTCTCCTCCTCTCTCTTTCCTCTTGGCGAAAATTTCTTTCCACCTCTTGCACATAGGATTTCAAAGCATCTCCCTCTAGACCTGACTTACGCCCAGTTTCCTGAACTTTGTCTAAGTCTATCTCTTGGGTAGACATGTTGACTATGAGAGATGGGTACTCAAGTATGTGTGGGTGACGCAATACAATTAATCAGCTTCAATAGTACTAACTAATCACCACAACACAAATGTCCGTCAGACAGTTATGAGATAGGTAGAAGTAGTAGAATCTTATGTAGACTGAAGTAGAGGATATAGACTAAGTCCCTATCCCTATGTGAGAGTTCTACAACACACAGAGAACTTGGAATAATCCCGGATGAGTCCCCACTCTGTATTCTGGAGTGTAACGAGTTCACCTTGGGTAGTGAGAGTGAACCACACCCGAGGTGTCTCTGGCACTCCCGTGTATTCTAGCCCCAGGGGTTGGACAGGCAGATACACATTTTTACTCTGTGGTTGATCTCATATTAGTTAATTATGTCTACAAGCCCCTCCAGATTCTAGACCCCCACTAACTACCTACCCCTGTGGAACAATGAACAGTTAGGCATCGTCCGAGACCACACTCAATCATTATACAAAGAGCAAGTCAACTTACATAAAGTTTATTCTACCCTTGAGAATATAGAACTGAAATGAACATCCTGATAGAATAATCTATTTACACAAATAGAAGATAGAGTAGAGACAGAATCAGAGATATGGTTGTCATCATGGAGTTGAGAAGTAGCTTGGATGCAGATGTCCCGTCCAGTCGGTCCGCCACTCACCCGGCTTCCTTCCAGTGAGATGACTAGAACCTTGGAGACCACTCCGTCCCCAGAGTGTAGATCCACAACAATAGAGTCACTGCTGGACCTCACTCAACTGGACCAACTGCATCTGTATCACTCCCACGGAGTCACTGTTAATACACAGTTCTCTAACAACACTGGTTGGGAGACAATCCTCATGGACTTGACTCCAAGTATTCGTGACTTCGATGAACGTAAGTAGTCACTGACCAATCTAATGGTCCATCAATCATAGCACAGTAATACTGCTTGAAGAATATGTCAATGACCAATTCAATGGTCCCTCACAGTAACACTGCTTGAAGAATATGTCAATGACCAATTCAATGGTCCCTCACAGTAACACTGCTTGAAGAATAAGATATGGCCACTGAAATGTCACTGAGTCCTACTCGAACACAGTTCATAATCTTCATACTGGGTCAGTACATTATTAGAATCAGACATCTAATTTCACGGAAACAATTCAGGTTGGACAATAATTAATTGTCCCTTCCACCTGGTAACACTTGCCACAAGTTAATAGCTGGTGTAGTTCTTCTCAAGACCTGCCACTATAGCTGACCAAAGAACCATTCAAGTGTCTAAATTTCATTTATTTCCACGTTTAGGCAGAACCACCGTAATAGTATACAGACAGGTGTTTCCTTTCTTTGAGCATGCTTTCTCAAAATGCTGAAATATTCCTGGCTGAAATAGAGTATCTTCTAATGTAGAAAAACATCACAAACCATCACGTCCCACACATGCACCTTCAGGGCACCTGGATTACTTGATGCAACCTTCATGCATGGTGAATCACATTGGGTACATGGTGTGGTTGAGTCTGGCGTGATAAGTAAAGAATTGAACCCTTCGCTGTGTCACACGAAGTGGTTTCCTGCCAACGACAATTATAGTTGACTGGTTCCTCAACAGGCAAACTCCTGAAAAGGAAGAGCGACCGGTGAGAGTATACTGGCCCAAACATTAGTCCACATGCATCCTACCAATGACTTCTCAACCCTCAGTCATGCTACTTAGTTATGCATATAACCAAAGCATTATCTCTATCTGGAGAGTAGTAAAGCATGGGTTCAGGAATGTCAGCTGGCCTCACAGAACAGCCCGTCAAACAGAGCAAGAAATCAGAATGACGAGTCTGATCGTAGGTCTCACCTATCCCTAATCATCTACCAGTCGTCGCTAACGTCAGTAGTGATAGTAGGCAGTTATCATAGTTCTAATTTAATCGAACTAAACAATAAGGTAAAGAGTCCCTGGACTCGTTCCTTACATCATCAATGTTCATTAAGAAACATAATACTGATCAATATACCATCCCTTGGGATATAGGAATAGTACATGATCACATCCAATATGTACACAAGCCTGGTTGCTGGTGGGACCACCTGCCCACGCCATAGCAAACTCTTCTTATCAGACTCCTCATTAGAGTCAAGAAGCCTTCTTGCGAATACATGTTCCCCACATGTTCCAAGGGTGATGTTCCAGTTCCGCCCTCCCAAGTGGTTTAGCCTTGGCCGGACCGAACTTCATCGTTGGTCTGGTCTACCAACCTATACTTTCACAACTTGCTTTCACATCCCCCATATCCTATATGTCCCCTGTCTCATACAGCCTCCTTGCATTCTTCCATACTTCCAGCACCTTAGCATTCACTCGCACTAGCGCCAGTATGAAAGAACAAGATAGCTCAGACAAGATTCCAGAACGCATATGTATATCGTGACGGCACGCATTGTTATCACGCGTCGAGCTACTCGGCGTTCGGAATTACTCCAGGAAGTATCACATGCCATGACCTAATATATATACACAATGTCACATCATATATATATATATATATATATCACCTCTGCCGACTTACCTTCCCACAGAAATCCCGTGTTCCACACAATGAATTCACTATTAAGTTACTACACAATAGTTACATCATTCCTGGTGGCACAGAACTAAGTTCTTTCTTTACTTAGTAACTAAGCACAATTTTGTCTGAATCTCCACCTACCAACTTACCTGGTTTTCTAACCGTTATTCTGGCTTCAGCAACTGACTGACATAAATCTAAGTTTCTATCAGGCACAAGTAACTATGTTTTATTCTAACACAGCAACCTAATAGATGCAACGATTTGCAATATATGGTAAATATAATTTACATCCATATAGCCCACATCGCATTCCTGCGTTCCCAACAGCTGATTCGCGAACACACAGTAAACAAACACACGATTAGCCGTCAACCGCGTTATCGATCGGTTTGCTAATTAGTATGCAAGGACATCCGCATAGGTAATGAGGTTAGAACGATGGCGTGTGGTACACACTTACAAAGTTAAATGATGTAAACAAATATCTACCTGAATGTCGAGAACCAGATTCCAGTCAGCTTCAGAACTGTTCAAGGGCTTCTCAGCTTCCTTTCCATAACAGTCAGCCGAATCATGGTTGAGGTGAGACGCAACACAAAATGGCTCACACAGGCCTGCGTCTGCTCCCTTCGAGCAAAATTGAAGTGAATGAATGGTTTAGCCAATTTCCCCACTCGTGCCAACTCAATGCGCACGAGAAGCTAGTGCTTCTAGAGAAAAGACACTTTCTCGGGAAACCGTCATTCCCCGCCTAGAATTTCTAGATCTCTCTGCACGAGAATTTAGTGCGATACCCTGCCTCACGGGTCACTCAAATTCCGGTGTTTCGAGAAGATTCTAGATAGTAATTCCTCCATCGGCTTCCCTCAGTCTATTTTTAGCTGGGAAAGTCCCCCGATGACGCGCCAAAATAGTGCGGAATCTTTACGACCCAAGACAGATAAACGCGTTTCGTCACACAGGTGGAGCAGCATGTTTAAAGATGACTACATTTGGTTTTATGTGTCCTTCTGGCGTGGATGGGTGTACGAGAGGGTATAGCTGACTTGTCTAGAACTATTGTGTTGCTGGAATGATCGTCATGTACACCATGCTGCATCTACTCAGGAAGAATGGCCATCTTGGTATTTGCCAGCTGGTCTCTGATGTCACTTCTGCATGAACCATGGAAAGAAAACATGAACGACATTCTGTTGTTCCCATGCTCATATTGTTCATGTCACACAACAAAAACCAGCGATTCACGTGCGTCTGGCCTTCATTCAGGACTTGTTCTGTTGTCAGTCCTTGCTGTGTGAGTTGGCCATCATGCATGTCCACAGCCTTGTGTCTCACTGTCAATCATTGCCAATACATGACACACCAGTAAAAGACCTCTCCCCGACTTTCCTCTTGTCATTATATACCCCAGTTGTCCCATGGTCATGACATGTTTCAAGAACGCAGTTTTGATGTGAGTAACCAGATCTCTACATGCATTGGTTTCTTGTAAGATGTCTCCATTGCTTTCTGTCTCTGTCCATGGTGTTGTCAACATGCCACCATTGAACCACACCCCAGCAGCCTTCATCAGAAAGACAGCAACAGATATTGTAATGACATTTGTATTCTATCTTGCCATCCCCACATTTTATTTTGACAGATTGTAATGTTTGACTATTTTCATCAACATGTTTCAGTATCTTAGCAAACGGCACCTTAAAATTTGTGATCAGCAACAACGCAGTCAGAACTGAGGTCACATACAACGACCCGAGTGAGAATTTTTGTGATGGCAACTGGAGGCAGCTGACAATGACTAAAACAGGACAGCAGGCATCCATATCTGTGTCCTCACGCAATACATTCTCTTTGGGGGATCCTAATGTTGACATGACTTTGGCTTTGGTATCGGATATTATCCTGGGCGGACTTAAAGCAGGATCTGATGCCATGAAATATGTCAAGGCCAACAACTTGTCAATACCACTGGAAGGTAAGCGTGTTCTGTCTTAGGCAATGATTGTGGTGGGACACTAGCTTCCACACCAACTACCATGGTAGTTGAGGGTTTGATTCCCTGTTAGACATCCCACCAGCCTAGATCAAAAGATTAAATGGCTGGAATAGCAGAGAAGAGACATGAAAGATTGAGTGCTGATCTATCTCGTAGTCCGTTAACATTGCCGGGTCGATAGCCGTTTGGGTCAGTCCGTTTATACTTCTTAGTTTTTCTACGAGCAGTATGAAGATCCCCTGCCGGCTTGCTAGGCCAGTCGCAGGTTTAGGACACTAATCTGACCACAGGGAGTCCATCCCCTATGGCGAGCCATAGCCCCGTTAGCCCATGACCTCGCGGTCATGGTTGCCCGGTCTGCACCACGTGGAGGTGGGGGTTGACTTGTGTAGTCTGCGGGTCATCGGCAGGCTACTAATTTTCGCTCTTCACCCCTCCTGGGAGAGGCTAGCCGATCCTAACCCTGCTGGCTGCAGGGCCAGGCGCATTCCACACCTTACAGATTGAGTGCATGGCAAGATAAAGGTTTGATAACAAGTAATTGAATCACCAGCATATATCAAGGTGTGGAATAGGTATCTGCAGTTGTCTCACCCTACCTCAGAATCCACACCTAGTATGTGTGAAATACTTACAGTTGGACCGCTCATTAACTGTGACAGAAAGGTTATGAGCGCCGTTTCCACACTGTGGTAGCACGCTGGGTGTATGGTGCTAGGCTAGACCTAGGCTTTCTGGACCAGTGTTTGATGGATGACTGACATGGTTAGTCTCACACCTAGGCTTTCAGGACCAAACAATTGTTGATGGGTGGCTGACCTGGTCAGTCTCACATCGGCTGCCTGGCCTCCCAGAACATATTTAGCCACAAATTTTATGAGACTCGATCCCAGGCTCATGTGGTCATGAAGAAACCCTGTTACAATTGTGATCTGAACCCAGGATTGCCAGGTGGACTACTGAGAGTGAAAGCCACAATACTACCAGTTCCAGCTGAGATAATATACTTTAGGATAACCTTAGTTATTTAATCAACAGATGATCCCTGCTGCACATCAAATCTTTCAGCCCATTAGTGTTGGAACCCCCTACTCAGTATCTCTCTCAGCATGTGGTTGTCAATGACACCAGTTCTGTGTTGGTTGAATATTCTTCTTTGGGTCCGGAAGGTTATAGGATAACATCTGCCCGTATATGGAATTACTTTGTGTCCTGTCTCTTGTGATGTGTCAGCCATATTCTTGTGTTTAGTCTGTGTTAATGTCTGTGACTAGGATGACTGTCTGAGCAGGAGAAGAAAACACAGTGCATTAGAGCAGTTTGGATTGAAGTCAACATTACTGATAGAGATTGAGGTCAGACAGTTCAGATACCTGAGACATATACAGGGACATTGGTCATTGTTCAAGGATGTGCTGTAGAGACAAGTGGAAGGCAAGCGTACCAGGGGAATACAGTGCAGATACCTGAGACATATACAGGGACACTGGTCATTGTTCAAGGATGTGCTGTAGAGACAAGTGGAAGGCAAGCGTACCAGGGGAATACAGTGCAGATACCTGAGACATATACAGGGACACTGGTCATTGTTCAAGGATGTGCTGTAGAGACAAGTGGAAGGCAAACGTACCAGGGGAATACAGTGCAGATACCTGAGACATATACAGGGACACTGGTCATTGTTCAAGGATGTGCTGTAGAGACAAGTGGAAGGCAAGCGTACCAGGGGAATACAGTGCAGATACCTGAGACATATACAGGGACATTGGTAATTGTTCAAGGATGTGCTGTAGAGACAAGTGGAAGGCAAGCGTACCAGGGGAAGACAGTGCTACATGTGTATGGACAATATCCAGAGATGGACTGCAAGAGGCCTGTGTGAATGCAGGGCAAAGGGTGTGG
This sequence comes from Cepaea hortensis, assembly GCA_963921405.1. NCBI lineage: Eukaryota > Metazoa > Mollusca > Gastropoda > Stylommatophora > Helicidae > Cepaea > Cepaea hortensis. The sequence goes on from OY992881.1 coordinate 4,285,699, forward strand.
GAGACTCATTACATCTGCCTGTCATGCAGAGATGGCATCTGATGTTGGTCTAGCTTCCTGGCTCTTTGAATACGTCAGTGTCTACCCCACGTGTCTATTTAAATGCATCAGTGTCTACCCCATGTGTCTGTCTAGTTGAATGCATGTGTCTACCCAACGTGTCTGTTAGATCAGGGGTCACCAAACTTTTTTCATGGCGGGCCGGATAAATGACAAAATGATGAGCGCGGGCCGCATACTCATTCTGTACAATACTTGCGCCACGGTCTCCATGGCAAAGGTCTTATGGATGAGGTTGGTAATCCCGTATACCTGCGTTCGAAACACAGCTGCGAGCGATTTGGCAGCAGACTGCATATGGTTGAGTACGCTATGGTATGGACGCCAGTCGTTCAGAATGCAATGGCAAACTATTGAACGTGAAGTTGCTAAGACGTCAACAACAGCGAATAATGCTGGTGTTGACTGCAAACATCCTGTAAAGGATATGCAACTAACTTTAACAATACTTGCAAGCCAGAATGAAAGCTCTGGGGGAAAAAGACGAAAAACTAAGTTAATCATAGGTGAGTGGCGTGAAATGCACAAACAACAAAGACAACCAACATATTTATTTTCTAAAAGAAAGTTTATCAAAGAAGGTGATTTTAGCAAAAAGATAATGACATCAGACCTAGTGTGCACAAATCCAAATCTCACAAACTAAGCAGCAAAAAAGGTCAGTGAGATTTTTGAAACTGATATTTGTCTTTCAAGATATCATCAATGTTTGGTTTGGAATTGCTGCATCCAATCAAGAGAATTGCTTTTAAATGTTCATCAGTCAATCTCATTCGATGTGTTGACTTCACATACTTCATTTTTGAAAATATTTGCTCACAGACATAAGTTGTTCCAAACACTGATGCCATATCAGCGGCAAATTTCTTTAAGTTTTGGAAACTCACCATCAGGTAATCAGTGGTAAAATTCAACAAGTTATCCTTCTCTGTACTTCTCTTTCAACAAGCCATTTGCTTGCAAATCAGTGAGCTCCAACTGTAGTTCAAATGGCACATCATCAAGGTTACAATCAAATGAATTCTGGAACACAAGAATTTCACTCTCAATTCTGTCAAGATCTGAAAATCTTTCCAGAAAATGCTTCTTCAAGTCACCAATAATTAATTATTTTCGGAAAATCGAGTTTGACATCTTCGGTGATTGTAACACAAAACTCTTTGAAGCTGTGAAAATGAGAAAAGTTGATTCCACGGAAAGTTAGTCTTGCAAAACTTTTTGCAGTTTAATGAAAATGTCTTTTCCAATTGTTGTTCCATGCTACAGAAGGATGCCAACTCTTCCATTATCTGAAAGTCCAAATTGACACCACGCATGAACACGAGAAGTTGTGACGTACTCGAGAAATCAGTAGACTCATCCAGGGCCAGAAAATACCATAACAAGTTAATAGTTTTCTCGTGTATCTGTAGCACTGTGTTCTATCCAAGTCGTTCTGTTCTTCGCACAACTGAACATGCCGAAAGGCTGATAATTCCAAGCAAATCGGCTTTCTCAGAACACAAGTCATTTGCTGCTTCCATCATACACTCTTTGATGCAGTTGCCATCAGAAAACGGTTTTCCTCGTTCTGCCACCTTATGCACTATTTTGTAACTTGTACGACTGACAGATTAATTTTCAGCAAACTTTCGCTTTCTTGTGAAGAGATTTCTTTGTGTTTCTAAACCAGATTTCATGGACTCATATTTCTCAGAGCATAACTTTTCAGAAAACTTTTAATATGTTGATAAATGTTTTGCTTCGTAGTGACGCCGAAGATTGTACTTTTTCAAAGCGGCAACTCTTTCGCTGCATATTACCCAACTGGTTTTCTGGTCCTTTGTTTTCACAAAGAAGTACTTTACTCCCCAATCTTCATTGAAAACGCGACACTCGGCGTCCACTTTTCTTTTCTTAGTAGCCATAATTTTTATGTATTTTATGCTATGTTTGCTACTTTATTGCTTCTATTCACACTTGCGGTTCACTTACCTATCACTATCAAACAAAGAAATCCTTGTTATATACCAATAAAATGGATGACTGGCAAAAAGAAGTAAATATCTCTTGAGCATCACACCTGTGTTGACAGCCAGACTCATCTAGGGGATGGAAAGATGCGTGTGTGTGGCCATAGAAACCATGGTAACGTCAGAGCGTAGCTGGCGCTACCACGAGCCGGAGAATGACTTCGGATGGTGCGAAAAAAACAAACATTACAATAAACAAGAAAATCTAGATACAATAATTTATAATTGAATATAATATATTTAAGACACATAGCAGCCGGAGGTCTCCGCAAGTGTGAAGATCTTCTATTATTCTAAACATAATATTTATATTTAAATTGTATTACAACGTCTCATATTCCATAAGTTATATCAAGCAATTTTTAGTACCATAGGCGGGCCGGAGTAAATGACGTTGAGGGCCGGATCTGGCCCGCAGACCGTAGTTTGGTGACCCCTGTTCTAGTTGAATGCATGTGTCTAGCCCATCTGTCTGTCTAATTGAATGCATCAGTGTCTACCCCATATGTCTGTCTTTTTGAATGCATCAGCCAGCTTTTTTGTCTGCCCCACATTTTTGTGTTCGTCGTCTTCATCCTTGTCTGTGTTCACTTGTTATATTACTTGTTATTGTAATTGCATTGTGCCCGTTTACAGTAAGCCTTTTTCCCATGAACATTTGGGTAGTGACAGTATGTTTTCTCATGAACATTTGGGTAGTGACAGTATGTTTTCTCATGAACATTTGAGTAGTGACATGTTTTCTCATGAACATTTGAGTAGTGATAATATGTTTTCTTATGAACATTTGGGTAGTGATAGTATGTTTTCCCACTCTGTATGTGCCTTTTCCCCATGAACGTTTGTGTAGTGACAGTATATTTTCCCATGAATATTCAGATAATAACACTATATTTTCTCGTCAACATTTAGGCAATGATAGTATGTTTTCCCCCTCTGCCAGGTTTTGGTGGCTGCTTCTCTGGGTTCCAGATCAATGATAAACAGTACGATAAAGACATGATAGTAGTGGATGTAGCTAACACAAACCTGGATGGTTGCCCACCATTCTATGAATCCAAGGCTACTTGTCAGTCGAGTCTCATTGCACAGGTGTACGAGGGGATGGACCGAGTCGCCTTTGATTATGGTCTGTTACCTTTCACAGGTAAGCTGCTGTTGTCATGTTCATGAGTTTGTGTTGTCTTATTGGCTAGGTGATGGTTTGTGCTGTAGCGTAGTTGTGATCTCTGTCATATTCTAAATCCATCAACCACCAGACGCCACTGACTTCATGCCACTCACATCACAGTCAGCAAGCAACTCATCCTGTGTGTCTCATACATCACGGCTCAGATATGTGTACAAATGGACAACTTATCATGTGTGTCTCATACACCAGGGCTCACATCTGTTTACAATAGGACCACTCATCCTGCATCTCTCATGTACAAGGGCTCAGATCTGTTTACAATTGGACCACTCATTCTGTGCCTCTCATGTACCAGGGTTCAGATCTGTTTACAATTGGACCACTCATTCTGCGTCTCTTATGTACCAGGGTTCAGATCTGTTTACAATTGGACCACTCATTCTGTGTCTCTCATGTACCAGGGTTCAGATCTGTTTACAATTGGACCACTCATTCTGCATCTCTCATGTGCCAGGGTTCAGATCTGTTTACAATTGGACCACTCATTCTGCATCTCTCATGTACCAGGGTTCAGATCTGTTTACAATTGGACCACTCATTCTGCTTCTCTCATGTGCCAGGGTTCAGATCTGTTTACAATTGGACCACTCATTCTGCATCTCTCATGTGCCAGGGTTCAGATCTGTTTACAATTGGATAACTCATCCTGTGACTCTCATGTATGAGGGCTCAGATCCATTTACAATAGAACAACTCATCCCATGTGAGTCATACACCAGGGTTCAGTTCTGCTTACAATAGGACAACTCATCCCATGTGTCTCATACACTAAAGTTCATATCTATTTACAATAGGACACACAGCAGCTACAGTTACAAGCATATTTCCTTTTTTTAAAAACATTAAATAAATTACCAAAGCGTCCTTTTATGCGCTCACTCGTTTTGAACTCAAGCGTAGACCATACACACTATTTAAAGTAGTGTTGGAGTGAATTTTGCATGCGGATTAGCTTTCCCTATTAACAGTGTCTTTCATCATCAGGTGAACCCACTCTGACTTCAGAAGTACTTGTAGTTTACGTCCTCAAGTCAAAAAGATGCATTAATTTTGTTACTTGCAATTGTGTTCTAAACTACTGAGCGTAATCTTGCCTAGAAATCAATAATCAGCTGAAAGATGCTGATGTTGACAGTGATGTCCTGTAAAGGATATGCAAAAAAACATAATTGTGTTCTAAACTACTGAGCGTAATCTTGCCTAGAAATCAATAATCAGCTGAAAGATGCTGATGTTGACAGTGATGTCCTGTAAAGGATATGCAAAAAAACATAATTGTGTTCTAGTAAAGCTCACAATCCACTTCTCGTTTTTTGGTGATTCATTTATTGTCCCCAAGTCAAGTACGACAGGTTAACATTTTAGTCCAACTGTCCGGTGTAGGGGTTGAAATGCTTACCTCGGCATCAGCACACCGGATGTTTAAGAACACGCGTTCTTACCTATTCGGTCATGCGGACCTGCTCATCCTTTATTAATTTGGTAGTTAATGAGCTAAATGACTGAATATGGAATTATTTTACGCTGTTACTGGAATCATCAAACTTATCAAATTTATCAAACTCGAAAATCAGCACACACGTTGAAATGACACCCCTCCCCTCCCCACATATAAATCACCCCCTACATAGAAATCACCCTCTACATAGAAATCACACACCACATAGAAATCAGCACCCACATTTGTTATAATATAACACCTAAGAATGAGTAGAATTTAACTATATAAAACTAAATGGAAGGGAAGAGGCATTAAAAATCTCTTTAGTGATTTGGAATATTTCATGGGCTGTTAGTGTCTCTATCACAAACAAATTATATTGCATTGTTTACAGTGCACTGCTTACATCACATTGTTTACAGTGCACTGCTTACATCACATTGTTTACAGTGCACTGCTTACATCACATTGTTTACAGTGCATTACTTACATCACATTGTTTACAGTGCACTGCTTACATCACGTTGTTTACAGTGCACTGCTTACATCACATTGTTTACAGTGCACTGCTTACATCACATTGTTTACAGTGCATTACTTACATCACATTGTTTACAGTGCACTGCTTACATCACATTGTTTACAGTGCACTGCTTACATCACATTGTTTACAGTGCACTGCTTACATCACGTTGTTTACAGTGCACTGCTTACATCACGTTGTTTACAGTGCACTGCTTACATCACATTGTTTACAGTGCACTGCTTACATCACGTTGTTTACAGTGCATTACTTACATCACATTGTTTACAGTGCACTGCTTACATCACATTGTTTACAGTGCATTACTTACATCACATTGTTTACAGTGCATTACTTACATCACATTGTTTACAGTGCACTGCTTACATCACATTGTTTACAGTGCACTGCTTACATCACATTGTTTACAGTGCACTGCTTACATCACATTGTTTACAGTGCACTGCTTACATCACGTTGTTTACAGTGCACTGCTTACATCACATTGTTTACAGTGCACTGCTTACATGGTATTACAAGTTTGTTCCATATCCTTTACAGGACGGCACTGTTAACCACAGTGGTGATTGGCTTTTTGTGAGTTCTTGACAACAAGTTTAAATTCAGTAGTTTGCCATTGCTTTCTGACTGACCGGCACTCTTACCTTTGTAATGGAACCAGCTCAAGGCTGTCTGCTTCCAAATCGCACGCATCAATGTTTCAAACACAGTGTGCAAGATTACGAATTGCATTCTTAACTCCTACGTCACATACCCGGCTACATGGCATTGCTTACAAAGTTTTGCTAAACAAATGTTGCTTACACTGAGTACCACATACAATTTTTATAGGGAAGAGGACACGAAAATTGTTGTTTTGTGCAGATCACATTATTTGAAAAATGTCACGTTTTGTCTGCATAAGATTACGAGAATCACATCATGTAATATTTATATTGGATTACATAAATCACGTCATATTTTGTCCACATCAGATTACCTAATCATGTCATATTTTTTCCCATATAAAATTACTTAATCATGTCTTATTTTGTCTACATCAAATTACATGAAACTTTTAATGTTTAATGTTTTGTCTAGATCAGATTAGATGAAAGGTGTCTTGAATTATCCATGTCAGATCGCACGGAAACTGTAATGTTTTTGTTCACATGCAATTACATGAATCATGCCATGGTTTGTTCACATGGGAATACATAAATCATGTCGTGTTTTGTCTACAACAGATAACATCTACCGAGTTAGTGCATCAAATGATGCTGGTGAAAGTTTCAGCTCTTGGGCCTATGGACGGACCCTAGAAGGAGGTATCTGATGTTATAGTTCTATTGTTCATGCTCTTTCTTTATGATGATATTAACTATGGTGTTTTGAGGGGTCACTATGCAGTATTTTCTTGACTATGATGAAGACTTCCAGTATGTTGTTTGTAAAGTTATCCCAACATTCTCATATGTTTGCCATTGCTTTCTGAGCGACCGGCTCACATACCCCGTAAGTTACCAATGTAGTGAGAACCATTACCGATTCTTGAGCAGGTTGCCAAGAAATCACAAACAGCCCAAAAATGCTGAGGTTGACTGCCACATCGGATATGCAATTATCTGCAACTGATTTTTTTAAATGTTGCATATCCCTTACAGGACGTTGCAGTCAACACCAGCATTTTTCAGCTGTGGTGGATGTACTAGGCAAGTTTTGTGCTCAGTAGTTTGCCATTGCTTTCTGAACGACCGGCTCATGTTACAAGTGTGGCGCGATCCGCTGCCGAATCTCACGCAGCTGTTTTCCCCACGTGAATATACGGGGTTACGAATAACGTTGTAAACGCCTTGGCCAGGGAGACCGGTAACCGACTTGTATGTAAACAGCCATGTACATGAACATATGAACCATGCCATGTGTAAAGAGATTTGACATGTCATCCGTTCCATTGTCAGCTCCTAGTGGGGTCAAGGGACCCACCAGTGTACGGGCTATCAGTGGCAGCGAAATTGAGGTCATTTGGGAGGAGCCACAGGCAACCTACGGGCTGCTGACCAAATATGTTGTCATGGCTTATGATAATGGGACTGTTGTTTCCTTGGATATCACTGATGTCGCCATTACTGCAGGTAAGATATTGCTTGATATTGATAACATACATGAAACTGATTGTTTACCTGAAATTGATTATTTGTTGAAACTTGATTGATCACATTAAATTTATAGATTTTCTGACATTAACTATTTATATAAAATTGTTGGTTTTCATAACCTGTATTTACAAATACCCATGAATCTTGATTACTATCATTACTGCGATTGTGATCGCTCATTTAGTCTTCAGTGAAGTGGAACAATAAATAATTATGGTGTTGTCTGTCCTCATTGTTTTGCCAACGTCTCTGTGACCTGTTCCATCAGATCTCCTCCTGTCCTTTATCTCCCCTTCACATACTTCTCCCTCTTCTAGTCCATGCCGTGTGTCGTTGGTGATCATGTCTGTCCACAGCCTTCTGCCTCATGTACTGCCAATCTTCTTATAGTCCATGCCGTGTGGCATTGGTGATCATGTCTGTCCACAGCCTTCTGTCTCGTGTACTGCCAATCTTCTTATAGTCCATGCCGTGTGGCGTTGGTGATCATGTCTGTCCACAGCCTTCTGTCTCGTGTACTGCCAATCTTCTTATAGTCCATGCCGTGTGGCATTGGTGATCATGTCTGTCCACAACCTTCTGTCTCGTGTACTGCCAATCTTCTTATAGTCCATGCCGTGTGGCATTGGTGATCATGTCTGTCCACAGCCTTCTGTCTCGTGTACTGCCAATCTTCTTATAGTCCATGCCGTGTGGCATTGGTGATCATGTCTGTCCACAACCTTCTGTCTCGTGTACTGCCAATTTTCTTATAGTCCATGCCGTGTGGCGTTGGTGATCATGTCTGTCCACAGCCTTCTGTCTCGTGTACTGCCAATCTTCTTATAGTCCATGCCGTGTGGCATTGGTGATCATGTCTGTCCACAGCCTTCTGTCTCGTATACTGCCAATCTTCTTATAGTCCATGCCGTATGGCGTTGGTGATCACGTCTGTCCACAGCCTTCTGTCTCGTGTACTGCCAGACATGTCTGATACCGATGTTCCTCCATGCCATGATGTCAAACTGTCCAGCATCTTCTCTCTTTGTCTCTCACTGCTCCCCCAACTCCAATCTCCTCATAGTGATGACATACTCCAGCCTTCCCCCAAAGAATGTCTTCTTCTGATGTCAGTAATCAGTTCTCTTTGTGGGTTAACTTCTTTCAAGATATCTTATCACACTTTCTTTCCAGCCACAGTGTTTTCATGATTCTTCTATAAAACCACAGCTCTGAAGCTTCCCCAGACACTACTCAACACTGTACATGTGTATGTAGATTGCCCCATTCTTGGGTGTTGTCTCTTGGAAACAGTCTGACCCCCCTGAGAAAGTAATGGTTTCTGAGAAAGCAGGGGTTTACTGCTGCCGAGCTGTTATGGGATTCTGAATCAAAATATACAAGATATGACTCTGGGATATTGTGTGTTTGTATTTGGTTTCAGATATCAGTGGGGTGTGATAGACTGATGCTGCAACTTTACATGTGCACAGACACCAAACATATACGACACCACACCACAAATATACCACACATACATAACACTATACAGACACAACACTATACAGACACAACACAATACCATCCGGGCACTAGATACACCACATAAGTGTCACTTACATCGCACACACACTGCACATACACCACATGTGCAAGGCTCCGTGTCTATCTCTCTTTCTGTTTCTCTTTGTCTCGTTTTCTTTATCTTTCTATCTTTCCGTAATTTTTTCCGTGAGTATGTGCATGTCTTTATCTCTATTTTTATATGTCTCTCTGTCCCTCTCTCTCTCTCTGTCTTCCTCTATATGACTCTCTGTCTGTCTGTCTGTCTGTCTGTCTGTCTGTCTGTCTGTCTGTCTGTCGCACAAGCACGCACAAATGGCTGCTGTGTTGTCAGCCTGATCTGTGTGTAGGTTCTGCACTGTCCCATGACTAGAGGAAGTGATCCTTTTGTGTCTGGTAAACTTGAACTTGTTATGACAGTATTCCCATGTTGTGTTCAGTCTGTACAGGGCCTGTACAATTCGTATGTTGCAGTGAACATGACTGGTGTCACACCTGACACAACATACCTGGTGAAGATTGTTGCCTGCACACCTGGCGGTTGCACGGAGAGCCAAGATGGCATGAATGTGACCACACCAATTGAAGGTAGCTATTTCTTGTATTTACTCTATTAGAGATTCTCAACATCTTTCAGTTACGCATGGGTTCAAGCAGATACCAGGAGGGGAAATAAATATGAACAATGACGAGTAAATACACAATGGAAGTGGCCACAGGGGGAGACAGATTTCTCTAGTGTGCACTGGCCAAATGTTGGAGAACACATTATGTGAGGGTTGGCTTTCCTTTCCCATCATCATCACGTGCCCTGCCAACTGGCGTAGGTGTTCATGTCTCTCCACAGATCTCGGTTCTCGGTGTTACAGATGGCCTCTGTTGGTGATATTCCTCCATACACTTCTCAGTCCATCCAGCATCATTTCTGTTGGTCTGCCTCTGCCTTTTTTCCCACTGATCTCCCCAGTTGTTACGATGTTTTTAATGCCTCATTTCTCATCTTATAACCTAGGAACTCTGATCTTTCTTTTAGATGTATGTAATGTTCAACTTTCATTAGCCTCTCCCAGGCAATCGCTGTTGATTACACAGGCCATGTAAGGAATTGTAACAATTGTCTTAGGAACCACATCTCCATTACTTCCAGGCGCATCCTAATTTGTTCATTTACGCTCCATGATTCAATGTGAACAGCAATACAGATTTTGTGTAAGGTTTCAGCAGTCTCTTTCTGACATTTAGTGATGCTGACTTATTACATAAAATAATTTTCATTGTCTTAAATGGTTTTCTCGATGAATTCTGCTCTTAATTTCTCTTACTCTGACCATATAATTCCATGAAATCTTAGTAATATAATGTGATGGTTTCCCCCTAGCTTTCCACATCAATACAGGGTTATATTACTTCTGCCTTCTGCAATTTCCAACTGTCAGGACACATCAATATCTGCCCAGCTCATCTGCAGAGTTGTCCACGTATTCTGGTAGATACTCAGTCCCCATAGCTGCTTCAGCCACACTGTGGCATGTTTCCCATCCTCTACCATGTGCAAGTGCAGTTGGAATTTTCCCTTCCTCAAGTTATGAAACCATGATCTCATTATTCAAACTCTCCAGTACTTGTAGAGACCATGATCTCATTATTCAAACTCTCCAGTACTTGTAGAGACCATGATCTCATTATTCAAACTTTCCAGTACTTGTAGAAACCATGATCTCATTATTCAAACTCTCCAGTACTTGTAGAGACCATGATCTCATTATTCAAACTCTCCAGTACTTGTAGAGACCATGATCTCATTATTCAAACTCTCCAGTACTTGTAGAGACCATGATCTCATTATTCAAACTCTCCAGTACTTGTAGAAACCATGATCTCATTATTCAAACTCTCCAGTACTTGTAGAGACCATGATCTCATTATTCAAACTCTCCAGTACTTGTAGAGACCATGATCTCATTATTCAAACTCTCCAGTACTTGTAGAGACCATGATCTCATTATTCAAACTCTCCAGTACTTGTAGAGACCATGATCTCATTATTCAAACTCTCCAGTACTTGTAGAGACCATGATCTCATTATTCAAACTCTCCAGTACTTGTAGAGACCATGATCTCATTATTCAAACTCTCCAGTACTTGTAGAGGACTTCATTGCCTCCAACACTAATATGTCAAAGTAGGAAGATAAACATGACTTCAGGCATTGTGTGGCTCTGCAGGGATTCTGTTAAATGCTTGCATGTGAAACCTGCTCCAGCTTCCGGATCATGCTGAGAGAGATGAAGGATCCATGTGTTAGGTGTAGTGCAATAATGTCCTTTCTTAGAACCAAGAAAAAGAAAAAAAGCGGACTCACAAACCAATCTGTGATCAGTTGCAGACAGGACATGTTTACAAAGTGTATACACTGCTTCTGCTTCTCTTGCAGCACCCGAAGATGTCCCAGCACCAACAGCACAAGCTGGCCCCACCTACCTGCTGCTTCTGTGGCAGGCTCCAGGCAAGCCTAATGGACCAATCACAGGCTACTTCTTGTATCAGGATGGCAATGAGATTTATAATGGCGGTCAACAGAGTTTGAATGTATCAGGCTTACAGGTATATCTTGCTACCTGTATGAATGTATCAGGCTTACAGGTATATCTTGCTACCTGTATGAATGTATCAGGCTTACAGGTATATCTTGCTACCTGTATGAATGTATCAGGCTTACAGGTATATCTTGCTACCTGTATGAATGTATCAGGCTTACAGGTATATCTTGCTACCTGTATGAATGTATCAGGCTTACAGGTATATCTTGCTACCTGTATGAATGTATCAGGCTTACAGGTATATCTTGCTACCTGTATGAATGTATCAGGCTTACAGGTATATCTTTCTACCTGTATGAATGTATCAGGCTTACAGGTATATCTTGCTACCTGTATGAATGTAGTAGGCTTACAGGTATATCTTTCTACCTGTATGAATGTATCAGGCTTACAGGTATATCTTGCTACCTGTATGAATGTATCAGGCTTACAGGTATATCTTTCTACCTGTATGAATGTATCAGGCTTACAGGTATATCTTGCTACCTGTATGAATGTATCAGGCTTACAGGTATATCTTGCTACCTGTATGAATATATCAGGCTTACAGGTATATCTTTCTACCTGTATGAATGTATCAGGCTTACAGGTATATCTTGCTACCTGTATGAATGTAGTAGGCTTACAGGTATATCTTTCTACCTGTATGAATGTATCAGGCTTACAGGTATATCTTGCTACCTGTATGAATGTATCAGGCTTACAGGTATATCTTGCTACCTGTATGAATGTATCAGGCTTACAGGTATTGCTACCTGTATGTTTCCATAGACACTTGACAAGTCTGTTTTGTTAATTTTGTGTGTGTGTGTGTACTGCATCAGGTCAGGATAGAGTGAGAGATTGTAGTGTGTCAAAGCATACCGTGCAATGAACTGTGTATATTGTTATTGAAGACCACCAAACATTCGGTCCACAGTGGACAGTGGATGAGAACTTGATAACCATGCGATGAACTGTGCATATTGTTATTGAAGACCACCAAACATTCGGTCCACAGTGGACAGTGGATGAGAACTTGATAACCATGCGATGAACTGTGTATATTGTTATTGAAGACCACCAAACATTCGGTCCACAGTGGACAGTGGATGAGAACTTGATTACCATGCGATGAACTGTGTATATTGTTATTGAAGAACACCAAACATTCGGTCCACAGTGGACAGTGGATGAGAACTTGATAACGTTAGTTAGAAAGATGGTCTTAGCTGGCAGCTTACATTTGTTTGGTGTACATCCTTCCGGATTAAACTGCCACTATGAATTTTGTTAAGTGAATTCTTCTCGCCATCTGCCAGACTGCTGTGTGGTTGAGCCATATTATCTATAATGTTGTTAACTATATCATAACCCCCTTAGATCTACACTGATGCCTCTTTGCACACAACGCACACACACACACACACACACACACACATACGCACACAAACTCACACCTGCACGCACACACGCACGCGCACTATCAGTGACAGACTTAGTAGGAATGCAAACATTCATAAATGCATCGTTTCATCTGGGGCTAGTTGTGTATATCTTACGAGAACGTATGGAGAAATGAAATTTTGAGTGAAGACTAAGTCTGTGATATATACAGCCTCTGTCATCAGCTCTCTTATACAATAGTCAGACCTGGACCCCTCTGTCCAGCAAGAATAAAGGTTTCACATTGTCTGCTGATGATGTCTGAGCTCTGAGCTGTATCCTCAGCTTCTCTTGGGAGGACAGAGTTACTTGCGTTGAAGTGCTTTCACACACTGGTCAGTTGACCATGCACACTCTGCTTAGACATGCAGAAATGGTTGATGGCTTTCATGTCCACAACATGCCAGATAAGCTTATTCCAAAAGGCATACTCTATTAGCAGCTGGTAAAATACAACAGAAATATTGAATGTCCACAGCTGCGATTCAATGATAAATGGAAATGACTTGCAAATATTGGGTGTAGTAGACATAACAGCCTAAGACAAAAAGATCTCTGAGCATAACATGAAGAGATGTGCTTTAAGGAATCATCTTGAACTTGGTTAAAGGTAGACTATGCCCACAGGCAGAGGGAAAAAAAACCCACAGAAAGGATCATCAGATTGTACGTCTGGGGAGTTCCTGCTCATATGGTGCAAGAACCCCTAGTCAGATATGTCAGCATGAGGCTGCTTATTTTTTAAACATTTCACGCACACGCACATGCGCACGTACACACATACACACACAGGCACACACCCATACATAACAGTTATGGTGAACTATTTCTAATACTTTCTGGAAAACATTTGGCAGGTGTATACAGCCTACAACTTCTACATATCAGCCTGTACGTCAGCTGGCTGCACCGATGGCCCCACAGTTGGACTGAGCACCTCCCAGCTTCCCCCTGCTTCTGTAGGCCAGCCCACCCTGCTGGTCCTGGGTATGTCTTCAATCTTCAACTCACTATGCATTGTCAGAAAGAAGCCTGGAAGTAGTTCTGTCAGATAGTGTTGGCTGTGATTTGTGGGAGATAAGGCAGGGGCTGGGCGACAGTGGGCATACAAAATTAAAGACACCCTAGGCATGGCAGTGTATGGGGCCAGGGAGTTGGTGAAGGATCCAGAGTCTTTTCAGTAGGCTGTGATGCTCTACAAATGACTTGCTACCTAACAACTTGCAATCTCCTACAGCAGTGGTTCTCAACCTTTTTTGGCCCGTGCCCCCCATCACCATAATTTTAGGACGTCATTCCCCCCTCACCATATTTTTAGAATGTCATCCCCCCCCCCCCCCCCTTTTTCATATTTCCTCTCTAACAATTTCCTCCTGCCCCTACACAGTATACAGAATAATTGAAGCTAAATTTAATATAAATTTTAATATTTAATTTTTTCATTCAAATTTAATAGCACATACTAAAACAAGTCTAGACATCTACATAAAATGTGATTTGCGGATCTACTTATGTTATAAAATGAATTTCAGAAGGGTAATAAGTACAGAACCTTAAAGTATGAAGGGAAAAACAATATCAAGTAATCGGTTCTTGTATTAACAGAATCTATAAATAATCTTAATCCCCCCCCTCCCCCACCTCCCCTGGAAACCCTAAAATTCCCCCCTGGGGGGAAATTCCCCACCGGTTGAGAACCACTGTCCTACAGCATGGGTCAATTGATGTGTTGACCACCTTCAATGCCATGACACAAGATTGTCCAGAATTTTCTCTCGTTGTCTGCCTCTATCTCGTTCCACAAATCTTTCCAGTTGTCACAGCATGCTCTAGATTTGTCTTCTTATAATATGGTCAGAAAATAATGAATGCCTCCTTCTGTTTGTGATAAGTTGTCTTTGTGGCTTAGTTTCCCTCAAAACGTCCAGATTGCTCATTTTGGCTGTCATTTTCAACATTCTTCTATAAGACCACATCTCTAAAGCTTTAGGGATGTTTCCTCTTGTTTATTAATTGTCCAGGATTTGGAACTGTATCTTAAAACTGATTCTATGTAACATGCAAGAACTGTTTCCTTTTATTTAAACATGTTCATAGGAACCATATATACACACTTCAATAAATGGCATCAGTGCATTGCTAGATTTCGTTAGTATGACCTGACAAAATGTCACAGAGTGTGTTCGTCTGTCCAGGGCCACATGCAACATCAGACTCACAAGACACACATCCAGGATGAAAATCTCCACACACAACCCAACAATAGGCTGACTGCCAACAGGGAGTTTATGATACATACACAGACAGCTCTTTGTGTTGCATCAACCCAGTCTAGCTCAGTTGTTACTTTAGTTCCTTCTGTCTCATAGCAAGTTAGATGAATTATATTCCCTGCGGAAAGAGACCGAGCCATAAGGGGATAAAACTCGGGTCAATGAAGTCTTTCTGGTGACTGCCGATTACATCGATAATGAACTGTATTTTTCGTAGAGGACTTTTGTGTTGGCATTCTGGCGGCAGCATTATGCACAGTGTACCTGTGCAGGCTGATGGCTTGCCGAGACTCCTGACTATTCCATTGTTCACATAGGGCAGTGAGGAGCATTTTGTGTGATATTCACTGGCACAGGAACGGAGCATAATGGGGACGATCCGTTGCTGTGAAGTTGGAAATGCGACTAACTAACTAACTAACTAACTAACTAACTGACTGACTGACTGAATGACTGACTGACTGACTAACTAACTAATTAACTGACTGACTGACTGACTGACTGACTTAACTAACTAACTAACTAACTAACTAACTAACTAACTACCTAACTAACTAACTTAAGTAACTTAACTAACTAACTGACTGACTGACTGACTGACTGACTGACTGACTGACTGACTAATTAGATGAATTATTAGTGGTGTGGTACTTTAAAGCAACAATCACTTGCAGGAAGTGTGATAGTGCAGATGTGTGCGTGCTTACTTGCCGGCTCAGTGGTCATAACATGTGTTTGAGTCCCCATCGAGGCAGATTTCCTGGCGAACCCAGCTGACCCATTCTAAAGTGGGCATCAGGACATGTCCCGGGTAGTATAGAGATCCCCCAGCACAAGGACCACGTCACCTAACACATGCTGATTGGTCTATACACACGTGGGTCTAGCACCACATGCCCATTACATTTCCAGTTGTCTACACAGATCTTTGACTACTGCTGACGTTTTACAAATCCACTTGGAATAGACAGTTGAAGAAGCAACCACCTGCCACAGACAGAGCTTAGGTCAGTCCCTGCCACAGAAAAAGTTTAGGTCATTCCCTGCCACAAAAAGAGTTTAGATCAGTCCCTGCGACAGAAAGAGTTTACTCAGTCCCTGCCACAGAAAGCGTTTAATAAAGGTTAGAATAATGAATCAATAAGACGATCAGTTTCTCTGTCTGTTTGTATCAGTGAATGATGTTATTTCAGTTGTGTCTATTGTGTCTGTCGACTGTAACTGGTAACCATTGTTTCGTGTGCCTCGTCTGTTCTCTCAGATACCTCTCGCATCAAGGCCACCTGGGTGGCTCCACCTTCAGTGAACGGAGTACTAGAGTCCTATCAGCTGTATGTGTCTACTGCCCCCGGACAGCTGGGTCCGGCCACGTACAACAGTACAGACCTCAAGCCAGAGACCGTGCTGACAGGTCTGGTTGCTGGTACTACTTATTATGTGACCTTAGGGGTGAGTACTTGTGTGTGTGTTCTCCATCATTTGTTTCATTGTCTTTCTCCTTCTACATGGTGTAAAGGTAGTGTGTACTCTTTTAGTTGAGCACTATCACGCATGATAGAAGTAATACAGAAGTAATAGCTCATACATGTTCACACTGTCATATTTTAGCATTATTACAGATGATAGAAGTAATATATAGTTAGTAGCTCATGCATGTACACACTATATTATTTTAGTATTATCAAAAGGACAGAGGTAGTATGAAATTAGTAGTGCAGACACATACACACTCTCTTATGTTAGCATTATCACAGATGAATTACATCATAGTGAGCACACACATACACACATGAATGCATTTTCACATAAACATATTTACATATGGCCTTATCTTAAAGTGCTAGCACATTTACTGACACCTTACAATCATAACATATTACATACATATTACTGTGCTAACAAATTACACACATACTGATCATTATGTTACATTGTATTGCTGTCTCTGTAGGCATGATCATTATATTGTATTGTTATCTCTCCAGGCATGTACCGGTGGAGGATGTACATTGGGAACGGCTTCAAATGCTACAACAGAAGAAAGTGCACCCAGTGGAGTACCCTCTCCACGTGTGACCTCTCCCAGCTCCAGTTCACTGGTTGTCACATGGGACCCTCCAGCACAAACCAATGGTTAGCCTCTCACAGTTTCCGTCTTCTGTGTTGTCATTCCAAGCCTCACTTCTGTTGGTACATAGTGTGTCAGTGTGTTGTCAGTGGTTCATTTGTGTAAGTTTATTGGAGGAAGGCAAGCTGTATTAGTTAGTCTTTCCTCTTGAGCCTA
Organism: Cepaea hortensis; assembly: GCA_963921405.1. Classification (NCBI taxonomy): domain Eukaryota; kingdom Metazoa; phylum Mollusca; class Gastropoda; order Stylommatophora; family Helicidae; genus Cepaea; species Cepaea hortensis. The sequence goes on from OY992881.1 coordinate 4,303,210, forward strand.
AGGCGGCGCATAGGGCAGAAGTCCTGTCTCTCCATGCTTGGCGGTTCGCTGCTACCTGTTGTAGATCTTGGATATTTACTTGGCCATTGAATGAGCCTTCTCTAATGATGGTTCTACGCAGGGTCTCTCTTGGTCTTCCCCGTTTTCTTTTCCCTACTGGTGACCATATGAGGGCTTGATAGGGGAGTCTTGACTTGTCCATTCTGAGTACATGGCCGATGTAGTTCCAGCGGCGTCTTCTTATGAAATTGGATACTGTATCTTGCTTAGTCTCTTGTCTTATTTGCGAATTGGTTCTGAAGTCTGTCCAGTGGATGTTTAGAAGTCTTCTAAGACATTTGTTCTCAAAATTGTCTAATTTTTTTGCTTGCCTGTTATCATATGTGATCAACAGTATATTCTGTATTCCTATTGCGAGGCTACTTCATGAGGACATCACAGTCTTATACTGAACATGACAACAGCTTATAGGTACAGCAAGCAATTTTGCCACTTGCAAGCACAAAACTTGCCATTTCTACCATCACCACCATCACCACCACCACTGCCGCCACCACCAGCGCGTAGTCTACAAGATTGGAATGTGTAAATGCATATAACACAAGAGTGGAATGTGTAAATGCAGTATACAAGAGTGGAATGTGTAAATGCAGTATACAAGAGTGGAATGTGTAAATGCATATAACACAAGAGTGGAATGTGTAAATGCAGTATACAAGAGTGGAATGTGTAAATGCATATAACACAAGAGTGGAATGTGTAAATGCAGTATACAAGAGTGGAATGTGTAAATGCATATAACACAAGAGTGGAATGTGTAAATGCAGTCTACAAGAGTGGAATGTGTAAATGCAGTCTACAAGAGTGGAATGTGTAAATGCATATAACACAAGAGTGGAATGTGTAAATGCAGTCTACAAGAGTGATATGAGATGATGGTGAAATAATTGGATCAACGATTTCATGTGATGGTGAAACAATTTGATCAATGATATCATGTGATGATGATACACTTGGATCAATGATATCATGTGATGATAGTGCTGCATTCGCTAGCAAACAATTATCTGATGATAACACTTTCCATGATGACGTCACATGGAGATGATGTTACATGGTCATCAATACATGCAGATGTTATGGTGTTATGAGGCATCTCATTCACTTCGGGAAGGTTCCCAATGATAACATCACAGCAAGGATTGGTTAATGCTGTGCATTTAACCTTCCCAGTGAGGAATGGAGTCTCAATATATGCCCATGGCAATGGATACTTCTCGATGTTTCCCGAGAATGTTCTGCATGTTACGTGCCTGCCTGTATAGTCTGTAGGCATTATGAAATCTCTTTTAAGACCTATAAGAGTGCTTCCGCTGTCACGTAAGACTGTAGCCAGCTTGCCATTCACATACCCATGGTGGATGTTAATTCTGCCTTTGGAATCTATTACCAAATTGGCTTCCTCATTGGCAATAGGTATCGAGTGACCGCATGTTAATAGGCCATCTTCATGGAACTGATTACAGATGGTACATTTTTGTGGATTAAATGTATCTATGGCCTGTGCTGAGTTCACAGGATGATTTTCAAGATGTTCTTCATCTGATGAAGAGCTATCAAACAAGGCGGCATTCACCTTCCTGGTCATCTGTTTCCCTTTACAAACATTACGCCAGTGGCCATAAGCTTTACAAAGGAAACATTTCTTTTGTCGTTTGAAGTTTCTTTACTCTTTATCTTGGTTATTTACATAGTTTTGTAAGTATGTTAGATATGCAGGGTTCTGATCGCACATTTCATTCCGGTGGTGAGGAAATTGGCAAAACCTACATTTTTCAGTAGTAGGCTTAAATGTCTTTTGCCTATTATATGTATCTGATTTTGATTTCTCATAGCTAGCAGCTGCTACGAAATTTATATCAGTTGCTCCACTAGCAAAACAATGTTTATTGGCTGTAAAATACGCCGACCCACGTTTCTCGATCTGCTCTACACTCATACACTCACTCTCTTGCAAAAATTTTGAAAATAATGGTGGAAGGGATGTGATGAGTTTATCCCTAAGGATGAGATCTTTCAATTTGTTAAAGTCATTCTTAACTTTGGCTGCTGACAGCGATTTACTGAATATATCCTGTACTACTGAGATGTAGTCAGAGAACGTTTGAGTAGGTTTTGGAGTTAGTTTACTGAACTGTTCTCTGTAGCCTGCTTCATCTAACAGGAAATGTGACATAATTTTTGACTTTATGTACTGTAATCTTTTCTGAGATCTTTAGGGATAGTCTCTATAACTTTTAGAGGTTCCCCTGACAAACTTCTCATATAAATGATGTTCCACTCAGATACTGGGATCTGGTAGTGGTCCATTAAAGTTTCAAAGTTTTGGGTGAAAGCTGCTATGCAGTCCCCCGAGGTATAATTTCTGACAATACCTTGGTACTTTTTGTACTGGTTTTCTTTTTCCAGTCTTTCAGATTTATGAGATTCTTTTTCAACAGCTGTTTCAGCTTCAAGCTGTTTGATTTTCAGTTGGAGTTCAAGCTCTTCTCGTTTACTTTGAGCTGAGATTTCTGCTTTTCTCAATTCGGCCTCTATTTCTGACTGTTTAGTTTTTGCAGTCAACTCCAATTCTGACTGTTTCATTGCCATTTCTGCCTTCTTCGTTTCTGCATCTATTTCTGCCTTCTTCCTTTCTGCATCTCTTTCAGCCGCTCTTTCGTCACGGTCCCTAGCTTTCTCCTGTGCTAGGAGGTATTCTGAATATTTTGTCTCACTCCATTTTGTCAACTCATCACCAGTTAACTTTAGTTTTAAACCCATCTCGATGAAGTCGTTTAGAGAAGACATGATGGAATGTTTCAATTAAAATGATCTCTCACACACGTAATTTTGTTATCAAGTGTTAGTAATATGAACAATTTTTTTTTACAATATTTTTAGACTTACAGCGTGTGCCCAAATTTGCATCCAAAAGTATATAAAAAGATAATACTCAAGTACTCTGGATACGCTGAAGAATGGTGAAAACCAGGGCCAGGAACTTGTAGGGTCGCTACTGCAACGGCAAATGACCTCTACGGGTAACAGTTTCAGATGGCACAGGAAACCTGGTTACTTTTGGAAGGAAATAAATTACAATCTATGTCTGTGTGCTGTGTATGCTTGTCAATTAAGTTTTGGTTAGGTCTGTATGGCGTTGAGTGTTATTGTTGGTCGTAATGTCGTCGTTCAACAATTTTCACAAGTTGCTTTCTTTCCCGAACTTTCTGCTTCCACACGATTTCTGTACACAACTACTTTCACGAAGACAAGTTAGCCATGTTTAAACGTTCAACAACTATGATGGTACAACACTTAAACTTAGATTACACAATTTTATCGAGACAAGTTTCACAATCACTGATGTTTTTCCACGTTAACACATTCAAATGTATGTAATTTACGTTCACATCTAGGTTCAAATCTTAACTAAATTAAAGCCGGACGAAAGCCTCCACGTTCACACATGTCAGGGTCTTACAATCTAATAAATCTGGCTCGCTGGACCTAACATATGCGAGACATACAAAAGTACAGAATGATTTAACGTGACACACGGTAACACTAAGTTTGATGGTTTTATTTACACTTCACGTGCAACACAGTCTAATTCGGCATGTGGCCATCACAAGGTGAATATCACAACCTATACATAATACATCAATGCACTCACAGACTCAAACCCACAGCTATGCAGTCTTTCTATCTTCTCACAAGAGCTACGAGCAATCGACATTCAGGCACAGAAACACAAGAGCCGCTTTCATACACGTCCGTCTCGTCTGATTCCCCTAGCCGTGTCTGCCGTTTCCCGCTCACAGTGCTTGCCCTGTGGATTCGAGCGCAGCGAGAATTGCATGCATCATGCTTGTACTGGCTTGACTCTGACGGTCGCTCTCTCTGTCGTCAGCGAAACCTGTGAGTAGGTAACTGGTGTTCGCCTGGCGGGCGTAACGATGTCGCGGCATATCAATGGGGATTATGACAAATGTGTAATGCAGTCTACAAGAGTGGAATGTGTAAATGCATATAACACAAGAGTGGAATGTGTAAATGCATATAACACAAGAGTGAAATGTGTAAATGCAGTCTACAAGAGTGCAATGTGTAAATGCAGTCTATAAGAGTGGAATGTGTAAATGCATATAACACGAGTGGAATGTGTAAATTCAGTCTACAAGAGTGGAATGTGTAAATGCAGTCTACAAGAGTGGAATGTGTAAATGCATATAACACAAGAGTGGAATGTGTAAATGCAGTATACAAGAGTGGAATGTGTAAATGCATATAACACAAGAGTGGAATGTGTAAATGCAGTATACAAGAGTGGAATGTGTAAATGCATATAACACAAGAGTGGAATGTGTAAATGCAGTATAGAAGAGTGGAATGTGTAAATGCATATAACACAAGAGTGGAATGTGTAAATGCAGTATACAAGAGTGGAATGTGTAAATGCATATAACACAAGAGTGGAATGTGTAAATGCAGTCTACAAGAGTGGAATGTGTAAATGCAGTCTACAAGAGTGGAATGTGTAAATGCATATAACACAAGAGTGGAATGTGTAAATGCAGTCTACAAGAGTGATATGAGATGATGGTGAAATAATTGGATCAACGATTTCATGTGATGGTGAAACAATTTGATCAATGATATCATGTGATGATGATACACTTGGATCAATGATATCATGTGATGATAGTGCTGCATTCGCTAGCATACAATTATCTGATGATAACACACTTTCCATGATGACGTCACATGGAGATGATGTTACATGGTCATCAATACATGCAGATGTTATGGTGTTATGAGGCATCTCATTCACTTCGGGAAGGTTCCCAATGATAACATCACAGCAAGGATTGGTTAATGCTGTGCATTTAACCTTCCCAGTGAGGAATGGAGTCTCAATATATGCCCATGGCAATGGATACTTCTCGATGTTTCCCGAGAATGTTCTGCATGTTACGTGCCTGCCTGTATAGTCTGTAGGCATTATGAAATCTCTTTTAAGACCTATAAGAGTGCTTCCGCTGTCACATAAGACTGTAGCCAGCTTGCCATTCACATACCCATGGTGGATGTTAATTCTGCCTTTGGAATCTATTACCAAATTGGCTTCCTCATTGGCAATAGGTATCGAGTGACCGCATGTTAATAGGCCATCTTCATGGAACTGATTACAGATGGTACATTTTTGTGGATTAAATGTATCTATGGCCTGTGCTGAGTTCACAGGATGATTTTCAAGATGTTCTTCATCTGATGAAGAGCTATCAAACAAGGCGGCATTCACCTTCCTGGTCATCTGTTTCCCTTTACAAACATTACGCCAGTGGCCATAAGCTTTACAAAGGAAACATTTCTTTTGTCGTTTGAAGTTTCTTTACTCTTTATCTTGGTTATTTACATAGTTTTGTAAGTATGTTAGATATGCAGGGTTCTGATCGCACATTTCATTCCGGTGGTGAGGAAATTGGCAAAACCTACATTTTTCAGTAGTAGGCTTAAATGTCTTTTGCCTATTATATGTATCTGATTTTGATTTCTCATAGCTAGCAGCTGCTACGAAATTTATATCAGTTGCTCCACTAGCAAAACAATGTTTATTGGCTGTAAAATACGCCGACCCACGTTTCTCGATCTGCTCTACACTCATACACTCACTCTCTTGCAAACATTTTGAAAATAATGGTGGAAGGGATGTGATGAGTTTATCCCTAAGGATGAGATCTTTCAATTTGTTAAAATCATTCTTAACTTTGGCTGCTGACAGCCATTTACTGAATATATCCTGTACTACTGAGATGTAGTCTGAGAACGTTTGAGTAGGTTTTGGAGTTAGTTTACTGAACTGTTCTCTGTAGCCTGCTTCATCTAACAGGAAATGTGACATAATTTTTGACTTTATGTACTGTAATCTTTTCTGAGATCTTTAGGGATAGTCTCTATAACTTTTAGAGGTTCCCCTGACAAACTTCTCATATAAATGATGTTCCACTCAGATACTGGGATCTGGTAGTGGTCCATTAAAGTTTCAAAGTTTTGGGTGAAAGCTGCTATGCAGTCCCCCGAGGTATAATTTCTGACAATACCTTGGTACTTTTTGTACTGGTTTTCTTTTTCCAGTCTTTCAGATTTATGAGATTCTTTTTCAACAGCTGTTTCAGCTTCAAGCTGTTTGATTTTCAGTTGGAGTTCAAGCTCTTCTCGTTTACTTTGAGCTGAGATTTCTGCTTTTCTCAATTCGGCCTCTATTTCTGACTGTTTAGTTTTTGCAGTCAACTCCAATTCTGACTGTTTCATTGCCATTTCTGCCTTCTTCGTTTCTGCATCTATTTCTGCCTTCTTCCTTTCTGCATCTCTTTCAGCCGCTCTTTCGTCACGGTCCCTAGCTTTCTCCTGTGCTAGGAGGTATTCTGAATATTTTGTCTCACTCCATTTTGTCAACTCATCACCAGTTAACTTTAGTTTTAAACCCATCTCGATGAAGTCGTTTAGAGAAGACATGATGGAATGTTTCAATTAAAATGATCTCTCACACACGTAATTTTGTTATCAAGTGTTAGTAATATGAACAATTTTTTTTTACAATATTTTTAGACTTACAGCGTGTGCCCAAATTTGCATCCAAAAGTATATAAAAAGATAATACTCAAGTACTCTGGATACGCTGAAGAATGGTGAAAACCAGGGCCAGGAACTTGTAGGGTCGCTACTGCAACGGCAAATGACCTCTACGGGTAACAGTTTCAGATGGCACAGGAAACCTGGTTACTTTTGGAAGGAAATAAATTACAATCTATGTCTGTGTGCTGTGTATGCTTGTCAATTAAGTTTTGGTTAGGTCTGTATGGCGTTGAGTGTTATTGTTGGTCGTAATGTCGTCGTTCAACAATTTTCACAAGTTGCTTTCTTTCCCGAACTTTCTGCTTCCACACGATTTCTGTACACAACTACTTTCACGAAGACAAGTTAGCCATGTTTAAACGTTCAACAACTATGATGGTACAACACTTAAACTTAGATTACACAATTTTATCGAGACAAGTTTCACAATCACTGATGTTTTTCCACGTTAACACATTCAAATGTATGTAATTTACGTTCACATCTAGGTTCAAATCTTAACTAAATTAAAGCCGGACGAAAGCCTCCACGTTCACACATGTCAGGGTCTTACAATCTAATAAATCTGGCTCGCTGGACCTAACATATGCGAGACATACAAAAGTACAGAATGATTTAACGTGACACACGGTAACACTAAGTTTGATGGTTTTATTTACACTTCACGTGCAACACAGTCTAATTCGGCATGTGGCCATCACAAGGTGAATATCACAACCTATACATAATACATCAATGCACTCACAGACTCAAACCCACAGCTATGCAGTCTTTCTATCTTCTCACAAGAGCTACGAGCAATCGACATTCAGGCACAGAAACACAAGAGCCGCTTTCATACACGTCCGTCTCGTCTGATTCCCCTAGCCGTGTCTGCCGTTTCCCGCTCACAGTGCTTGCCCTGTGGATTCGAGCGCAGCGAGAATTGCATGCGTCACGCTTGTACTGGCTTGACTCTGACGGTCGCTCTCTCTGTCGTCAGCGAAACCTGTGAGTAGGTAACTGGTGTTCGCCTGGCGGGCGTAACGATGTCGCGGCATATCAATGGGGATTATGACAAATGTGTAATGCAGTCTACAAGAGTGGAATGTGTAAATGCATATAACACAAGAGTGGAATGTGTAAATGCATATAACACAAGAGTGGAATGTGTAAATGCAGTCTACAAGAGTGCAATGTGTAAATGCAGTCTATAAGAGTGGAATGTGTAAATGCATATAACACGAGTGGAATGTGTAAATTCAGTCTACAAGAGTGGAATGTGTAAATGCAGTCTACAAGAGTGGAATGTGTAAATGCATATAACACAAGAGTGGAATGTGTAAATGCAGTATACAAGAGTGGAATGTGTAAATGCATATAACACAAGAGTGGAATGTGTAAATGCAGTATACAAGAGTGGAATGTGTAAATGCATATAACACAAGAGTGGAATGTGTAAATGCAGTATAGAAGAGTGGAATGTGTAAATGCATATAACACAAGAGTGGAATGTGTAAATGCAGTATACAAGAGTGGAATGTGTAAATGCATATAACACAAGAGTGGAATGTGTAAATGCAGTCTACAAGAGTGGAATGTGTAAATGCAGTCTACAAGAGTGGAATGTGTAAATGCATATAACACAAGAGTGGAATGTGTAAATGCAGTCTACAAGAGTGAATGAGATGATGGTGAAATAATTGGATCAACGATTTCATGTGATGGTGAAACAATTTGATCAATGATATCATGTGATGATGATACACTTGGATCAATGATATCATGTGATGATAGTGCTGCATTCGCTAGCATACAATTATCTGATGATAACACACTTTCCATGATGACGTCACATGGAGATGATGTTACATGGTCATCAATACATGCAGATGTTATGGTGTTATGAGGCATCTCATTCACTTCGGGAAGGTTCCCAATGATAACATCACAGCAAGGATTGGTTAATGCTGTGCATTTAACCTTCCCAGTGAGGAATGGAGTCTCAATATATGCCCATGGCAATGGATACTTCTCGATGTTTCCCGAGAATGTTCTGCATGTTACGTGCCTGCCTGTATAGTCTGTAGGCATTATGAAATCTCTTTTAAGACCTATAAGAGTGCTTCCGCTGTCACGTAAGACTGTAGCCAGCTTGCCATTCACATACCCATGGTGGATGTTAATTCTGCCTTTGGAATCTATTACCAAATTGGCTTCCTCATTGGCAATAGGTATCGAGTGACCGCATGTTAATAGGCCATCTTCATGGAACTGATTACAGATGGTACATTTTTGTGGATTAAATGTATCTATGGCCTGTGCTGAGTTCACAGGATGATTTTCAAGATGTTCTTCATCTGATGAAGAGCTATCAAACAAGGCGGCATTCACCTTCCTGGTCATCTGTTTCCCTTTACAAACATTACGCCAGTGGCCATAAGCTTTACAAAGGAAACATTTCTTTTGTCGTTTGAAGTTTCTTTACTCTTTATCTTGGTTATTTACATAGTTTTGTAAGTATGTTAGATATGCAGGGTTCTGATCGCACATTTCATTCCGGTGGTGAGGAAATTGGCAAAACCTACATTTTTCAGTAGTAGGCTTAAATGTCTTTTGCCTATTATATGTATCTGATTTTGATTTCTCATAGCTAGCAGCTGCTACGAAATTTATATCAGTTGCTCCACTAGCAAAACAATGTTTATTGGCTGTAAAATACGCCGACCCACGTTTCTCGATCTGCTCTACACTCATACACTCACTCTCTTGCAAAAATTTTGAAAATAATGGTGGAAGGGATGTGATGAGTTTATCCCTAAGGATGAGATCTTTCAATTTGTTAAAGTCATTCTTAACTTTGGCTGCTGACAGCCATTTACTGAATATATCCTGTACTACTGAGATGTAGTCTGAGAACGTTTGAGTAGGTTTTGGAGTTAGTTTACTGAACTGTTCTCTGTAGCCTGCTTCATCTAACAGGAAATGTGACATAATTTTTGACTTTATGTACTGTAATCTTTTCTGAGATCTTTAGGGATAGTCTCTATAACTTTTAGAGGTTCCCCTGACAAACTTCTCATATAAATGATGTTCCACTCAGATACTGGGATCTGGTAGTGGTCCATTAAAGTTTCAAAGTTTTGGGTGAAAGCTGCTATGCAGTCCCCCGAGGTATAATTTCTGACAATACCTTGGTACTTTTTGTACTGGTTTTCTTTTTCCAGTCTTTCAGATTTATGAGATTCTTTTTCAACAGCTGTTTCAGCTTCAAACTGTTTGATTTTCAATTGGGGTTCAAGCTCTTCTCGTTTACTTTGAGCTGAGATTTCTGCTTTTCTCAATTCGGCCTCTATTTCTGACTGTTTAGTTTTTGCAGTCAACTCCAATTCTGACTGTTTCATTGCCATTTCTGCCTTCTTCGTTTCTGCATCTATTTCTGCCTTCTTCCTTTCTGCATCTCTTTCAGCCGCTCTTTCGTCACGGTCCCTAGCTTTCTCCTGTGCTAGGAGGTATTCTGAATATTTTGTCTCACTCCATTTTGTCAACTCATCACCAGTTAACTTTAGTTTTAAACCCATCTCGATGAAGTCGTTTAGAGAAGACATGATGGAATGTTTCAATTAAAATGATCTCTCACACACGTAATTTTGTTATCAAGTGTTAGTAATATGAACAATTTTTTTTACAATATTTTTAGACTTACAGCGTGTGCCCAAATTTGCATCCAAAAGTATATAAAAAGATAATACTCAAGTACTCTGGATACGCTGAAGAATGGTGAAAACCAGGGCCAGGAACTTGTAGGGTCGCTACTGCAACGGCAAATGACCTCTACGGGTAACAGTTTCAGATGGCACAGGAAACCTGGTTACTTTTGGAAGGAAATAAATTACAATCTATGTCTGTGTGCTGTGTATGCTTGTCAATTAAGTTTTGGTTAGGTCTGTATGGCGTTGAGTGTTATTGTTGGTCGTAATGTCGTCGTTCAACAATTTTCACAAGTTGCTTTCTTTCCCGAACTTTCTGCTTCCACACGATTTCTGTACACAACTACTTTCACGAAGACAAGTTAGCCATGTTTAAACGTTCAACAACTATGATGGTACAACACTTAAACTTAGATTACACAATTTTATCGAGACAAGTTTCACAATCACTGATGTTTTTCCACGTTAACACATTCAAATGTATGTAATTTACGTTCACATCTAGGTTCAAATCTTAACTAAATTAAAGCCGGATGAAAGCCTCCACGTTCACACATGTCAGGGTCTTACAATCTAATAAATCTGGCTCGCTGGACCTAACATATGCGAGACATACAAAAGTACAGAATGATTTAACGTGACACACGGTAACACTAAGTTTGATGGTTTTATTTACACTTCACGTGCAACACAGTCTAATTCGGCATGTGGCCATCACAAGGTGAATATCACAACCTATACATAATACATCAATGCACTCACAGACTCAAACCCACAGCTATGCAGTCTTTCTATCTTCTCACAAGAGCTACGAGCAATCGACATTCAGGCACAGAAACACAAGAGCCGCTTTCATACACGTCCGTCTCGTCTGATTCCCCTAGCCGTGTCTGCCGTTTCCCGCTCACAGTGCTTGCCCTGTGGATTCGAGCGCAGCGAGAATTGCATGCGTCACGCTTGTACTGGCTTGACTCTGACGGTCGCTCTCTCTGTCATCAGCGAAACCTGTGAGTAGGTAACTGGTGTTCGCCTGGCGGGCGTAACGATGTCGCGGCATATCAATGGGGATTATGACAAATGTGTAAATGCAGTCTACAAGAGTGGAATGTGTAAATGCATATAACACAAGAGTGGAATGTGTAAATGCATATAACACAAGAGTGGAATGTGTAAATGCAGTCTACAAGAGTACAATGTGTAAATGCAGTCTATAAGAGTGAAATGTGTAAATGCATATAACACGAGTGGAATGTGTAAATTCAGTCTACAAGAGTGGAATGTGTAAATGCAGTCTACAAGAGTGGAATGTGTAAATGCATATAACACAAGAGTGGAATGTGTAAATGCAGTATACAAGAGTGGAATGTGTAAATGCATATAACACAAGAGTGGAATGTGTAAATGCAGTATACAAGAGTGGAATGTGTAAATGCATATAACACAAGAGTGGAATGTGTAAATGCAGTATAGAAGAGTGGAATGTGTAAATGCATATAACACAAGAGTGGAATGTGTAAATGCATATAACACAAGAGTGGAATGTGTAAATGCAGTCTACAAGAGTGGAATGTGTAAATGCTTATAACACAAGAGTGGAATGTGTAAATGCATATAACACAAGAGTGGAATGTGTAAATGCAGTCTACAAGAGTGGAATGTGTAAATGCAGTCTACAAGAGTGGAATGTGTAAATGCATATAACACAAGAGTGGAATGTGTAAATGCATATAACACAAGAGTGGAATGTGTAAATGCAGTCTACAAGAGTGGAATGTGTAAATGCAGTATACAAGAGTGGAATGTGTAAATGCATATAACACAAGAGTGGAATGTGTAAATGCAAATAACACAAGAGTGGAATGTGTAAATGCATATAACACAAGAGTGGAATGTGTAAATGCAATATAGAAGAATGGAATGTGTAAATGCAAATAACACAAGAGTGGAATGTGTAAATGCATATAACACAAGAGTGGAATGTGTAAATGCAAATAACACAAGAGTGGAATGTGTAAATGCATATAACACAAGAGTGGAATGTGTAAATGCAGTATAGAAGAGTGGAATGTGTAAATGCAAATAACACAAGAGTGGAATGTGTAAATGCAGTATACAAGAGTGGAATGTGTAAATGCATATAACACAAGAGTGGAATGTGTAAATGCAGTCTACAAGAGTGGAATGTGTAAATGCAGTCTACAAGAGTGAAAAGTGTAAATGCAGTCTACAATAGTGGAATGTGTAAACACAATCTACAACACAAATAGTCAAGGACAACGACAGGGTCGACTTCACCGGGTTTTATCCCGTATGGCTCGGTCTCTTTCAGCAGCGCGGAAAATGTCGCTCAAAGCACGAACTCCGCAGCTCTAGCGGCAACCCACAGGAGTCACCGAAAAATTTCACTCGTGAACCAGAGAACGCGGCCCGGAATTAAACCCACAACCTTCAGAGCCCGAGTCAAACGGCTTGATCACTTCGCCACGGAGACTCCCAGAACATCCTGCAAGACTGCCCAGATGTTGCCATAGAGAGGAAATCGGTCCACAGGATTGACCCTTCAAGACAAACAGTGGGAAGGGAGAGGAACCGGTGAAGACATCAAGTAACCCGTCCTGTTTGTGACCCATGCCAGAATAGACACACAACAATTGTTGATCGCTGATGAAGAAGATGAAGCTCCCAATTATTCAAAGTCCATGTGAGTGGTTAACTCTTGTGTGAGATTGAAACAGCTCAGTTAAATAGATATACGTAAGAGCTTCAGTGAATCTATTGGTCAGGTGGTGCAGAGACCACGGTAACAGCAGAGCTGATGTCCTGCTCTGGACAGCTTGCATGTGGCTACGTTATCTTGCTAAATGTCAGTCTGTTGTCATGCTCAGGATAGGATTCACATGTCTCAAATGCTCTCTCATGGTGTTTGCAGTCCGAGGTAATAGTGGACATAATGATGTCATGTTGCACCAGATCCCCGTGACACAGGTCAAGAATAACATCATCTTGTAGATGAGGGTCTCCACGGTGGAGTGGTCAAGATGCCTGAGACACAGGTCAAGAACAACATCATCTTGTAGATGAGGGTCTCTATGGTGAAGTGGTCAAGATGCCTGCCTCCCGCTCTCTGAATGTCATGACTTCATTTTCAGACTCCATCATTGGCTTCCCACGTGCACAGTTTCCAGACACCGTGGGTGGTCATCGCTGGAGCTGTGCAGTTTGTGCTCTGGGGTATGCATTTGGCCAGCTGCTCTGTGGAGAGAGACAGAGCCACAAAGTTAATCCTCTCTGTTAAAATCTGTATTACAGCACATAAAATGACAGACATGATGAGTGTAGGCTTCCCTCAGTGAATGCACTGACGTATTGAGCCATGATTTGTGTGGCTCTCTCTCACTTTGACCTCAGATGTAGTCCATACACCTGCTGCTGCTCCTAGTGCACTGGACTAATCTTTCCGTGTGGATCAGCTTCCCCGCTTACCAGTGTCCCTCGCCATCATGCGAACCCACTCTGACTTCAGAGATACTTGTAATTTAAGTCCACAAGTCAAGGACAAGAAGTAAACATTTTAGTCCAACTGGGGTTGAATCCGCTACCTTGGCATCAGCGCACTGGATGTTTAAGAGTTAGTGCTCTTACCAAGGTGACCATGCTAACCTGCATATTGAAGTGTACAATCCATAAGGTGTATTTTGTGTTTGTTTCTAACACTTACCATTTGATGCGCAATAGGCATCATCACCCGTTATGTTGTAGTTAGACTAACACTTACCATTTGATGTGCAACAGGCATCATCACCCGTTATGTTGTAGTTTCTAACACTTACCATTTGATGTGCAACCAGGCATCATCACCCGTTATGTTGTAGTTTCTAAGACTTACCATTTGATGTGCAACAGGCATCATCACCCGTTATGTTATAGTTTCTAACACTTACTATTTGATGTGCAACCAGGCATCATCATCCGTTATGTTGTAGTTTCTAACACTTACCATTTGATGGGCAACAGGCATCATCACCAGTTATGTTGTAGTTTCTAACACTTACCATTTGATGTGCAACAGGCATCATCACCCCTTATGTTGTAGTTTCTAACACTTACCATTTGATGTGCAACAGGCATCATCACCCGTTATGTTGTAGTTTCTAACACTTACCATTTGATGTGCAACAGGCATCATCACCCGTTATGAATTGTATCAAAATGGTGTACTGGTATACAGCGGCCTGACACAGTCGTACAGCGTGGGGAACCTGCAGCCGTACAGCCAACATGTGTTCCAGCTGCGGGCTTGTACAGCACAAGGCTGTGCTTATGGTGATCAGGTAAACTGTCATAATCTCTGACTGTCGTCACTGTCATCATCTCTCACTGTCATCACTGTCATCATCTCTCACTTGTGTTCTTGCATGTGTTCAGCTTATGTTATCTGTGTCTGGACATAAACACTTGCACGTCTGCTGGTTTTCTCCTGGTTATATACCCATGGAGGATAGGCCCTCCCATCTTGTGCCATCTCCTGCAGCTTCATCCATGTCCTTCCAAATGATAATCTCTGTCTCTCAGTGAACTAACCAGCCAATACTGAGCTTGTATGATCAGCTAACACACACGTGTAGACCTTCTGACGAGATCTGAGCACCTATAGACTTGTCTGGCATGCAGAGATGATAGTGTATTTGGATAATTTGATATGCAGACAGATGGCTGTGTTTGCATGGAACTATCATTCAGTAGATTTAAACACAAGTAAACTCTCACACAAACTCCGCCAGTGTCTTCCTGTATATTTGCAGAAGACTGTACTCATTCACATTACACCTGGCATGTAAACATTGAATGCTGGTTTAATGTTTCTCACACGTGAGCCAATCTTCCCTCAGGTGGTGGCCAGGACGTTGGAGAGTGCCCCGCAGGGTCTGATTGTTCTCAATGCCACAGTCATTGATGCCAGGACTGTGAACGTAACATGGACCATGCCGGCGCAGATGAATGGGAACATGACGTTTCAGGTTTACTTCACAGGCTTGTTTTATGCCAATCCTGGTGAGTTGTTCTGACTGACTGACTGACTGACTGACTGACTGGCATCTTGCCGTCTTGACAGACGATAGTTTGTAAAATGGAGTTATACCGCTCCATGACACAAAGCCAGGGCTGAATTTAGAGACCATGTGTTGCCCATGCAGCATGATCCTTCTCTCGGCTTGTCTAGTGTACTCTGGAGGAATGGTAAACCAAAACGTCTGGAACAAGACAAGCTGCAGAAGCTGCCGGATCAGCAAACCAATGCTCTACCTGTCCGCCTGTCGGAGCTTCAATCCTAGACCAGTTGCCAACCAAGGCTTAGGTCCTGGTCTGCCCTGCCATGACATTTTGTCTTTAGGTTGCATTTCCTCGCACTAGGATAAGGCTTGTATCCTCCCAATTGCGCTTCTCTGCCCGAAGCCGTTGGCACAATATGGCGTGTCGGGTTTGGTAAGAGCCGCCCAACATTCGGTGCAAACAGAAAACGGGTAGTACTGTCATACAGTTGCTCGGTCATATCTGACTAAGACCTGCCATTAAGTTGAGTTGATCTAGAGAGTACTTATTTATCAGTCCAGCTGTAGATATACATGCTGTAATTGCCTTTCAATAGTTGCCCGCTCTCAGGTTGCACGTACACATGCACCTGATGTGTGTTCAAAAGGGCAGAGGGTTATTACTGATTTATGGATGAAATCTGGATGATGATTGGTGGGAGCTGATACACATCTTGCATGTTGATGTCCACAAGAGGAGCATATAGGATGTGACCATATGCAGACCCAGTGACATGAGATCATCGTCTTGAGATGGACCCAGAGATAGACCCAGAGATGGACTCAGCAATGGACCCAGAGATGGACTCAGCGATGGACCCAGAGATGGACCCAGAGATGGACCCAGAGATGGACTCAGCGATGGACCCAGAGATGGACCCAGAGATGGACCCAGAGATGGACCCAGAGATGGACTCAGCGATGGACCCAGAGACGGACCCAGAGATGGACTCGGAGATGGACCCAGATATGGACCCAGCAAGAACATATAGGATATGATGATCCAGACTGTAGTTATATTCTAAAGCTGTAACATCTGGTTGGAACTATACTAATAATATTAGTAATATTCTATATTAAAGTTATATTCTACAACGTTAACATTAAATTGCAACATAGCTATATTCTACATTAAAGTAATATTCTACAGTTGTAACATCTGGTGTTGCACTTTACTTCAGCTGCCTGGAACTACACAACATCCTCTGATAGACGTGCCCTGTTGAGCTCATCCGTGGGCTACATCATGTACCAGATCCAGCCACTGGTGCCCATGTCTAACTACAGCGTCCAGGTCAATGGCTCCAACTCCGTCGGCTACATCCTCAGCAATGTCGTCAGCGTCAGCATACCTCCCGGCAGTAAGTGAACAGTGTCTTCATTGTCCTAGCATGAAGTATGACACAGACTTTCAGGATTGATTGCTGAGTACTTAAAGAAATGTGTCACATTAACTGATTCACTGCCACACAAAACATGGGTTTGGAACAATCATAAATTGATGGCAGAAAATGGGAAGTAGGATTGTGTCACAGTAATGATGTAACAATGGTTAAAATGGTAGTATATATATATTGTATTATATATCAAATTAAAGGAGATTGCGCAAGGAACACATCAGTATTGCTACTATTGCTAGAGGTTAGAAATATTATAATAATGTTAGATTTTGTTTAAAAAAATTTTTTGAGACAGGGGTGACAAGTATTAAAATTTCCACTTACCAAGGCACTACTTCTCAATCTTTGATGATAATCCAATTGAATTTATTGAATAATGTTAAATACTCCACTTTTCTTCACCAATATTACAGAACAACTTCTTAACACCATCAAAATACAATTAAAACACCATATTTTGAAGAACATAATTTTCACACAAAATGGAAAAGTCAGAAAAACATGAGGCGGATTTGTATTCATTAGAATGAGAAGCAATATATACACTATTGTCACATCATCATCACATGCCATGCCAGCTGGCGTAGGTGTTCTTGGCTCTCCACAGATCTCGGTCTTTGGTGTTCTGGATCTACACTGTTGATGATATTTCTCCATGCCACCGTCTCAGTCCATCTAGCATCATTTCTTTTGGTCTGCCTCTGCCTCTCTTCCCCTCGATCTTTCCAGTTGTCATGATGTTCTCCAATGCCTCTCTTCTCACAGAAAGCTGTTTGTCTCTTTCGTATTGTTGTATATAACGTTCTAGATTCATTAGGCTCTTTCAGACAATCGGTGTTAGTTACTTTGGCAGTCCAAGGAATTCGCAACATTCGCCTCGAAAAGCACATCTCTGTTGCTTCTAAGATATTCCTAATTTGTTCATTTACATTCCAAGATTCACTGCCGTACCGCAAAACTGGTTCTATATAGCATTTTAGCACTCTCTTTCTTACATTCATTGATAGTTACTTATTGCATAAGATACACTTCATTTTCTGAAATGCGGCTTTTGCCTGCCATATTCTGCTGTTAATCTCTGTTGTATATCTTCTATCTGATGTTATAAGTGCCCCTAGGTATTTCAAATTATCCATTTGGTTATGAATTTTCCCTTCTATTTCTATATCACATTTTGGTGTAACAATTTTCTTTGATATCACCATTGTTACTGTTTTCTTGATATTCAAGGAGAGTCCTTTCTTTGAACTCTCTGATACTACAATGTCCAATAATTGTTGTAGGTCTGTTGCATTATCTACCACCAATACTGTGTCATCTGCATAGCGTATATTGTTTAAATTAAAACCTCCGATTAGTATTCCTGGCTTCTCTTTTATCTCTCTCATTATTACTTCACTGTAGAGGGAGAGGAGATATGGTGACAAGACACACCCCTGTCGTACTCCTAGCTTTCTATTTAATGATAATAATATTTTTTTTAAATGAATTATTTAAATACTGCTCAGCTTATTTGTGATAGGCAAAGCAAACTTATGGGCACAAGTGTTGCCTATTAGAACAAGAATAATTTGACATGCGCTCTCATATGATGACAAACTTTCACTGTTAGTTTTGTTTTCCATTATGACTGCCTGCTACATAATTTAACTGAATAACCACATTAACCATGTGCTATCAGTTTAGAATCTTTCACAAAGTCCTTTAAATTAGAATAACTATAATATAAAATTGTTTAAATGATAATCTAATGTAAATATGCTGGGTCGAGAACCAGTGGGAGTTGTCATTTCTAAAATCAGACAATTAATCACAGTTTAACAATAAAACGAAATATTATTTGAGAAACTACACGTTTTTGGTCCGGTATTATGGAAAGGCAGATCTTTTCCAGGTGTATCTTTTTCATTTACCAAGCAATAAAATTGTGGAAGATAAGGGAAATGAAACAAATGATGCACTGTCAACATTGAGCCAATTAATTGGCTCTTGGCTGTTTAGGTTAGTTCAATTGAGCCGATAGATTGGCTCACAGCAGTGAATCAGTTAATGATTATGCTATCTTTGTGCCATAGTTGATGTTTAACTTGTACAGTTGTCTACCAGATTGTGTTGGCGTTGTTGTTTGATTGTTGGTGACAGGGCCGCCAGTCTCCCCACAGATAAGACGTTCCCACAGATAAGATATTGCCACAGATCTTTGGAAACAGTGTCACTTATATGGCGCAAGCTTCATGGTGGCTCTGTGCTACCGAAGGAACATACCAGAAATCATAATAATATGTCATTGTTGCAGACATATATTTTACAGACAAATATGGTGGGTTCATTGATAAAGGTGTCGTCTAAGTAGAGAATATACTGGAATGTTGAGTTGATAAAGACCTTACTTGCATTAAACAACAGCTAATACGAATTGCAAGAGTAGGACCCAGTCACACCATTTTTCTTGCCCTTAAATCAGATCCCAGGCTGGTGCTTATTGTGTGTGGCTTAGTTTCTTAGATTGGGTATGTCTTTGTTTCAAAGTTATGTAACCATCAACAGCAGAGGCTGTACAACCCTACAGTGGGCAGGTGACACAGTTTCTGAATTATTACTTCTGTAAAGTACCATCTCCACAATCATACTTTGCTGGATGTGATTGTTGAATGTTTACTTCTGTGCTTAACTGCAAGCAGTCTCCAACACTTTCTGTCTCTTGCTCTGATGATACACTGATTGATTGCTTTTTGTCTATCTGGGGATGTTATTGTCCCACTGACATCATTGTCTCACTCTGGCTCTAATCGTACTCCAACTGTCTGCTGTTTGTCCTATCTTTCCACTTGTATCTCTATCTGTCCCTTGTTGACCTGCCCTCGACCTTCCCCTCCAGTAAATATTTTATAGCGGTCACATTAGCCAAGTTGTTAGTGAACATCGCTGATGATGTCATGGGTGCGGTTGGACGTGGTTCACCGCCCGGGTTTATCGCTCTGGGCGAAATTTAGGAAATATTGGTCACCTATTCCTCTGTGCATTGAAGCCTACAAATGTAGAAAACATTGGCCACCTATTCCCTCAGGAAAGTGCTTGGGAACAATTTATTTGTTTATTGTAAAGTTTGTCTAAGTGTACAATGTCTTGTACTGTGATATTGCAGGGAAGTGCTTGGGGACAATGTATTTATGTTTATTGTCAAGTTTGTCTAAGGAGTGCAATGTCATGTAATGTGACCAAAATATATGGTTTGCAATAATCGTTTAAATCCTTCATCAGCCGTCAATGGGAGTGGGGAAATGTTTCGACTAGCACTGTGACAAGAGAACATAGTTTGTGTGTGCACACATCAACCTGGCCTTCTTGTACACTGTCTTGTTTGTAATACTTCAATACCAAATTGTCCTCATGGCCATTCTTTGAGGTCTGTTCATAAACCACAGGATTGCATCAGTGATGTGGAATAGTGTTTTGGGGATCATGTTTTCTGTCCTCAACAAGTAGAACATTCTTGCGCTTTAATATCAGTAGCATTATGTCTCATATGTACTGTATTTAATTTCCTATGTAGAGTTGCTTGTAACAACTGAAGACATGATTGTGTATGGCCTGAACACACAGCATCAGTCCAGTTGACAGTACATACTGTCTAAGCTTCATGTATGTCATTCATCAATAAACTCAGACTTCAGTATAACACCATGGTCTCCTCTCTACTCCCCGTGGTTGTTCTCTAACAGCACCTGATGGGATGGCACCTCCAGCCCTGATCTCTGAAACCCCCACATCCATCAAAGTGACATGGAAACCTGTTGGACGAGTAAATGCAAATGAATCTGTAGCCTACCTCCTTCAGTTCATGGAAGCCACTCCAGATGCCATCATCAGAAAGTAAGAACTCAGTCATCTTATACCAGATAGAGGCTCGTGTAACTGTGGTGTCGTGTTTCTGTAATTTTACACCAGACAGAAGCTAGTGTAACTGTGATGTCAGGTTTCTGTAATTTTATACCAGATAGAGGCTCGTGTAACTGTGATGTCAGGTTTCTGTAATTTTATACCAGATAGAGGCTAGTCTAACTGTGATGTCAGGTTTCTGTAATTTTATACCTAATTTAGGTTAGTCTAACAGTAATGTCAGATTTATGTAATTGTATACCAGATAGAGGCTTGTCTAACTGTGATGGCAGACTTTGCAGATATTTAATGTACACACAGATTTCTCTCTACTTGCAGATAGCTATTGTACACATACACAATCTCTACTTGCAATTATTTAATGTAAACACACAAATCTCTCTATATGTGCACACATAAATCTCTGTACCTGCAGACATTTAATGTACTCACACGTCTCTCTGCTTGGACATATGTAATGCACACGTACAATTCTGTGCTTGCAGTGAGTTTGGTCCCACTGTGACCCTCACCTACACCAAGGCTCAGTTACTGCCCTTCACAGAGTACAGGTTCCGAGTGGTGGCCAGCAACAGGTTTGGTCAAACACAGTCTCCGTGGGCATCACTGGTCACCAGACAAGACAGTAAGTACTACATCACTGGTCACCAGACAAAACAGTAAGTACTACATCACTGGTCACCAGACAAGACAGTAAGTACTACATCACTGGTCACCAGACAAGACAGTAAGTACTACATCACTGGTCACCAGACAAGACAGTAAGTACTGGCTGTCAGTTGTGACGTGTCCTCACTGGTCACCAGACAAGACAGTAAGTACTGGCTGTCAGTTGTGACGTGTCCTCACTGGTCACCAGACAAGACAGTAAGTACTGGCTCTCAGTTGTGACATGTCCTTACTGGTCACCAGACAAGACAGTAAGTACTGGCTCTCAGTTGTGACGTGTCCACACTGCCCATGTCATTGCACTCCTGTTACATACATTTTCTTCAGTTTCCTTCAGTAGACAGTTGGGAAGAAAGTCAACAACTGGACACTGTAGGTGACGTCATCTTCTACACTTTCACACCCCCCACTGTCTTCATCATCATTTCCAAGTTGGCATCTTCTATGTGAAGTTGTTCTGGCTTTAAGATGCTGGCACAGATGAAGGTTCACATGGAAAGTTTTAATACAGAATAGTGTTTTACGAGGAATATTTGTGGACATGTGTCTGTTTGTTGTTGCTGTCTCTGGAGCGGTCTCGGCTGGCAAAGATTAGTTTCATCTTCATGCCAGGGCATGCGGGAGTACAAAGAAATGAGCGGGCTGACAAGCTCGCAGGTAAGGCTGCTGTGGAGGGCGGACGCGCCATGGACCAGGCTGACATTCTGAATGCTCTACGAGAAGTAAGACTTTTGCAAGAATCAAGTGATGACTGTGGATCTACAACCATGGTTAGACTGCAAGAACAGCAAATTAAAAGAGGGGTGGCCAAACAAGAACACTACGCAGGAAGCCAAAGAAGATTGTAAACCAACACAGAATTGGTGTCTTTAGCTGCTACACGCTGCGGTATTTGCTGAGGAGGGGATCCGAGCACTTATGGACTGAATAGTTCGATGTGCAATGAGGATAATCTGTCGACTAACTAACTAACTAACTGTCTGTTTGATGTGGCGTGCCTGGCGACAATATGGTTGCCTCCAACCACACCAGTATATTCTCAGCAACCTGATGTTGGTATGTGCCTGATTGGGTGTCTGCATGGTTCATCTCAGTGCTTACCATTGTTATAACGACATAGGGTGGTGAGGTTTCTGATTTGGTGTGGACTAATATGACGGTATAGTAGTTAGTGTGTATGCTCACTAACAAAGTGGCAGGGTTGTTCCCCGATCTGCATGGCCCTGGGGACCTGTCAGCCTTCTCAAAGGGTACCAGTTAATTAGAATATTCTGGTAATGAAAGAAAGACTGAAAGGAAACTTGTCATGAAAAGTGGGGTAGGTTCAATTTTACAAAAGTGGTAATCACTGATATAGGTGAATGATAGCTGGTGTAGATCTGTAACTACCATGTGGTAATCACTGATGTAGGTGAATGATAGTTGACGTAGGTCTGTAACTGCTACAGGTTTGATTTTTTGGTTTTTGTTGCATATCCCTTACAGGACGTTGCAGTCAACACCATCATTTTTCAGCTGCTGTTGATGTATTAGGCAAAATTACGCTCAATAGGTTGTCATTGCTTTCTGAGCGACTGGCTCACATACCACCGTAAGTTACCAGCGCGGCGCAAACGGTTGCCAATTCTCGCGCAGCTGCGTTACTCACGAGAATAAACGAGATTACAGAGAAAGACGTTAAACCCTACGCCAAGGAAACCGGCACAGGTGTGATTCCTGTATCTCAATGATCAGTGAGAATACAGACCCGTATAACACAGAGTGTACAAGCCGCTGCAGGAAGCTGGACACACTTGCACACTTGATGATAACCTGAAGAGGGCTGCTAGAGCACTCCAGTTCAATCTGTGAAGCAGGAAACACACTTCCAGCTGCCAATAGTCCAGGGACACTCTCAAGTTGGTCTGTACCACACAACACATCAATAACATCATGTCTGATACAGTCCAGCCCTCTAGCAACTCACTCCCAGCCCACCCATCCACAAGCCCTCTAGCAACCCACTCCCAGCCCACCCATCCACAGCCGTTGTGTGCAGCTCCATCCATGTCCTCCCCACATGATTGATTTCTGTCTCCAATTGTCTTCTCTGTGTTTGAGGTCGTCTTGTTCATGCGCTTTGTGAGTTCCCGACAAGGGAATACCATTCTCAGGTTTTCTCAGTCTGTGTCTTATTTAGTTATACCATTCTCAGGTTTTCTCAGTCTGTATCTTATTTAGTTATACCATTCTCAGGTTTTCTCAGTCTGTATCTTATTTAGTTATACCATTCTCAGGTTTTCTCAGTCTGTGTCTTATATAGTTATACCATTCTCAGGTTTTCTCAGTCTGTGTCTTATATAGTTATACCATTCTCAGGTTTTCTCAGTCTGTGTCTTAATTAGTTACTAAGTTTAATTTCTTGTGACTTCCACGAATTGCTAGTGCTGTAAGAGCTCCTCTTGTCTTGGGTATTCTTATTGTAACATCTAGATCAGTTCCCCATCTCTGCCTACATTGCTACTAAACAAGTGTATGATTTCGTCTCTTGAAGACCGTCCTTGAAGTCACCATCTGTGCAGTGTGATCAACCCATTTTGAAGTTACACTTTGAACGCCTCCTGTACCAAACCATGCACTCATGAAATCATGCACGATAGTCTTATCTTCACTATTTCTATTCCAGGCGGTTGTTATTACTGTTTCTACTACAGTTGTCCGGTATGTCCAGAACATGTTTGGGTTTCTGTTGTGTTGTCTGTGTACACTGCAGATTTGTGGTGTTTGCACCATTTGGCTGACACATCCGACTTCTTCCTGGCTTATTTTACTAGTCTGGCCTTCCTGGCAGTTATACAAGACATTGCATGGTCTCAGTATGCTGATGTCATCCACATCTGTTCCACCCACCAGGGAGGCACCCCAGCAAGCACATACAGTTCAGTCACATTTGTGTTGTTAAACTCTCAGTGGAAGTTAGAACAGAACAGGCACATGAATACTGTTAAATTCTCATTGGAAGTTAGAACAGAACAGTCACATGAATGCTGTTAAACTCTCAGTGGAAGTTAGAACAGAACAGTCATATGAATGCTGTTAAATTCTCATTGAAAGTTAGAACAGAACAGTGACATGCATGCTCTTAAACTCTCTGTAAGTTACAGGCAACACATGGGCTGTGCCACCTTCCACGGAGGCTTCCATTAAAGTAGAGCCACCATACGAAGCTCTCTGTCTCTGGGTTCAGCCAAGCAGCTGTCACATCCTGCACATGACTGCTTAGTCTGACTTCTGCACACTGAGCCTTCGTTTTCTTGAGCTGCGCTTCTAGAGACTAGTGGGATTCAGTCTGTGCACCCCAGGGAACTGTCAAGACTTCATGTCTGTTTGGTTTGTTTGTCGCTGTATATCTTAGCTTTCTTTCCATCATTCTGTACATCATTTCTTCTGTACATCCATACATCCATCCGTACTTGAATGCAAGCACACAAGAACACATGATACACACATTGATACACACATACATAGATGACAACTTGTTATCCACAGAGCCAGCCTCCATGAATGCCCCACTTGTGGTTGGGGTCAAGGCCAGATATGTAGACATCACATGGTCTGCCCCACTGAGTCCAAACGGTGTCATCAGTCAGTACAACATCTATGTCAATGACAGCTTGAGATCAAGTGTAGGCTTGTTGTTCACTTTTTTTACTGTCATTTGTTTCTGCTGCTGCAAGTTTACATTTGTAACTCATTTGTTTGTCTCTCTCTCTCTCTCTCTGTCTCTCTATCTCTCCCCGTCTCTCTCTATCTCTGTCTCTCTCTATCTCTCTGTTTCTATCTACCTCTCAGTCTCTATCTATCTCTCTGTCTATATATCTCTCTGTTTCACTCTCTCTATGCCTCTGTCTGTCTGTGTCTCTCTATCTCTCTGTCTCTCTGTGTCTGTCTATCTGTTTGTCTCTCTCGATAGTGAACTGCGGGGGAAATGCCGTAAGCACGGTCAGATATGGGTTCCATGCCTGGGCTCATCACTTGCCACAGTGAGGGAGAGGCTGACCACCTATTCCTGCCTGCTCTCAGGTCTACAGGTGTGACAGTACTATCACAGACATAGTAGAAAACTGCTTGAGACAAAACAATATTGTTGCTGCTGGCATCTGGCCATCTTGACAGCCAACGTTTGTTACAGTGTGCTTCAAAACGGATAATAACTACAAGCCACGATTGTAGGGAATGTGACTGATCACACCAGTTTGTTACAGAGTGCTTCAAAACAGGGATAGTAACTACAAGCCATGACTGTAGGGAATGTGACTGATCACACCAGTTTGTGCTGTAAGACCAGGCATGGAGCTATACCTCTCCGTAACACAAAGCCTGGAAGGAATATGTGTTGCACATGTTGCATGATTCCTCTCTCAGCCTGCCCAGTTTAATCCAGGGGGAAAGTAACACAAATACATCTGGAAGAAGACAAACTGCAGAAGCTGCTGGATTAGCTAAACATGCTCAAACTTTTCAGCTGTCAGAACTTTCCTTCCTAGACCAGCTGCCAACCAAGGCTTGGGGTCTGGTCTGCCCTGCCGTGACATTCAGCCTTTAGGTTGTATTACCACGCACTAGGGTAAGGCTTGTACCCTCCCAATTGCACTCCTTCCCTGAAGCTTTCGGCACAATGTGAGATTTTGGGTTTGGTGAGTTCTGTTCAACATTCAGCACTAACAGAAAGCAGGTTGTACCATCTACTGTTATTCGGTAGATCACTCATATCTGACTAAGACCTGACTGTCAGAAGTCGGGGTGCCCCACCGGCTAGATGAATGTATTATTCACTGGCGAGCAACCCCAGATAGTCAGAAACTGACTAGGGACAAAATCTATATGGCTGAACTACAGATTAAGCCCTTGAATATCCAACGTACAGTTCCTAGTGGCTCGTTACAAAATTGAAATGAACTGTGCTGAATATTCGCCAAGGATCAGGAAAGAGAAGTTTAGCTGAGATAGATGTTTAAGTCTAAATATAGACGACTATTCTCAGTACAGGTTTTTCTCCCTGACTGCTCCCTTCCTTGATGTGTAAGTGAACCCCCACCAATGTACACACACAACACGTATGCACAATTGGAATTAAAAGATAACGACAGAACTATGAGTTACAATACTACAACATTTATTTACTAATCATAATCATAGACATCTGATGGTTCAAGATGAGGATGATGAAATCATATACATATTGATATTGATGACAAACATTACGTAACTTTACTTGTTACTTCATCTATCTGGATCTGTGGTCCAGATCCCCACTCTCCAGTAGACTCAACAAAAGAAACAGCTTGCCGGTATCCTGACTCATGCCAGTCCTAGCTCTACCTAGTCTTCACTCGTTCTTGAGATCTGTAACATAGGTGCTCCTTGTGAGAGCTTGAAAGAAAGTCAAGAATGTGTTATATCAGTTCTACATCAGCGCAATCCTAATTAAAACATATCATAACACAAACATATACAATGACCAGTCTGGCCAAGTTTATCTTCCAGCTCTACGGTGTTCACCATCCTCCTTCTCCCTACTGTCTTTAGTCTGGGACGGGCTTTTCAATTGTCTCACACGCCTGTAATGATTACATTTCTGCCGCCCCATGTCCGTGTCGCTAATACAGAAATTCTGTGTCGTACAGCCGCTCCGTCCAATGTTAGTTTAGCAGCTCACAGGGTCGGTAAGGGTATTATAACAATGCCTGATCATCCGGGCTTGCAAGCCGTGACCAATAGCTGTGCCAGGTTTCCATGCATTACCGTGGACGCACGCCCACAATACACTGAGAAAGTTTAGCACCATATACCCCATAACACTTGTGGGTAATGTCTGTACCATTACACCTCTGCTACAAATGCAATCGATGGTTAGTGTGCCAATGCGCACACCATAATATAACACGTCATATTGATAGGCTAGCATATGACAAATCAATATACCAAACATGAAATACACATAAAACATTAATTAAACTAGACATATTATGATACTTTAACATAATAGCATAATGCACTAGTTAGTTTATGAAATTACACATACATACATCCAACATATCCGTAAACATTATGTTACTTCAAGATGGACATCTAATTATACTCAACATAATAGCATCAGGCATTATTAATGAGTACTAATATTGTATAGCTACAAAATGAGATATACAACAAGTCTAATTGAAGTTACCACACAGACCAGCTATATTTGCTGAGCTGCCCGGTTTAATCACACTTAGTTACTGCTGTTGTAAGAATTAAATAAATAGTCAGTTGACTATATTCTGTACAACAAATGCACACACCAAAAGGCAACTAGGATAGTGTACAAAGAAATGACAAGCATCTACCAAGACACCTAAAAGTCTACCCAGACAAGATCTGTCTCACATAAGGCTCTATTTCTCAGAAGAATAACACTTTAAAGCAATATGATATTGAACGCAGAACTTAGAAAGAACACTCAAGTAATCTATGACAATGATAGTTCTTGCAATAACCTAGATCAGATATAGACTGAAAATCGGTCCATCCATCTAAGAAACTAAGAGAATTACTAAGGGACTAGTTACTAAGAAATAATTCCTAGAAGCCAACAAAAAAAATATGCATATGACTACAGACATTGAGATAGTTCCTACCTGTTCTGAAGTCACACTTAATCTAACATAAAACAGGCTAGGGACCCTTATTTAAGCTGAGTCAAGCAGACAGTATTACCTCCTTGGCATTCCCGTCATACATTCTTCTTATCTCCCCCGGACGGTAATTGCACTTATCACTGCAATTGGCCATCACACCTGTGGGTCTGACAATTATTAGCCCACTGAGTCCTATCAGTGATTTCACACCTTGCAGAGTCTGCCAGTCCGAGTGGACGGGGCTTGTTTACCGCCCTGGGGCCATTATCTCTCCCTGTGTCAATGTTGTTCACGCCTGGGTGGTTTTATTTCACTCACTGGCCCAGTTCATTGTTGATTCAGTCTGGGTCTACCTGGGCAAGAAGGTGCCAATGCGTCGGTGTGGTGTCATAGCCCGTCTGGGTCAGCAGTTTTCTAAGGGGTAGACTAATTTAAATTATCTAGTTGTGTCCGTCTCAAGTATCCCATTTTACTTGCCATCTGCAAGCTTACGTCATGGCTAGAGGCTTTTAGTGAATAATCTTACCTCACGACTAGATAACCTTGGAGTAGCGTGATTAATTCATTCTTTCTCAATTTGGCCTCTCAACTTTGGAGGCCGAGAAAAATATTCTGGGATGTTAAGGCGGCCAATTCGTGACACTGACAGACAGACATTATTATTACCATCATCATCATCATCATCATCATCAAGTGTCATGCCGGCTAGCGTAGGCGTTCATGGCTCTCCACAGATCTCGGTCTTTGGTTTTCTGGATCAACTCTGCTGATGATATCCCTCCATGCCACCGCCCCAATCCATCCAGCATAATTTCTCTTAATCTGCCTCTGCCTCTCTTCCCCTCTATATTTTCAGTTGTAACGATTCTCCAATGCCTCTACTCTCATCACCTGACCAAAGAAAGCTGTTTGACGCTTTCTTTTTGTTGTATTTAATGTTCTAGTTTCATTACCTCTTTCAGGCAGTCGTTGTTAGTTACTTTGGCAGTCCAAGGAATTCGCAACATTCGTCTCAGGAACCACATCTCTGTTGCTTCCAAACTCTTCCTAATTTGTTTATTTACATTTCAAGATTCACAGCCATACAGCAAAACTGGTTCTACATAGCATTTCAGCACTCTCTTTCTTACATTTAATTATAGTGACTTATTGTATAAGATATTCTTCATTTTCTGAAATGCAGCTGTTGCCTGCCCTATTCTGCTCTTAATCTCTGCTGTGCATCTTCCAGCTGATGTTATAAATGTCCCTCGGTATTTAAAACTCTATACTTAGTTGAGAATTTTTGCTTCTATTTCTATTTCATATTTTGGTGTCACCATTTTCTTTGATATCACCATTGTTATTGTTTTCTTGATATTCAAGGACAGTCCTTTCTGTGTACTCTCTGTTACTACAATGTCCAGCAATTGATGTAGATCTTTTTCATTATCCGCCACCAATACTGTGTCATCTGCATAGTGTATATTGTTTATATTTTTTAATGTTGCATATCCCTTGCAGGACGTTGCAGTCAATGCCAGCATTTTCCAGCTGCTGTTGATGTACTAGGCAAATTTTACGTTCAGTAGTTTGCCATTGCTTTCTGAATGACGGCTCCCATACCAACACGCCATAACACAACGCGACACGTTCTGCTGCACAAATCGGTCACGGCTGCATTTCAAATGCCTGGTAAGCGGCTCACGAATCGCGTTTGCAAGCCTTTGGCCACAGAGTCCGGCATTGTTTATATTATAACCTCAGAATAGTATACCTGGCTTCTCTTTGATCTCTCTCATTATTACTTTGCTATTATACACTTGATTATTTCTTCATATAATTGTATATTTACATACAAGTTTGCAACAGGAGGGAAGAGCGGATAAGTTATTAAGGTAATGTGGTGCGCTGTTATGTGCCACATAGAATTGCAGCTAAACATACAGCACAAGTAGATTTGTGTAAACATAGACATCTGCAATTTGATAAATGAGTTTTTCACTGTCTTCCAATAACTGAAGTCTCAACCAGAGGAAAATTATCATCCCTACTTATAATTGATACAACAAGTTTAAACAGATAATAGGTTTGACTTAATTGCACCAAGTTTTATCCCATATGGCTCGGCCTCTTTCTGCAGGTGGCCTGCCGAATGTATCGCGCAAAGCACAAACTCCACAGCTCCAGCAACGACCTCCAGGAGTCTCTGAGAAAATTGCACTCGTGAACCATCTGCGTAATCCGCAATCAGACTCACAACCTTCAGAGTACAAAGCTGGCAGCATAGCCAGTTGGCTACTGAGACTGTATGATGTAGAGAGTGGAATGAGGTACCGCAGGATTTCAGTTTGTCAACTCTATGGAGTAGATTTTGTGATCTCATAATGGTTGTATAATTAGAGCAGTTTAATGACAATCACTAAGTGTAGGGCTGTACCTGTGTCTGACTATGTGGTGCTGTTGCTCCAGGTGGCTTCAAACATCACCAGTCTCAGGGTGGACAACCTGACCCCATTCACCAGCTACACATTTAACGTGGAGGTCTGCACCGTGGGAGGCTGTACCAGGAGTCTTCCCTCGGCACCTGTCAGAACTCTCGAGGACAGTAAGACAGTACTTGTGCTTGACTAGTTTAGTGTTAGCTCAACAAGTACACATGAAATATAATTCATGCACACAGTCTACTGACCTCTGTTTGTTGTTCTTACAGTACACATAAAATAGAAGTTATGTACACAGTCTACTGTCCTCTGTTTGTTGTTCTTACAGTACACATAAAATAGAAGTTATGTACACAGTCTACTGTCCTCTGTTTGTTGTTCTTACAGTACATATAAAATAGAAGTTATGTACACAGTCTACTGTCCTCTGTTTGTTGTTCTTACAGTACACATAAAATAGAAGTTATGTACACAGTCTACTGTCCTCTGTTTGTTGTTCTTACAGTACACATAAAATAGAAGTTATGTACACAGTCTACTGTCCTCTGTTTGTTGTTCTTACAGTACACATAAAATAGAAGTTATGTACACAGTCTACTGACCTCTGTTTGTTGTTCTTACAGTACACATAAAATAGAAGTTATGTACACAGTCTACTGTCCTCTGTTTGTTGTTCTTACAGTACACATAAAATAGAAGTTATGTACACAGTCTACTGTCCTCTGTTTGTTGTTCTTACAGTACACATAAAATAGAAGTTTGTACACAGTCTACTGTCCTCTGTTTGTTGTTCTTACAGTACATATAAAATAGAAGTTATGTACACAGTCTACTGTCCTCTGTTTGTTGTTCTTACAGTACACATAAAATAGAAGTTTGTACACAGTCTACTGTCCTCTGTTTGTTCTTGCAGTATACATATACAATATTAGTTATACACACAATCTACAATCCCCTGTTTGTTATTATTGAAGTATGACCAACAATAACATTACCACCACCAGCAACAACACCAATAATACAACCAACAGCAACAATATAGCCAGCAATAGCAGCAACAACAATAACACCAACAACAATACTGTTTAGAACAACAACAATACCAACAATAATAACAGCAACACTACCAACAACAATACCTTTAACAATAACAACAATACCAACACTGACATCACCAACAACACTGACACCATCACCACCAACAACAGCAACAAACTCCAACACTAATGACACCACCACCACCAACAATTATAAGTACAATACCAACAATAATAACAACAAAACCATTGGACTTGATTGTGTTGTAGTTGTGTCTTGTCGAGTGTGTTCTCTTATGAACTGTTGAAGACCCTCATCTAGTCTAGATAATGTAACAGAAAACAAATACCAAATGTCAACTCATAAATAAGCAGAGAACGCTCAACTACAACAGCTGTGTGACATTTCACCCATATATTTATAACATGCTGTCCTGTTCTGTACACTTACAGCCAAGTGTTGTACATTTAGCTTGTAATTACCGCTGAGTGAACTAAAAAAGACTGTTAGATTCATACAAGAGACAACATTGCAGTTACAGACATATTTCAGGTGAACAAAAGAAGAAGAAGCTTGTACTTATCATCATATCATAGACAGACCAAGCTGTGACAACTTCCATATCATGTTTGTTGTGAGTGTCTTACTGAAGGCATGCATGCTCTCATAAAACTCTCTCTCTCTCTCCCAGTCCCAGAGAACCTGGTTCCTCCAACCTTGACCCCCATGAGTCCGTCAGCTGTAAAGATCACATACAAGGAGCCCGGCAAACCCAACGGGATCATTTCTCAGTACATCATAGAGAGGAAGCTGGCCACGTCTGACAACATTTCCATAGTTACCACCAGAGTGCCAGAGATGGACAAAGTGAGTTCACAATCTGTGTGTGTGTGTGTGTGTGTGTGTGTGCATGTGTGCGTGCATGCCTGGCTTAATATATGTGTGGCAGTTCAGGCCTGGTCAGTTCATGTACTAGATGGGAAGTTTAGCAAGTTGACTGTGTTCAAATCTCTGTTTAGTTTAGGCTTCTAACTATTGCATATGAAGAGAAAGGGTGGAGGAGAGATTTGCCTTCTGTGGGACAGGACAAGGCAGGAGAGGCAATGGAAGATGGAGAAAGATGCACCATAAAAGTTGGACTACAAGTGATATAAGTCGCATCAATTTCATGAACATATCAGATCCTGGACAGAGAGGTGTCGAATCGTCATCTCCAGTGTCTGCTCCACACCAGGCACCTCAAGGAGCAGCAGATGAACAAGAAGAAGAATTAGATGAAATATGGTCAATATGACAATAACATCCGTAGGCGAGCACTATTGAAATAACTCATGATATTATTGGGATGGTTAGTGTCTGGCAGGAAGGATGCTGAAGACTGAGGTTAACTGTGGCTTGTCTTGGCTGGCACCACATGCTGTCCATGGCTGTTTTCTTGTCTTCAGTTATCTTCATATAGATGGATATACACACCTGCACAAACATAGCAGGCATCCTGTATGCATTATGCACGTATCAACACTATCTCAGCACTTGGACATCGCACAGAATAAACATGAGATAACGGAGACTCCTCTAGTCAAGTTATTCACCATAAGTCACTGTAAGTCAAGTCTTGACTTAAGCAGCTATGAAACAACAAGCTATGTTAGGAGCCTAATGTGATGTCATGTGATACTAGTCACTTTCAGTTAGTTGCTCGGTGATGTCATATTTCACTAACAGGGACACACATTTGCCTTTCAGACATACATAGACGAGTCCAGCGTGCTGACACCATTCTCTGTCTATACCTACAGAGTGAGTGTGGCCAATGGGGCGGGAGTTGCACATGGTTCATTTATACAGATAACAACTGGCTCTTCACGTGAGTTACTGTTCTTTGTGTTAGTTGTATTAGAAAAAGAAAGACACATCATTATGATCAACAGAAAGTGTGTTGTTTGTTTTGTTTGATGCAGTGTTTTGGCTTAGTGTTTAACACATTGCCAAGTCTAGAATGTATGTTTATGTGATGTATTCCTCTGCTTCATCTTTGGTTCTACAATATGTTGTGTTTAAGTAATGTTCTCCCACAAGAATCGTCATGTAATCTTTGTTGTACTGGTTGTTTGCAGTTCCAGCAGGCATCAACCCGCCACAGATCACCAGTATCAGCCCCACCTCAGTGCTAGTCAAGTGGACACAGCCCATCCAGCCCAATGGGCAGATTGAGATGTATGTGGTTCGCTTCCCGGACCCTCGCATTGAAGTCCGCAACACAGCTGTGCTGGCTTTAGTGGTCAGTGATCTCAAGGCTTTCACACAGTATGCGGTCTCTGTTACCGCCTGCACTAGTAAGTTGACTGTGTCTGCTGGTTAGTTGACTGTGTCTGTAAGTTGACTGTGTCTGTGAGTTGACTGTGTCTGTAAGTTGACTGTGTCTGTAAGTTGACCGTGTCTGTAAGTTGACAGTGTCTGTAAGTTGACCGTGTCTGTAAGTTAGTTGACTGTACTAGTAAATTAACTGTGTCTGTAAGTTGACAGTGTCTGTAAGTTGACCGTGTCTGTAAGTTAGTTGACTGTACTAGTAAATTAACTGTGTCTGTAAGTTGACCATGTCTGTAAGTTAGTTGACTGTACTAGTAAATTAACTGTGTCTGTAAGTTGACTGTGTCTGTAAGTTGACAGTGTCTGTAAGTTGACCGTGTCTGTAAGTTAGTTGACTGTACTAGTAAATTAACTGTGTCTGTAAGTTGACCATGTCTGTAAGTTAGTTGACTGTACTAGTAAATTAACTGTGTCTGTAAGTTGACTGTGTCTGTAAGTTGACCGTGTCTGTAAGTTGACAGTGTCTGTAAGTTGACCGTGTCTGTAAGTTAGTTGACTGTACTAGTAAATTAACTGTGTCTGTAAGTTGAGAGTGTCTGTAAGTTGACCGTGTCTGTAAGTTAGTTGACTGTACTAGTAAATTAACTGTGTCTGTAAGTTGACCATGTCTGTAAGTTAGTTGACTGTACTAGTAAATTAACTGTGTCTGTAAGTTGACTGTGTCTGTAAGTTGACAGTGTCTGTAAGTTGACCGTGTCTGTAAGTTAGTTGACTGTACTAGTAAATTAACTGTGTCTGTAAGTTGACCATGTCTGTAAGTTAGTTGACTGTACTAGTAAATTAACTGTGTCTGTAAGTTGACTGTGTCTGTAAGTTGACAGTGTCTGTAAGTTGACCGTGTCTGTAAGTTAGTTGACTGTGTACTAGTAAATTGACTGTGTCTGTGAGTTGACTGTATCTACTAGTCTCTTGACTGTATATGTACACACATACATATATGCACATTTGGGATCTGTTCAGTCACAGTGATATAAAACATAATGCTGTGCATGAAGATACTAACCATGAACTGCAACTAGAGCAATGAACAGTACAGGTTTGAGAGTATATCTAGTTTATCTAAAACAAGCGAAGACATTCACGTGTCCACCAGCTGGAATATTCTGTTCCATCTACCTCTCTGGTGTACAGGCACCAGCATTGCCACCAAAATCATATATTTGACAACACGACACTGCCAGCAGCTTGTAGTTTAGATTGATATATATATGTCAGTTCTGCAAGCTTTCAGGGTCAGTGCACTGCCACAACTATAAGGATGATCAGCATGAAGTCAACCACAACAACAAGATAGTACTCCAGTGGATAGTATCCCACAGCTTTATACATGCAAATAAAAGGGCAAATACGCCAGCTCTAGAAGAAGCACAATGGGAGCAATCAGAACATGCAGTCCTCTTCCATAAAATTTCGGCCCTTATTACATTTGTTAGAAAGCCCAACCAGTGAGGCAACAATCGTGGTAGAGTATAACAGGTGATCTGGTTCTGTATCTGACCACAGACTGGACCGTCATCCACACAGACTGACATTTGTGCTGTGGCCTCAGTGTGTGTGCAGACTGGCAGAACTCACAGTCAAACACATCTTTCCAGACTGTCACACGTTTTGTCAAGTGTGGACTGACCATTGTCCCAGCGCGAGAAACACCCACACAAGGCTATGTGATGATGGGCTGACCATTGCCCCAGCAAGAGAAACACTCACACAAGGCTGTATAATGATGGATTGACCATTGCCCCAGCACGAGAAACACTCACACAAGGCTGTGTGATGATGGACTGACCATTGTCCCAGCAGGAGAAACACCCACACAAGGCTGTGTGATGATGGACTGACCATTGTCCCAGCAGGATAAACACTCACACAAGGCTGTGTGATGATGGACTGACCATTGTCCCAGCAGGAGAAACACCCACACAAGGCTGTGTGATGATGGACTAACCATTGCCCCAGCAGGAGAAACACCCACACAAGGCTGTGTGATGATGGACTGACCATTGTCCCAGCAGGAGAAACACCCACACAAGGCTGTGTGATGATGGTCTGACCATTGTCCCAGCACAAGAAACACCCACACAAGGCTGTGTGATGATGGACTGACCATTGTCCCAGCAGGAGAAACACCCACACAAGGCTGTGTGATGATGGACTGACCATTGTCCCAGCAGGAGAAACACTCACACAAGGCTGTGTGATGATGGACTGACCATTGTCCCAGCAGGAAAAACACCCACACAAGGCTGTGTGATGATGGACTGACCATTGCCCCAGCAGGAGAAACACCCACACAAGGCTGTGTGATGATGGACTGACCATTGTTCCAGCACAAGAAAAACTCACACAAGGCTGTGTGATTGTCAGAAGTCGGCGTGCCCCACCGGCTAGATGAAAGTATTATTCACTGGCGAGCAACCCCAAATAGTCAGAAACTGACTAGGGACAAAATCTATATGGCTGAACTATAGATTAGGCCCATGAATATCCAACGTACAGCTCTAAGTGGCTCGTTACAAAATTGAAATGAACTGTGCTGAATATTCGACAAGGAATAGGAAAGAGAAGGTTAGCTAGGATAGATTTTTTAAGTCTGAATTAAAGTTTAAGGACAACTATCCTAGTACAGGTTTTTCTCCCTGACTGCTCCTTTCCTTGGTGTGTAAGTGAACCCCCACCAATGTACACACACAACACGTATGCACAATTGGAAAAAAATATAATGACAGAACTATGAGTTACAATACTACAACTTTTATTTACTAATCATATTAAACATTAGATGTTATTCAAAATGATGATGATGATATCATATAGATAGTGATGAGAAACATTACGTAACTTGTTACTTGATCTATCTGGATCTGTGATCCAGATCCCCACTCTCCAGTAGACTCAAAAAAAGAACAGCTTGCCGGTATTCTGACTCCTGCCAGTCCTAGCTCTACCTAGTCTTCACTCGTTCTTGAGATCTGTAACATAGGTGCTCCTTGTGAGAGCTGGTAAGAAAGTCAAGAATGTGTTATATCTAGTTCTACATCAGCGCAATCTTAAGTATAACATATCATAACACAAACATATACAATGACCAGTCTGGCCAAGTTTATCTTCCAGCTCTACTGCGTTCACCATCCTCCTCCCTACTGTCTTTAGTCTGGGATGGGCTTTTCAATTGTCTCACACGCCTGTAATGATTACATTTCTGCCGCCCATGTCCATGTCGCTAATACAGAAATTCTGTTTTGTACAGCCGCTCCGTCCAAAGTTGGTTTAGCAGCTCACAGGGTCGGTAATGGTATTATAATAATGACTGATCATCCGGGCTTACAAGCCGTGACCAGTATCTGTGCCAGACCTCCGTGAATTACCGTCCACCATACGATGAAAAAGGTTTAGCACCATATACCCCATAACACTTGTGGGTAAGGTCTGTACCATTACACCTCTGCTACAAATGCAACCAATAGGCAAGGTGCCAATGCGCACTCAATAATATAACACTTCATATTGGTAGGTTTGCATATGACAAATCAATATATCAAACATCCAATACACATAAACATATTAATTAAACTAGACATATTATGATACTTTAACATACTAGCATAATGCACTAGTTAGCTTGTATGTATACGAAATGAGACGTATATCCACAAAAGAATATGTACGAAGCATATTCCTAGCATCGTATATTCATATGAAATTACACATACATACACCCAACATATCCGTAAACATTATATTACTTCAAGATAGACATATAATGATACTCAACCTAATAGCATCAGGCATTATTAATGAGTACTAATATTGTATAGCTACAAAATGAGATATACAACAAGTCTAATTGAAGTGACCACACAGACCAGCCATATTTGCTGATCTGCCCGGTTTAATCACCACTTAGTTACTGCTGTTGTAAGAATTAAATAAATAGTAAGTTGACTATATTCTGTACAACAAATGCACACACCAAAAAGCAACTAGGATAGTGTACAAAGAAATGACAAGCATCTACCAAGACACCTAAAAGTATACTTAGACAATGATATTTATTGAAATAACCTATGTCAGATATAGACTGACTAGTTACTAAGAAATAATTCTCCTAGTGAAATCTAGCAACATAAGAATCATACATATGACTACAAACATTGAGCTGGCTGCCTACCTGTTCTGAAGTCAGACTTAATCTAAAGGGAACAGGTCTAGCATGGGTTTTTATACCTAGCCTAGCAGTAGACACTTATCTCCCAGGAATTCCATTCATAAATTCTTCTTATCTCCCCCTGACGTTAATTGCAATCCTAACTGCAAAACTTGCTATCACTCTCATTCCTCCAGTCTTGCTCTAATAACATGTTTCACACATTCCTACAGTGCAGACTCCCCTCTGTCTGGTACAAAGCCCACAGGCTCAGTGTTAATTGCCTTATGAGACCTGGTTCACACCTCCCTGAGTCTGCCAGTCTGAGTATTATCAGTGATTTCACACCTTGCACCTCTAGTCTGTTTACAGATGGAGGTGAGCCATCACGGTTGGGTGATTTCCTACCTCTGCTTATCAGGTGTCATGCCTGGTCGGTTTTAATTACACAGTCCATGGAGTCTGCCATCCTGTGGGTGTAATTATCAGTTTGACCCATAACACTTTGAATCTGGGCTGGCTGGGTAGTTTGACTGGTGTCAAATTACACTTCTCAGACAGAAAGACATTCCTGGTGGTTTGTTTACTTGCAGGCTTTGCAAGCTTACATCAAGACGGTATAGCCTTGAATATAGAGAAAACAGTTTTTTTTCGTCTGTTGATTCTCTACATGGCCTATCAAAAGTGAACCGAAAATTGTTCTGGGAAGTAAAGGCTGCAAATTCGCGGAAAAAAAGTTTCTGCCAGAAATCTTTTGTCAAAGCACGCCGTAAATCCCAGAATCATGCCTAAGCACTCTCCGTTCTGTATCTGCCTAAAGGTTTCCAATATTCCTTGTGGCAGTGGGTTGTCCTGCATCTGCATAAAGACGTTCCATTTCCATAATCCCAGGATACTTTGGATAGGTCCTTGTACCTTGTTTTCGGCCGGGATTCCATGCAGTAGCTTGGTATAATCCGGTAATTGTCAGGAGGTTGTATTTTTACCCCTCTGGGAAAGATCACAATCAACGGGATTCTTCTTCGTCTGTGGGCGACTGTCTTAGTCCACTCCCTCACGTGATTTAATTCTTTCAGCCGAGGATGTACCCGTAGTGAAGTCTTGCATAC
Source organism: Cepaea hortensis (assembly GCA_963921405.1). Classification (NCBI taxonomy): domain Eukaryota; kingdom Metazoa; phylum Mollusca; class Gastropoda; order Stylommatophora; family Helicidae; genus Cepaea; species Cepaea hortensis. Next base: position 4,342,379 of record OY992881.1, read on the forward strand.
GCTGGCCACAGCAAAGCTTGTCTCCGTGATTTCCCTCCATCTTTTATAGATTCTTAACTGATCCATCAATATCTTCCTTTTGAAAGGAATAATGTTACACATCATTTTCCCATGATGTAAATTCAACTGGCGCTTTCCTCCTTCAAAGTCGGGCGTAACAATCTTCCCTCCTCGGTGTCGCGGTTTCTTTCCCTGATAATCAGTTAATGGGCTGAGTTTCTCTGCATTAGAGTTTCTTGTACAAACCGTGCTAGAAATTGGAAATTTAGTGTGCCAAGTTGTCCAGCCTTGAGAAATAACATAGTTATTCAAAGGCGATAAAGTGGTGTTACTTTTGAATAAAGTATCCACAAATAGCTGATCTACTCCTATCAAATCGACCTGACTGAAAGGTAGATTGAGTCCTAAGAGTGTTGATTCCAAACCACTCTTGACTTCTGTTACTTCAGGTCCCTGTTGCTGGAATTCCCTGATAACTTCAGCTAATGAGATGATAGGCGTTTCTTCCTCCATCTTGTGCAAAGAATTTTCTTCTTTAGCAACTACAGACAATGTTGTCTGCACAATATCAGAGTCCATATTCTGGCTCATGACAATTCCCTGTGTTTCCTGAGTCTCCGAACTGGTATACTGTGAGATAACAACTGGAAATGTTTCCTGGTCTGGATGTTCCTCTCTGGTCGTGCTTTCATGGGCTAAGTCCAGTTGAGGTAAATCCTGTGGTGGGCTGGTGTCTAAACAATCCATCACATTAGGTAAATCATTTGAACTGAGATCTAGTATCTTGTCCTGAGCTGCAGCCTCAAAGATCACACGGGGTTCCGGATCATCCTTCATCCCTATCTTAGTCAAATGTAATCCCACTTCTTCCTTGCTTGAGCTGAAGGGAATAATAAGGTCGGTTACCTCTCCCTCTTCGACCTCTTTAAAAGATGTCCTCAGGTCCTCTTCTTCTTGAGTTTCACCCCTCGTTGAAGTAAAATGAGATTCCTGGGAGTCTTGTACTGGCAAACCGTAGTGCAAACAGTTGTCCTCTGGGTAACTGTTAACAGTTAAATTATCTGAACTGATAATTAGTGATTCTTCCCGCGTTGCAGTAATGAAATTCACCTGGGATTCCGTTTCTTCCTTCCTCCCTATTTCAGTCAGATGTAATTCCACTTCGTGATTCTGTGAACAGAAGGGAATGTGAGAATCGGCTAGGTCTCTGCCTGCGACCTCATTAAAGGTTGTCTTCAGTTCCTCTTTCTCTCGAGATTCATTTCTCGTAGCAGTCAAGTGGTTTTCCTGAAGGTCCTGTACTGGCGAACCAATGAGACCACAATTTCCGTGGTGCAAACAGTTATCACGTTTGTGACTGCTTGAAGTGCCATTGGCACGTTTTTTCTTCCCTCTTTTCCGTTTAGGACTGGGTCGAATGAGAACCTGTAGTCCCCGGTCCACTACCCCTGATTCTGCGGTGGGTGGCAAAGATGTCCCTTCCTTCCTGGTTGGGTGAGCATCCATATCTCCTACCTTATGTTCCTCTAGAAAGGTTAGCTTCTCCACATTGACTGTTTCCATATGCGTTTTCTCCATCTTTACTCCTTCAGTTTTGCTACGCTCTTGTGCTCCAAAGAACTCATCATTTTCTTTAAACATAATTTCTTCTTCTTGGTCCCACCATTCTAACTCAGCTATGATATATGTTTCTAGTTTCTCCCCCTTTAAGCCTTTTCTTATGCCCCACCCTCTCGCGGACTCTGAGAAATCTGTGCGCGCCTTCATGTCCTCTTCGAGATTCCGGTAACGTAAGACCATAATTGCTAATGACTATATTCAGGTAAGCTCCTATGTATATATCAAATTCAGATATAAGCTAGAACAACAAGAGTTAACTACTGACAGTCTACGCTATCCAATGTGTATAGTTTAGCCTCAGCAGTGAAAGACAACTGAAAATAATATTCAAGTAGTACCTGGCGACAGCAGTGAAGTAAGTGTGAGAGATATACTACACAGTAATCAACAGTAATATTTACCTAAATAAACATTAAAATGCACTGCATACATGTCAAAATGAACATGGCATATATTAGCATAAAATTGCAAATCAGTCAAGCAGTTAAATCATCAAACACATCAATGTAAATATGCTTAAAGTGTTCAATTATCAATAAATGATTAATGGTAACACTAATTGATAATAGTTAAAAACAGTTATCAATAAATGATAGATGATGGTAGTTTTCTCATAAGTTCTTATCTGTTATAAACTTTTGAAAAGTTATTTTTATACTCTGTAACTTCCTCAACTAAAAGTAACTACATTTGATGATAGTCTATTTTGATGATTGAATATTACAAGAGTTAACTTTGAAAAGTCGTTTGTCTAGGGTCTAGTAGAATCACTATGCTTACTAGAATCCTGGTTCAGGATCGCGGACTGGACCCCAAATTTGTCAGAAGTTGGGGTGCCCCACCGGCTAGATGAAAGTATTATTCACTGGCGAGCAACCCCAAATAGTCAGAAACTGACTAGGGACAAAATCTATATGGCTGAACTATAGATTAGGCCCATGAATATCCAACGTACAGCTCTAAGTGGCTCTCTCTCCCTCTCTCTCCCTCTCTCCCTCTCTCTCTTTCCCTCTCTCTCTCCCTCTCTCTCTCCCTCTCTCTCTTCCTCTCCCTCTCTCTCTCTCCCTCTCTCTCCCTCTCTCTCTCCCTCTCTCTCTCTCTCCCTCCCTCTCTCTCCCCCTCTCTCTCCCTCTCTCTCTCTCCCTCTCTCTCTCTCTCTCCCTCTCTCTCTCTCTTTCCCTCTCTCTCTTTCCCTCTCTCTCTCTCCCTCTCCCGCTCTCTCTCTCACCAAGCGACTTTACTCACTCCAGAAACGGGCCATGAGATTAATTTATAGCAAACATTTAACTGACAGTCCTAGCCTGCATAAACGCCTTCAGTTACTACCACTCCGCTGTCACCAACTGGCTGGGGGTAGATCCCAGATGGGCAACCACTCAGCCAAAATCATTTTCTTCTACCGGTGTTTAGTTCTGGATGCAGTTTAAGATCCCCTAACTCTGTCAGAAGGGACTAGTTACCACCCAGATCCCAGAGAGAAAACGTGGAACTAATGTCTTTTATGCTGATTTAAGACACTGTCCCTGATACTCAAGAAAACAGCCAAGAAGTGGCTCGTTGAAGATAGAATATATCTATATATATATATATATATGGCTGTACTTGGTATCACCAGAAGTGAGAAAGGAGGAGTTAAGACATGCAACGTAATCTGGTTACTTATGACTGCATAGGCAAGATACCTCCCGGACATAGATTCCCACTTCTGGACAATATGTGCGAACCCCCACTAAATGATACAATAATGTGTGTACTTGATTAAGCTACACAAACATTTATAAACATTTAGAATTATACGGACAAATTGAGTTTTAAAATACAACAACTGTGTTTATTATTGCTATTGATGATCATATGATGATGATGATTATATTATGGTATACGTAACTCATCTGGCTGAAAAGCTCAGAAGCACATAGGTCATGCTTCCCCCAGTGAGACGCAGTTCACTGTCAGATTGAAGGAGTCCAAATTGGTCCCTCACAAGGCTAAGTCACTTCCTGATATGGGTTGTTGACTGTCCATTGCTCCTACGAGATCTGGAATGAAACGAACGGAGATGGGTAGTATCTACGTCTACACATCTCAAACACATATGTCTATACATTCATATAAACATACATTCAAGTCATAATATATGATGGTATGATGATAGATGATGGCATGTTACATAAACATATATCAGTTCTAAATAAATAAATATATATGTATATATTAATAAAACTATTTAGAACATCTATAGCTCAAAACATACATATTCATATACATTTGTGTAATGGAGTGTTTCCCATATAAGTTCACCTCACTTACTCTTTCCCTTTCTGATTCATTCATACTGTCTTGTCGGAAGGGCTGGTCGCACAGTCCTGTCGAACATTAAATGCCTTCCCTGAATCTGTCTGGGATATTGAATGTCCTAAGTCATGTCTGTCCTCATGCAGACATCATGCAGACAAGGTGAACTGGTGCCATTCCTCAAACCAAGTGGTTTCACCACAATCTTGGTAGGCACTCAAAGTGTTGGTCCAAATAATCAACGTTAATTTGGACGCTATCAAGAGACTGGGAGCTCTCAGGAATTTCTCCTAAGTAGTCAGTCTCCCCAATGTTTAACATCATACAGGATGAATCTAAATGTATCTCCTGTACATGCATAAGCCACACGCTCATGTAGCTTGGATAATGGATTTCTCCAAATTATCACATACAACAAATCAGACAACCAAGTGGTGAATGAAAGAAGAAAATAGTTCTCAGTGAAATCGTAAAGCTAGAACTGGAACATTAAGTACAAAGAAAATCCACCAGTGTAAAGTTTGGGAGAATATGCAGAACACGAAACTACACAAGCCTTCAGACTAGCAGACAACTAATCAGAGTAATGGTCTTACCTGGGTTATAGCTAGGAAATCCTGTCATACGACTTCGTACAGAAGTCCAACAGAACGAAATGTTAATATTTCTCCAGTAGGTATCCTAAGAATGCTATTGTGAATTTGCGTCTGAAGTCTTGCTGGCCATGCATGTCGTTTTATTCTATTCAATTCCTGGCTAGTTTCCAGGTTGGTTAATTAATATGTCCAAGTTCCTGTTAGCTCCACCTATTTTTCATGTAAGATGATTTACCTAGATGGATTAAGTGCCAAATTCTTTTCACCCCTCCTCCTTTCCTGTGAAGGGTAGTTTCATCTGTCAATCAAATTGACCGATGCCCCCCACGCCTGAAACAATGAAACCTGCTTTGGCGGCAATGCAGTTGCGTCATTACATTCCAATAGGCTGGTAACACCAGCCTTCTCGGTTGCTGGCATGAATGTGTCAGCCATGTGTTTCTACTTTGCCCCGTAGTATTGGGGAGAGGTGTTAAGCATCTGGTCCTAATTGCTCCTTTGTGGTGGCAATTACAGACGTCCCGGCTCCACAAAGTCTGGACTTTTAGATAGGTGTTAGGCCTGCATTAAATTGCCGTTTTTGGATCACACGGGGTTCTGTTGAACTAAGGTGTTAGGTGTCTATTCCAACCGCAGGCTTGTAAACTAACACGTCAATCTCAACTGACTGGCTCCACGATGTATCAACGCCGTCGGCCCCAGCCTAGATTCCACACTTTGTCTTTCTCGTCCCTTGTACTGAAAACAATGAGTTTTCAACCTTTGATAGCAGCCCGCCCCGACTGGTGCCGTGGTGTCTGGGTTTTAACTTTGATCTGGACATCAAAGCTTTCTCAGACCTAGCATTACAGAAATGATGGGGCGTGCGTGGTCAAAATGTATTTTCCTCTTGTTTTCAAGTTTATTGCATTTCTATCATTTTCTGGTGGACGTTTACGCTTTTAGAGAATGATAGAAAAATAATGTGGGCCTGTAATTCCTTGAAAACTTGTGTAATTATGATGTTGCCGGGGCTGTCCCGCCACATAGCTCTCCAATTTAAGTAGGTTCATTAATGAAGCCTATAACAGAGCCTCGGCAGCATTCAAGAATGTATCTAAGTTCTCTCCGTTCTCCAACTGCCTCCAAGTCTGGGTTCCCAATATTCTTTGTGGCAGTGGGATGTTCTATGAGTCAAAAGAAATATCCCATGTCCATTCTCCCAGGATAAATCTTGCAAATCTTTGCTCCTGGTGTTGTGTCGGATTTCCAGGCTATTGCTCGGTAATGTCCTGTCCTCTGGAGGTTTTACTTTTTCCCAGCCGGGAAATTGCAAAATGTATAACAAGATTCTCCTGCGCCGCAGAGAGACTGCTATTGTCCACTCAATTTCTGGCCCTTGTCCTATAAGCAGAGGAAGTGCCATCAGTGTTTTCTTAAAAGAATTGGTCGCAGTACTGTTGCTCCATTTTCTTTTCCTCCGTCGGCCAAAGATCATAATAAAATCCTTTAATCTCCTTTTGGCAGGAAATTTGCTAAACATCATAATTTTATGATGTGCATTCAACTCATACTTGCCTCTTTCTTGGTAGGGCGTCCGTTTACTCCCTCCTGATTTAAGAGTTTTCTTCCCTCGATAATTATTTATCCAGGTGCGTTCCTCTTCAACAGAGTTCCATTTTGAATCTGTGTTTGAAAGTATAAGGCTAGTAGAAGTTGTCCAGCTTTGAGAAATCATGTTGTTCCCCAAGAACTGTGAATTTGTATCACTCCTTGTAGAAGTATACATAAACAGCTGTTCTCCCCATCCAACATTGGTTGAAGTGAAAGGTAAACAAGGTCCTGAGTGTTGAGTATACCAACCGCTCCGGTTTTGTTCCGCTGCAGAGTCCATCATTTGTGATCCCCTGTTAGCTTCAGCTGTGTTGATGATAGGCATTACCTTCATCCTGTCCAAAGAAGTATTTTCTTCTTTGTTGTTAGCAGACATGTTTATCGTCCCTGAATCAGAGTCCGTGGTATAACCTACATGAATGCTTTGTGTATCTTGAGTTTCCTTTTCGAAAGACTCCAAGATACTGACATCGTAAGAATTCTCCTCCGTGTCTTGTTTGTCCTCCATGGCTGGGCTCTCTTGTGCCAAGTCCAATTGAGGTATTCTCTCCCTGGTCTGGTTTTCTTGTTCCAAATCCAATAGAAGTGAATGTTGTGGGATGTCATTTTCAATGCCATATCCCACCTGAGATAAGTAATTCAAACTGATAATTATTTCATCTTGTGTGGCCACACCGTGAGAAACAATGGAATCCTGTTTTACATCCATTCCGGTCTCAGTTGAATTCATTTCCACTCCTAGTTTCTCTGAACTGAAGGGAATAAAAGAGTCGGGTAAGGTCTCGCCTTCGATCTCTTTAATAGTTTTCCTCAGGTCCTCCTCCTCCTGGATTTTTCTCCTTTGGGAAGTCTTAGGAAGCTCCTGAGATTGCTGGGTTGCCAAGCCAGCTAATCCGCTTTCATTGCGGTGTAAACATTTATCACGTTTGTGACTGTTTACCGAACGCTTGGTACATTTATTCCTATTCCGTTTATTTTTAATATTTTTAGGAATAGGCGAGGGAAGCATCTGCCTTTCTGTGCGCAAGTTTTTGTTTTTCTGAGCCATGGGGATTTGCGAAGGACTGCATGCCTCTTCTTTGTGACGGTCAGCTTCCCCGCTTTCTATCAGAGTTTCGGCTTGAGTGATTGGCTTTTCCTCAATCGAGCTGGTAGATTCCTCCACGTTCAGTATTTCAATTTGCTTCTTCTTCATCTCATCTTCTTCAGCTTTGTGACGCATATCTGCTTCTAATTCTGCAACTCTTTTCATCATCTGCTCATCTTCTTTGTCCCACCAATCCATTTCTTCTCTAATAAATAGTTCTAGCTTCTCTCCTACTAAGCCGAGCCTTATGCCCCATCCTCTAGCGGACTCTAAGAAATCTGTGCGTGCATCCATGATCTCTTCTCAGCTTAAACTCAGGTAAGTAATTATATTATTACCCTACAGAGAGCTAGTCAGATTTATGCTAGAGCAGGATAGTGACAAGAGGAACAGACACTGCTATGAGAATGATAGTAGTGAATTAGAGTGAGAAAGTTGATGCAAAGCAGTCCGTCATACACTGAATTAACTAAGAATTATCAAATTATTCATGATTAAATCAAATGATAAAGCATGTAATCAAAAAATCATCAAGTAAATCATCAATAAACTAATTAATATCACTAATTAATGTGATTATTAATTCTACAGTGGTGAATGATGTAAATTAACTCATATGATATTATCCATTATTAACTTTTTAACAAGTTATTTAAATTCTACAGACTTCCCTAGAAACAAATTCCTAAGTTAATACTTAGCAAATGTAATGGGTGAAGAATGAAAGAATGGTTTATGAAAATCAATAGTCTAGAATTTATTCTCTGATTCTATCATGGATGAGAAGTCCTGATGTGTCAAAATCTTGCCTACAATCAAGCAAGCTATTACATTAGAAATAAATTATAACTATCTAATGCTGCTAAGAATGTAAGTGAGAATTACCTAGGTTCTATCCATGGGCAAGACCAGAATAATACCAGACTAACAGATTTGAAATAATTTCGTTCCTTGCGAGCGAACCAAGTTTTCTAGGGTTTACTCCCGTATTCTATAGCGGGCGAGCAGACCACTAGGCTTTAGGGTTTACTCCCGGATTCTATAGCGGACGAGCCGTCCCAATATGTCACCAACTGGCTGGGGGTAGATCCCAGATGGGCAACCACTCAGCCAAAATCATTTTCTTCTACCGGTGTTTAGTTCTGGATGCAGTTTAAGATCCCCTAACTCTGTCAGAAGGGACTAGTTACCACCCAGATCCCAGAGAGAAAACGTGGAACTAATGTCTTTTATGCTGATTTAAGACACTGTCCCTGATACTCAAGAAAACAGCCAAGAAGTGGCTCGTTGAAGATAGAATATATCTATATATATATATATATATGGCTGTACTTGGTATCACCAGAAGTGAGAAAGGAGGAGTTAAGACATGCAACGTAATCTGGTTACTTATGACTGCATAGGCAAGATACCTCCCGGACATAGATTCCCACTTCTGGACAATATGTGCGAACCCCCACTAAATGATACAATAATGTGTGTACTTGATTAAGCTACACAAACATTTATAAACATTTAGAATTATACGGACAAATTGAGTTTTAAAATACAACAACTGTGTTTATTATTGCTATTGATGATCATATGATGATGATGATTATATTATGGTATACGTAACTCATCTGGCTGAAAAGCTCAGAAGCACATAGGTCATGCTTCCCCCAGTGAGACGCAGTTCACTGTCAGATTGAAGGAGTCCAAATTGGTCCCTCACAAGGCTAAGTCACTTCCTGATATGGGTTGTTGACTGTCCATTGCTCCTACGAGATCTGGAATGAAACGAACGGAGATGGGTAGTATCTACGTCTACACATCTCAAACACATATGTCTATACATTCATATAAACATACATTCAAGTCATAATATATGATGGTATGATGATAGATGATGGCATGTTACATAAACATATATCAGTTCTAAATAAATAAATATATATGTATATATTAATAAAACTATTTAGAACATCTATAGCTCAAAACATACATATTCATATACATTTGTGTAATGGAGTGTTTCCCATATAAGTTCACCTCACTTACTCTTTCCCTTTCTGATTCATTCATACTGTCTTGTCGGAAGGGCTGGTCGCACAGTCCTGTCGAACATTAAATGCCTTCCCTGAATCTGTCTGGGATATTGAATGTCCTAAGTCATGTCTGTCCTCATGCAGACATCATGCAGACAAGGTGAACTGGTGCCATTCCTCAAACCAAGTGGTTTCACCACAATCTTGGTAGGCACTCAAAGTGTTGGTCCAAATAATCAACGTTAATTTGGACGCTATCAAGAGACTGGGAGCTCTCAGGAATTTCTCCTAAGTAGTCAGTCTCCCCAATGTTTAACATCATACAGGATGAATCTAAATGTATCTCCTGTACATGCATAAGCCACACGCTCATGTAGCTTGGATAATGGATTTCTCCAAATTATCACATACAACAAATCAGACAACCAAGTGGTGAATGAAAGAAGAAAATAGTTCTCAGTGAAATCGTAAAGCTAGAACTGGAACATTAAGTACAAAGAAAATCCACCAGTGTAAAGTTTGGGAGAATATGCAGAACACGAAACTACACAAGCCTTCAGACTAGCAGACAACTAATCAGAGTAATGGTCTTACCTGGGTTATAGCTAGGAAATCCTGTCATACGACTTCGTACAGAAGTCCAACAGAACGAAATGTTAATATTTCTCCAGTAGGTATCCTAAGAATGCTATTGTGAATTTGCGTCTGAAGTCTTGCTGGCCATGCATGTCGTTTTATTCTATTCAATTCCTGGCTAGTTTCCAGGTTGGTTAATTAATATGTCCAAGTTCCTGTTAGCTCCACCTATTTTTCATGTAAGATGATTTACCTAGATGGATTAAGTGCCAAATTCTTTTCACCCCTCCTCCTTTCCTGTGAAGGGTAGTTTCATCTGTCAATCAAATTGACCGATGCCCCCCACGCCTGAAACAATGAAACCTGCTTTGGCGGCAATGCAGTTGCGTCATTACATTCCAATAGGCTGGTAACACCAGCCTTCTCGGTTGCTGGCATGAATGTGTCAGCCATGTGTTTCTACTTTGCCCCGTAGTATTGGGGAGAGGTGTTAAGCATCTGGTCCTAATTGCTCCTTTGTGGTGGCAATTACAGACGTCCCGGCTCCACAAAGTCTGGACTTTTAGATAGGTGTTAGGCCTGCATTAAATTGCCGTTTTTGGATCACACGGGGTTCTGTTGAACTAAGGTGTTAGGTGTCTATTCCAACCGCAGGCTTGTAAACTAACACGTCAATCTCAACTGACTGGCTCCACGATGTATCAACGCCGTCGGCCCCAGCCTAGATTCCACACTTTGTCTTTCTCGTCCCTTGTACTGAAAACAATGAGTTTTCAACCTTTGATAGCAGCCCGCCCCGACTGGTGCCGTGGTGTCTGGGTTTTAACTTTGATCTGGACATCAAAGCTTTCTCAGACCTAGCATTACAGAAATGATGGGGCGTGCGTGGTCAAAATGTATTTTCCTCTTGTTTTCAAGTTTATTGCATTTCTATCATTTTCTGGTGGACGTTTACGCTTTTAGAGAATGATAGAAAAATAATGTGGGCCTGTAATTCCTTGAAAACTTGTGTAATTATGATGTTGCCGGGGCTGTCCCGCCACATCCGCAAACGTCTGCTTTTCAATAAGGCCAAACTAATTCACAAAATCCTACATCGGAATGCCCCAAATTACCTTTGGCCATTGTTTGAATATAATGCTAAACACAGTAAACGATTAAATTTATTACACCTTCGGAAGCCTAGGTGAATTTCATTACTGCAACGCGGGAAGAATCACTAATTATCAGTTCAGATAATTTAACTATTAACAGTTACCCAGAGGACAACTGTTTGCACTACGGTTTGCCAGTACAAGACTCCCAGGAATCTCATTTTACTTCAACGAGGGGTGAAACTCAAGAAGAAGAGGACCTGAGGACATCTTTTAAAGAGGTCGAAGATGGAGAGGTAACCGACCTTATTATTCCCTTCAGCTCAAGCAAGGAAGAAGTGGGATTACATTTGACTAAGATAGGGATGAAGGATGATCCGGAACCCCGACCGAAAATTGTTCTGGGAAGTAAAGGCTGCAAATTCGTGACAGTGATGATGGACTGACCATTGTCCCAGCAGGAGAAACACTCAAACAAGGCTGTGTGATGATGGGCTGACCATTGCCCCAGCAGGAGAAACACCCACACAAGGCTGTGTGATGATGGACTGACCATTGTCCCAGCAGGAGAAACACCAACACAAGGCTGTGTGATGATGGACTGACCATTGTCCCAGCAGGAAAAACACCCACACAAGGCTGTGTGATGATGGACTGACCATTGTCCCAGCAGGAAAAACACCCACACAAGGCTGTGTGATGATGGGCTGACCATTGCCCCAGCAGGAGAAACACTCACACAAGGCTATGTGATGATGGGCTGACCATTGCCCCAGCAGGAGAAACACCCACACAAGGCTGTGTGATGATG
>OY992881.1:4359077-4514077 GCA_963921405.1 Cepaea hortensis
GCAATGTTATTAACAACTAGACAAAGACTTCAAACTCTAAGCTCACACACATCACTTCAACTTCACATCGATAACATGCCAGTAGAAAGTGTAATTGAGCACAAAACATTAGGCCTAATCATTGATAGAAACCTAACCTTTAATTCCCACGTTCAAGCGCTTATTAAACAAACAGCGAAAAAAGTCTACCAACTCGCCAAGATTAAAAACTTCCTTGATGAGGACACAAGGAAGCTATTCTATACTTCTCATATACAGACACACTTTGACTACTGCTCTACAATCTGGGACGGTTGTTCTAATTCAAACACCAAGCGACTTTACTCACTCCAGAAACGGGCCATGAGTCTAATTTATAGCAAACATTTATCTGACAATCCTAGCCTGTATAAACGCCTTCAGTTACTACCATTCCGCAAACGCCTGCTTTTCAATAAAGCTAAACTAATTCACAAAATCCTGCATCGGAATGCCCCAAATTACCTTTGGCCATTGTTTAAATATAATGCTAGACACAGTAAACGTTTAAATATACTACACATTCCGAAGCCTAGGATTGACTAATACAAAACAAGCTTAACGTACTCTGCAGCTCAGCTGTGGAACAATCTTCCACAAGAAATCAAAGACATCACCAATCCCTATTCATATAATCGCAAATTATTCGAACACTATCTCAATACGGATTACCTTCCCCTTTAATAATTGAGATAATAATAATAATAACAAAACCCTAGTATAACAGCCAATCCCCTTTTTGTAGGCCAGTATATTCCACATGGCTAATAATAAGTGTCAGACCATTATCTAGTATTACTGTGTCGTGTAGTTTTGATGTTTGCATTTTGCCCATGCCTTTATAATGCATATCTTTTATATTGTTGCTGTTCTTTGTTAGCCTTGAATGCTGTGTGAATGAAATAATGTATGAAAGAGAGTGATAGAAGGGCAGAATGTTAGACGGGCCTGCGTGCCCAATTCTTAACCCTTTGAAAATAAAGTTTGTTTGTTCGTTCGTTCTCTCTCTCTCCCTCTCTCTCCCTCTCTCTCTTTCCCTCTCTCTCTCTCTCTCCCTCTCTCTCTCTCCCTCTCTCTCTTCCTCTCCCCCTCTCTCTCTCTCTCCCTCTCTCTCTCCCTCTCTCTCTCTCCCTCTCTCTCCCTCTCTCTCTCCTCTCTCTCTCTCTCCCTCTCTCTCTCTCCCTCTCTCTCTCTCTCTCCCTCTCTCTCTCTTTCCCTCTCTCTCTTTCCCTCTCTCTCTCTCTCTCTCTCTCTCTCCCGCTCTCTCTCTCTCACCAAGCGACTTTACTCACTCCAGAAACGGGCCATGAGATTAATTTATAGCAAACATTTAACTGACAATCCTAGCCTGCATAAACGCCTTCAGTTACTACCAATCCGCAAACGTCTGCTTTTCAATAAGGCCAAACTAATTCACAAAATCCTACATTGGAATGCCCCAAATTACCTTTGGCCATTGTTTGAATATAATGCTAGACACAGTAAACGATTAAATTTATTACACCTTCCGAAGCCTAGGATTGACTTATACAAAACAAGCTTAACGTACTCTGCAGCTCAGCTGTGGAACAATCTTCCACATGAAATAAAAGACATCATCAATCCCTATACATATAATCGCAAATTATTTGAACACTATCTCAGTACGGATTACCTTCCCCCTTAATAACAGAAGTAATAATATAATAAAACCCTAGTATAACAGCCAGACCCCTTTTGCTAGGCCAATATATTCCACATAGCTAATAAATGCCACACCAGTTATTACTATTACTGAGTCGTGTAGTATTTATTTTTAATTTTTCCACATGCCTTTATAATGCATATCTTTTATATTGTTGCTGTTTTCAGTTAGCTTTGAATGATGTGTGAATGGAATAATGTATGAAAGAGAGTGATAAAAGGGCAGAATGTTAGACGGGCCTGCGTGCCCAATTCTTAACCCTTTCAAAATAAAGTTTTGTTGTTGTTGTTGTTGTTGTTGTTGTCTCTCCCTCTCTCTCTCTCTCTCCCTCCCTCTCTCTCTCTCTCTCTCTCTCTCTCTCTCTCTCTCTCTCTCTCTCCCTCTCTCTCTCTCTCCCTCTCTCTCTCTCTCCCTATCTCCCCCCTCTCTCTCTCTCCCTCTCTCTCCCTCTCTCTCCCTCTCTCTCTCTCCCTCTCTCTCTCTCCCTCTCTCTCTCTCTCTCCCTCTCTCTCCCTCTCTCTCTCTCCCTCTCTCTCTCTCCCTCTCTCTCTCTCCCTCTCTCTCTCTCTCTCCCTCTCTCTCTCTCCCTCTCTCTCTCCCTCTCTCTCTCTCCCTCTCTCTCCCTCTCTCTCTCTCTCTCTCCCTCTCTCTCTCCCTCCCCCTCTCTCTCTCCCTCTCTCTCTTCCTCTCCCTCTCTCTCTCTCTCTCCCTCTCTCTCTCTCCCTCTCTCTCTCTCTCCCTCTCTCTCCCTCTTCCTCTCTCTCTCTCTCCCTCTCTCCCTCTCTCCCTCTCTCTCTCTCTCTGCCTGCCACCTCTCCCTCCCTCTCTCTCTCTCTCTCTCTCTCTCTCTCTCTCTCTCTCTCTCTCTCTCTCTCTCTCTCTCTCTCCATTGTGTCTCAGTCTATGTTCATTTATTACAAAGTGTCATAAAATAACACTTACAGTACTAGACTAATGACAGTCTGACTAACAAGGCTAGGGCGAGAGTTCTATGACAGAATGTAGTGTTCCATAACATACTTACAGCAGACAGAATGACATCTACCCAACCAAAGTATTACTGGGACATACCTGTCTGTTTCAGGCGCCGGCTGCACTGAGAGTTCACCCACTAACTTCACCACTGATCCCACCATTCCATCCAGCCAGGCTGCTCCATCTCCCACAGCCATCTCCCAGAATAGAATCTCCATTCTGTGGCAGCCTCCGCTGTTACCAAATGGCCCCAATATTACATACGAGTTGTCTCGGATGAAAGTGAGCCAGCCATTGGACAGTAAGTGACCATGTTTATTGGAGTTGTAACTGATGATTTTATCCTGTAAATGTGTGGCTGTGGTTATGTTGATGGTGTGGGTGTGGTTGAGGAGGCGGCTGTCAAAACTCTTGACCATGACAGTTGCATGTTCTGGTCGATAAATCTGATGTCTTGCCTAGAATTAGTTCCCATATCTGCAGACTTGAACACCCCATGTCCTAATCACTTGATCATCTATGTCCGGGCAACCAAATTATGTATAAAGACACAGTGGAGAATTACTGAAACCTTATTAGACACAGTTTATATTGGTCAGTGTTTTTTTGGTATGATCTGCACATCTGTCCAGATCTTCTGACATACACCAAACAATTAGATACCATACACATTCAGTCAAACAAAACATAGATTTATAGTATTGTAATCATTGCTTATTTAATAGTTATAATGAATGGCTAGTCTCTGAGGCGAAGGGCTTAACGACGCTGTTCATAATCCCGTATGCCCGTGTTCGAAACACAGCCATGCGCGATTTGGCAACAGACTGCGTTGGATTGGTTTCGCGTTGGTATCAGTGCCGGTCGTTCAGAAAGCAATGGCAAACTACTGAACGTAAATTTGCCAAGAGATCGCAGCAGCAGAAATGCTGACTGTGATGTCCTGTAAAAAAAAAGGATGTGAAAAAAAAATGAATGACATTGTTAACAGTGAATATTTATGATGTTGTTGCATATGAATTGCAGTTGTCACTTGATTCACAAATTCACATCTTATTCTCAGTCCAACAATTTCATCTCTGGGTCGCCGAGATGACACAATGGAAGCACTCATAGCTAAGTGTTCCCAAACTTCAGCAGTGTGTGTCAGTGTCAAAGTCTGTCCATTCTTTCATGTTTTCAGTCCAGGATTTCTCTTGTCTGCCTCCTTGCTGCTGGTCTTCAGCTGTCAGTTGAGGTCTGACTAGACAGTTAATCTATGGACAGTTTATTATGGCAGATAGTTATCTGTAAATAAACAAACTATTTTAGAGCGTAGACCTCAAGCAGACAGGTAAGTGTCCTGATCTAGAAAACCGTGGCCCATAGTGTGCTCACTTGATGTAGCAGTGTTGAAGTATTCTGCCCAGTATGGCCTGGGAGTCCACCCAGCCTCATCACATGAGAAACAGCTACCAGAAAATTAATATTTATAGCGTGTGATTCTGGTATAGACACATGTGGATCCTGGCTGGTGCGACAGAGTTAGTGCACTGTGCTGAGACTCTCTTTGTGTGATACATGGTATGAGACTGAAGCACTGGGGGGTATGGAACGCATGTGGTCTTTGATCAAAACCAAAACAACCTAGGAATTGTGTAAGAAGCAAAGGTGATAATGAAGGTAACTGGCACCCTGTCACGTGATGCCGTGACCTAGAATATGTGACATCCTAGCACCTGACACCCTGATTGTAGTATCTGATTGTAGTATCTGATTGTAGTATCTGCTATGGGATTTCCTTTACCTCTGGTAGAAGAGGCTGGGGAAGTGTTATCTCTACTGTATGTATAACCAACAGCAACCTGCCATATGTGTATGCATTGTCAGCTCAATCTTGCATGGCTGGATGGATAAATAGGTAGGTGGGTGGATGGATGAAGTGATTAGTGGGTTGGATATTGATGTATTCATAACCACACGTGTTACAGAGATATGGATGGTTTGCTGGAATCTCTTTGGATGGAAGGGAAGGGATGGAGGGAGGAAAACAGGACAAATTAGATAGAGAAAGGAGAAAGATGAAAGGATAGAGCAGTTTCTGTAAACATGCATGCATGTGTAATTAAGTATGTCTGTAACATTGTCATGTAGCCACAGTTGGAGACATTGGTGTGTGGCAGAGTGTGTACAGTGGAGTGAACCTGTTCTACGAGGACACGAACCTACCCATGTTTACAACCTATGTCTACCGCATCACCGTGTTCAACAGTATTGGACAAACCATCAGCCCCAACTCCACACTGGTCACCACTTTTGGTGGCCTGCCCAGGCTGCCTGCGAATGTGACCGCAGTGGCCGTAGATCACCTGACTATCTATGTCAACTGGACACTTCCAGGTAAGTTTGATGTCATCATCAATGTGTGCCGTGCTGTCAAGTTGATGCGCTCTACAGCTGATTGTCTTTTATATCACTCTATCAAGCCATCCAGCATTTTCTCCCTCTGTCAACACATGTCTCTACAAACCGTCGATCTTCCAGTTGTCACAACCTTCTCCAAATCCTCCACATCTCATATCGTCATATTGTAGCAGATCCCTGCAGAACATTGCTCGTATCATGATAAACAACAACAACACTGTAAGGTGCTTCAGCATCCCTTGATAGACCAGGCACTAAATCACCCATTTCAGGTACCTCACCACTCTTGCATAGAGTCAAAACACTCAGTAATAAGCTAGGGTAACTTTCCACTCTAGGGTAGAAGAGAAAACACCCTATAATAAGGTAAGGTACCTCTACACCCTTGGGTAAAAGAGGAAACACTAAATCAAATCAAATCAAATCAAATCAACTTTATTCTAAAAGGGTCACAAATTGGGCACGCAGCCCGTCTTACATTCAGCCCTTTCAATCACTCATCTTTCGTTCATCAAGAGCATTATACATTTACATAGGAAGAAAAATAAACATTGTGAAATGAATGTTGTAAACATAAACAAGGCAAATTACCATGTTATGAGGCCCATCTCCCACCTACACACACCCCCACCTACCCACACACACACGCAGGATCACATACATACCCCACCAACCGACCCATCCTCCTCTCGCACATCCTTCACCCACACACACTGCCCTCACCTGTTCCCCCAACCCAAACACACTCGCCACTCACACAAACATCCCCCACCAATCCACACATCCCGCATCCACCCACATACACATCCTAACCCACACACCCATCCCCAACTCACACATCCTCTCCCCACCCACACCTCCAACCACCCATCCCCCAACAACACCTCCATTGACCACATATTCCCCACCCCACACACACATCCCCCACCAACCCACACATTGCACATCCACTCACATATCCCCAAACCATACACACACATCCCCATCAACTGACATCTCCCTACCCACACACACACACACATCTCCCTAACCACCTATACATCCCCAATCCACTCACACACACACCCCACCACCCACACATACATCCTCCACCCACCCACACATGCCCTAATCCACATCCCCCACCACACACATCCCCCACCCGCACATCACACACATCTCCTACCACACAATATTCCCAACCCATGCACCACACACACATATCCCTCACCCACACATCCTACACCATCATACCACCACACATCCCCTACCTACACACCACACACATATCCCCCACCCATATACCACACAATATCCCCACCCACACCCACACAGATACCCTCACCCCCCCACTCCGCATATACCTCCACCCATACACCCACACACACACACCCCCCACCCACACACCACACACCTCTCCCCACCCACACACACCTCTCCCCACCCACACACACATTCCCCACCCATCCACCAACACACACTCAGTCAGACATCCTCCACTACGCACCCACACACCCCACCCACCCCCAACCAAACATCTCTCGATCACACATACCCCCAACCAAACACATCTTCCACCCACTCACGCATCCCGCCCCGACACATACACATCCCTCACCCACCTACACATACTAACAAGACAGAAGATTGTTTACTCACCAGTTACAAGAGGAAACACTAAAGAAGACATTAAACAGGAGTGTACCATATTTCATCACAGATAGATGTTAGACATCTTTGAATGAATTGATAATTGCTATGGACCTTCTTGGCCACACTTCCAGCTTAAGAGTCTTCTGAAGTGTACAGCAGATTAACATGAATAACTTCCATAACTTATACCCCCTTTCTCTCTATTACAGTCCAGTGTTGGCACATATTGTCGTATAGTTATGTTATCATTTTGAGAATTGTATGGATATTTTTCTCTGGCCAACTGGGGGGTACGGGGGAATGAAAAGGCTGATAGGCTAGCAGGGAATGCACCTCTTGGTGGTATCTTGCCTATGGACAAGGGGGAGGTGGTCGTGCGCTTGTGGGATCAGGTGGAGGAACAGATTGAGAACCCATATGTGGAAAGAATGAGATTGCGGGGGATCGGCAGGGGTTCTGGGAATCTCAAAACTAAGAGGGAAGACCAGGAGAATTTTTAATCAGATAGCGGTGGGAACGATTAGTAGTGTGACTCTTCACTGGCTGTTGAACGAGGGGACGGAGCACATATGGGAATGTCCTGAGTGCAGTGATGTCGGTTCTTAACTCAACTTAGTTATGTTATCATGCCTCTGTCTTAGTCCATAGTTAGTGCATATTCTAGAGATACATTTGGTTTACTGTGCCTGACAGCACATGCTATATCGTTGTATTTTACTTTCTTTTGTATACCTGATAACAGTCTAACTAAACGTATACCCAACAGGACAAACGAAATGGTGTTTGTCCATCAAGAATGATGATGACCATTCATTTCATCCAGCAGGACTGAAAGTATAGAGCCGTGGGTTCTAAGATGGCTGATGAGGCCTATTTTGGCTCGAAATGTTCTTTGACAATGTGGACAAAGAATGCTTGACGTTCCAGGAGGAGGATCTCCTGCAGTGGTTTTTCTGTCCAGCCTTTTCTTCACAGCTCTTGCAGTCCTGTTTGCTTCACAAGTGACTACACCCTTGCGTTATGATGTATGTCATGAATTTCGGTCTTTGGCAGCAGTCTCCCATGTGTCGTGATGAATTCAAAAAGCTGTTAGTAGGATCCTCAGAGTGTCTTCAAAGCGTTTCCTCTGGTTGTCTTAGGAGCATTTAACACAGCGCAGCTCACCGTAAAAAAATTCGTTTAGGGAGCCTGTGATCTGGCATGCGAGTCAAGTGACCAGCCCAGCGAATCTGATTCTTCATTAGTAGAGTATGGATACTGGGCACGGATGCTCTTTCTAGAAATTCAGTGTCTGGGATCTTGTCTTGCCATTTAATCTTCAATAGCTTCCTAAGGTAGACTGTGTGGGAGTAGTTTAATAGATGGAATTATATGAAGAATGACTTGCGCGATGAATTGGATTAAAGTGACGAAGTGTTTGGCGGTTACCAACTACTATGAGTATACCACAACAAGCAATGATGTACAGACCAGAGGGAAGCAGAGGAAGAGGCCGACCACGTAAACGATGGATGCAGGGAATAATAGAGTCCATGGGAATATCGATACATGAAGCCCATGAGCGGGCACTCTCCCGCTGTTTATACTTCACCTCGACACCGCAAGGTACAAGAGGAACATGATGAGATGAGATGAGTGTTTGGAGCAATTTGTCGACCACACACTCTCACCTGAGTCCATCTGAATCCAGTGGCAAGACAAGTCAAGATGACTGGAGACGAATACAAAATAAATAGAGAGAGAGAGATAAAAACATAAAAGGAAAAGACAGTTCTAGATAGAGATGAATAATGTCGAGAGGACATGGAGGTGGCTGCAGGCAGCAGCAAATGATGGGACGGCTGGACATGAGATAGTTGAGGACATGTGTTCCAGTGGAGGATAATGGACAGAAGGAGATGAGACTTTGGGCTGTGTAGTTACACACATGATATAGTTACACACATGATATAGTTACACGCATGATATAGTTACACACATGATATAGTTACACACATGATATAGTTACACACATGATATAGTTACACGCATGATATAGTTACACGCATGATATAGTTACACGCATGATATAGTTACACGCATGATATAGTTACACGCATGATATAGTTACACGCATGATATAGTTACACGCATGATATAGTTACACGCATGATATAGTTACACACATGATATAGTTACACACATGATATAGTTACACACATGATATAGTTACACGCATGATATAGTTACACGCATGATATAGTTACACGCATGATATAGTTACACGCTTGATATAGTTACACGCATGATATAGTTACACGCATGATATAGTTACACACATGATATAGTTACACACATGATATAGTTACACGCATGGTATAGTTACACACATGATATAGTTACACACATGGTATAGTTACACACATGATATAGTTACACACATGATATAGTTACACACATGATATAGACAGATGTTTCTGGTTCACCAGGTCCTGTAGAGCTGCAGGGTCAAGTCCAGAACCTCACTCTGCAGGCAGTCAGCAACTCTAGTACCACCACGGTGAACCCAAACACCACCGACCGCAGCTCCGTGGTCACGGGCTTGCAGCCAAACACACAGTATTCTGTCACACTGACCGTCACAATCTATGGCGGGGCTTCCATCACTAGTCAGCCAGTCTCTGTGAAGACAAAGGATGGAGGTGAGTTTATGTTGTCTGATGTGCTAGCATCGTCACAGCCATCATCATCTATTTGTAAATATCATCAAATCATCTGCTGACACCGTCACCGTCATCTGAATGTTTGTCGTTGTCATGTCTTGTTGTCGTTGATAAAACAATTAGGCTGTTTGGTGTTTTGCTGGTAAGCTACTTCATTCCATTTACATTTAAGTACACTGAATACCGAGAGAGATAGAGAGAGAGAGAAAGAGAGAGAGAGAGAGAGAGAGAGAGAGAGAGAGAGAGAAAATTGCATGTACAAAGAAATCTGATAAACTAGTGAACTGGCTAAGATTTGTGATGCCCACCTCTGATCTGAGCAGATGTGTTATGATTCATTGTGTGGATGTTATATGGATTGTTAGAAAATAAGAAGGATGGTATACACGCCCTGATCCTGGGGAGCGAGGTGGACATCTAATGTATTCAGATAAGGGTGATGATTAGGAAGAACAGTGTACAAGTTGCCTGTGTTAAAAATTCATTGGCTGTTGGAAACAGAAAAGAGCAGGCTGCTGAGACCATTGCAGAGGCTGAGTTTAAAACTAAGAAAACCTGTCCACATGGTAGTTGAGCACATGTTTTGGAGATCAGTCTGACAGTATTTATGTGTCCTTGCCCTCTAGAGTCACACCCACGTAGTTAGTGCTTCAAGGCAGGGCTGAAGTCAGTGTGACAGTGTTTCCGTGTCCTTGCCCTCTAGAGTCACACCCATGTAGTTAGTGCTTCAGAGCAGGGCTGGAGTCAGTCAGACAGTATTTATGTGCCCTTGCCCTGTAGAGTCACACCCACATAGTGCTTCAGGGCAGGGCTGGAGTCAGTCTGACAGTATTTATGTGCCCTTGCCCTGTAGAGTCACACCCACATAGTTAGTGCTTCAGGGCAGGGCTGGAGTCAGTGTGACAGTGTTTATGTGTCCTTGCCCTCTAGAGTCACACACACGTAGTTAGTGTTTCAGGGCAGGACTGGACAGGATGGACAAGATTTGGTTGGAAAACCACAGAGAACCTGGTGCCGAGCTCTTTAGCACAGAGCTGGGTGGTGCCCAGACCCACTAGATGTGGGTGTGTGAACCATGCAGGATCTCAGCAACATACTTGCAATAAATGTCAAGAACAGGAAGCTTCCAAGAGCAATTGTTGCAGATATATGTTCCACAGTATGCTTCAAGGTGTTGGCGATGAAGATGATGATGATACTTACGGAGTGAACCAATAATAACTGACCTGTTGTCCAGATTTGAGCAACTAGGAAGTCACTGATAGTGATGTAGACGACAGGCAGCTGCCCCAGCCGGCTCATATGCTGTCATCACACATCCTTGTGGGCACCGAGTGAGAGATAATAGTGATGTAGACGACAGGCAGCTGCCCCAGCTGCCTCACCTGCTGCCATCACACATCCTTGTGGGCACACAGCCAGAGATGATGTTATACACAGTGGGATTAACATCTTCTACCACATATATTGCCCTGTGTTGTTTTTTTTTTATAAAATGGTGTGGGTGCCTGTTGTTCAGAAAGCAATGGCAAACTACTAAACATATACTTGCTGAGAGATCACAAACTGGCAATACATGCTTGGGTTGACAGCAATGTCCTGTAAAGGATATGCAACTAACTTTTTTTTAAAAACATTTATTGAATGGCAGAATATCACAAGGCTCAGCCATCGTGTTAGACTGCAACCCCATCAGTTACCAGCACTGACCCTACACCAGAGAAGATCTGATATGAGAGCAAGAAGATGCCCGAGAAGAAAAGGGATTGAAGACATTGTACAATCACAGGGAATGTCACTATCTAGTGTCAGCCATTGGGCCCTGGAACGTCAACTATTCATCCCTATAATATTTGATGGCAAAAGTGGACGATGATGATGATGACTGTTGATTTGACACTGTCCATGTTCTTACAGCACCTGTGGGTTTGAACCCGCCTCGCCTGTCTGTGGTCAGCCAGACAGCATTAAGGGTGTCCTGGACAGCTCCGTCACAGCCTAATGGAGAGATTGTGTCATACAACATCCTGGTGAATCAGAGAAGAATTCAGACCGGCTCTAAGCTGCCAGGGTCTGCCATAGTTGACAGCCTCCAGCCCTACACAGTTTATGATATTCGGGTAAGACGCTGTTGCACTCATCACTTATTGCTTGTTTCATTTATATTACCGGCTCTAAGCTGCCAGGGTCTGCCATAGTTGACAGCCTCCAGCCCTACACAGTTTATGATATTCGGGTAAGACGCTGTTGCACTCATCACTTATTGCTTGTTTCATTTATATTACGTACTTAATATTGTTATGTGCCTTGATGTGAGCCAGCAAGTTGCCTGCAGAATATCAAGTTGTTGCCTAGTCACGTGAAGTGAAGTGAAGTGAAGTGAGGGATTGTTTCCACACCTAGCGTTGTATTTGCTTTATGGTGCTTGGCCCATATTTTTTGAAAAACATGAAAGTATCTGAGCTCAGATGTTGTGCTCTACATTGCTCAGACATTGAAGGCCAGGACCAACATTAGGTGGGTACTGATCAGAGAGTTGCTTTCTAAAGAGGATGCTGCAATTACGACCAACTCTGAGGAAGCATTAGAACGCCTACTATCTGCATTTTCCAATACTTGTTCTGAATTTGGTTAGGCAATTAGCAAAACTAAGACACAGATTATGTCACAAGATGCACATGCGGTATCATCAATCTTTATTGACGATTCATTACTGGAGATAGTAGACCATTTCACTTATCTAGGATCAGAATTAATAAATTATCGCTAGGTCAGGAAATTAACATCAGGATTGGTAAGGCAGCAACAACAATGAACAGGCTAACAAAAAGAGCCTGGGAGAACAGGAAGCTTACTGCCAAAACAAAAGTCCTGGTCTATCAAGCCTGTGTCCTTAGTAGATGTCAATTGGGGGTTTGGGGCCAAAAAGGTCGGGGCACTACAGGAGCGCCAAAAGAAAGCCCCCGGGGACCAAAAGGGTCGGGGCACTACAGGAGCGCCAAAAGAAAGCCCCCTAGGGACCCAACCCCCGGGGGCCCCACCCCCCAGGGCCCCGGGGCGCGACCGCCCGACCGGGCCGTCCTCTGTATCCCGGAGCGCACGCATGGCGACCGAGCCGCCCGCCACGATATATTACTCAGACATATTTTGGAAAAGCTGTCATATCTCCCAACACAAGCCGGTGTGATATATTTTACGCCTGCAGCCACAAAGCTCCAAAAAAAAACGGCGGGCTATTTTTTTTTTACCACCACACGTTCGTTAACAGAATGTGCTACACACAGCACGCTTATTTCCCCCGCCAACAAGTGACGTGGAAGTTAATCAATGCGCGCTGAGCCAGTGATATACAAAATCTTGCTTTTATAAGCTTTTATTAATTTCTTTGCTTTTTTATAACATACATTGAAAAAAACAAAACATTGTATGTACAAAAAAAAATTATATACAAATGTATGTACAAAATTATATACAAATGTATACTACATATTTTAATACTGATATATAACCACAAAATGTTGGTGTTACCTCGGTCGGTGGCGTGGTCAAGTTGGTTAAACCACATCACACTCAGCAGGTCTAGAAATTGAATGGTTTGCATGCTCAAACCCGGGTTTCCATTCAATATTCTAGGCTGCCGTAGTGCGGATGCGGGCACCTTCTAGGTTCGCTAGTATTTCGTTTCGATTAGCAACCAACAAGGGGGTCGCCTAATCTCTATACATGTGGTTTAACCAACACACCTCACATCTCTCGGAGGATGGCAAGTTGTGTGCATTAAAACCCGGGTTGTTGTCATCCTCTGAGAGGGGTGGGGGAACGAATCACAAAGCCGACTTTTGCATTTTTTTAATTCTTTTTTTTTAAATTCGCGTGATGGTTTAGGCGGCTTTTTTTTCGTTATGGTGTTATATCTGAAAAATATTAGGGCGCGTCGAATTAGAGGCTGACTTATTGGGCACATACAGATGGAGACCTATGGATGTGAGTGGCCGAAGCTCGGCACAGAACTTCATTGCGGCCGCCCAACCATCGGCCTTTATTGTTCTTGGCATGAGGCAAAGCGGGGCGAGGTGATAGAAGAGTGTATATTCTGTGAGAGGGGTGTTAGGAAACCATATGAGATGTGTGAGCGTTGCACACTAGACGCACTTCATAGGATGGTTTGGAAGTTTGAAAAGACGACTGGAATCAAACTGCTACTCTATAAAGGGGTGAAGTTAGATCCTCAATATAGCCCAGAGGGCCTATAGGTGTGGCTTAGCGCAAATTTCGTCGGCCAACCACCATTGCGAGCAACCGTGTCACGCGGGAGAGAAAAAATGTTCATACACACCTTGTTTATCTGAGGAGTATATCCTTCCGCGCATTACTGAAATCCAGTGGCGGATCATTCAGTGGAGTAGGGGGGTGGTTCCAAACTGTCCTGATCGTGTATACAGGTTATTTCGACCCTAAAGCTTTGACGAATTCTGCCCGTGCCGCGTCTCGGCCTTTCAGAATGAGAGATTTTTTTGTCTCTTCGTCCAGATCCGCCGGCGCCTTGCTCCGAATATCTTTTTTCAACTGGTGAAATTTATTTTCTTCAGCTGTAATTATTTTATACTCCACGTCTGAAATTCTCCCATCATCCAAAGCCTTTGAAACAAGGTCGGCTATACTAGAAAGCTTAGCCGTCGCCAGAGTGCAAATTTCATCATGCTTCTTAGCTTTTGATGTTAGTTTGCGGGACGCTAGCTTGCTCCCAGCGGACATGATTCCACAAGCTAGGGCAGCTATCTCGAGCCCGACAACTATAGGGGCAGCGATAATGGTGGTAAGAAGCCCAACACCCCCCACCCCCATACCAAGGCTAGCCGCCAGCATCGCGCTGTCCACAGCGTCTAATGCATTAACGGCACGCCGATATTTTTTATACAGTGCAGCCCGTTTGTCCCTTTCATCTTCCAGAGACTTCCGAAGACGGGTAAGCTCTTGAATACGATAGGCACCGCCGTCACTAGTATCGATTGTAGGATAGAGCGACATTATTCTATGCGCGTCAAACCTACTTCTTCAACTGAGATATTAAATGTTCAATGCGAACGGTGCTAATCGACCCTGTAGTGAACAAAAGCCGGACAAAAGCAGTAACGGTAGTAAAAATGATTTCATCTACCGCAACCTCACCGAGCTCTACTATAATGTCCGTCTCTGTTGCCCGGGCCGCCCACGTCCCGTCGGCCGCGGAAGTAATGACGAGAGCAACATGCCTGGGGAGTGATGACGCACTCCATTTAATAGAGACCCCAGAAAGGACTGGGGCAAACTCTGTCTGTGCCACAGGCCCAATAACTAACTCGAGATAGATGGTTGACTCCTTAGGAGGCTTACCTAGCATATCAAGGTCAGCTTTACACTCTGTAACAGCCTTCAGACAATATTTAGTCCCCTGGACTTTAGCCTCAGTCACCGATACGGCATAGAAGAGAGCCCTGGCGCACTGCATTTTCAGAAATGACTGGTAGGTCACAACAGGAGACTTGTTGGGGCGTGTGACTGTCCTGCAGGCCTGATAACTCACAAACACCTTGCCCATGTTGGTTAACCTGATAAGTATCCCATTGGGCTCGAGGTGAGTATATCCCGTGCGAAGCTCAAGCTGCAGATCCCAGTCATCGTCGTCGGGATGGTCTATGGCGGCACGAGCATAGACCCCCTGGGGAGTGAGCTGGAGGCCATAGATCTTGTAGTTATGACCCGGCTCCCGCCACCCAATAGTGTCGGCCAAATCAGCAAAGGTTAGGGTAGAGCATGCTCTTGGGCGATGCCTTCCTGGACCTTCTGAATCAGCCATTGTGTTTTCTGATGTGGAGTTCACAACTTAGATATGCCAACGGCACAGCTTTACCTTGTTCATCACGGACCGAAAGTCTAATATCGTTTAGAGTTCCTGTCTCCAACTTCTTATATCGAGGCACAGAGAAAACCTCGTGTCTCCCTTGATTACATTCCACATTTTTAACTGGCACAACCCTAAGGAGTGTGGAGGGAAGCGAATTATGACGGTTCTCATAAGATGATAGACCCTCGAGATGAATGTACAACTCCTTATATAAGAGGAGTCTGGGAAACTCTTTTCCAACCAATCCAGTATCATACAATCCCCACTCAGAACCCCTAAGAGTGTAGGATAAGCCTACTCCCAATATATTGGCGTAGTCATATACACCATCGAGGCTTACAAGACCAGTTGCGGGGTTCAGTGTCAGAGAAAACTTGTGAGGCTCAAAGAATTGCTTGTTGAGGGTACATATGTCGTAGTACCCATCGGGGATAACAATCTTCTTACCCTCCACCCAGAACGTATTATTGTCCAGCTTATGGGAAATATTAACCCACGCAGGGTAGAACAATAATTCCACGATAGCCACCTCTAGGTCACCATCGCGATTGTCTAGGACCGGGTTGAGGGGGATGGGTTCCCCATGTTGGACGTTGCTAAGTGTGAAAAACATATTTAGCACAGCTAAAAATAATGACTGCTTACGAGTTCAATAAGGACGCCAAATACCCGACGGGTGGGGTATACCCGTTTGCACAAATAAAGGATCTCACAAAGGTGGACATACAAGTCAACCTCCAAGGAGCCTTTCCGACACAGTTCCCCAACATGTTTGAAAAATACCGGTTGCCATACGTGGAGTCAGACCAGATCGTGCAAGCCTGGTACAGCAATCCGATGCAATTCTGGCAAAACCAACTCAACTTCGCAGTATGGTGTGCCACGGCGGGGTGTGGGGTTTCCGCGCAGGAGCATCTGTCCGGCCCTGACCCACTAACGCGAGCCGTCTTCATATTCCATGTCTACTACCAGATTCGTCGAATCCTCAAAGAGATGCGTGTGGCTCTACCACAAGACCAGGGTTGGAACGCCTTTGAAAATCCCTACGATGTAAGAGCCTATCAGCGTATATGCGCGGAATTTGGAATTCCCCAGAATGATAACTGGAGACGGCTCGGGAGGAATAACGGGTTGGGGAGTGTATACATTTACTGGACGAACACTGGTTATCGCGTCCTGCCTGATGGACATGATGGTGTATATGACCCAAAGCGCCATTCATTCACACAACAAACCACAAATGACATACTACACATAGATTATATCTCGCAAGACGATATTCACGCTGATTCTGGCTGGCAGGCTTTCATTCTTAACAAGTCACAGGGCTTCACACGCCCCGGTGTTGAGCGAATAAATGACAGCATTCGAACCTATGTGTGGGCCATCTTAGGGGCTCAGGCTCAGACTAGAACACGAATTCTGGGAACCGGAACGGCGTTTGATGCCCAGAAGCAATTCCTGGTATTAGTAGAAGACGCCATCTCTGCGCCCGTCGATCTCGCGGCGGCCATCAAAAGATATCAGGATGTGCTACAAAACGCGAGCTCAGAAGTTAATTATGTCTTTGGAACGGGGTTGTATATGACCCCCAGCGACATGCTGCTCCGCATTGGCCAGATAGCTGGATATAACAACATGATCATCATCGCAGAGCCAGGCCTAAAGCGTGGCCTGAATACAACCATTAATGCCCCCAAGCTGCCCACCATTGCACAGCCGACGGTAGAGCTGCCCAGCATTGCTCAGCCAGCGCTGCCGACCACTAGCATAGCTGATAAGGCAGCTGGGCTGCAGCATCAAAATGAAAAGATAGCACTCATTTCTGGGGGTGTCGCAGTCGGTCTAGTGGTCCTATGGTTTGTTCACCGCAATTAGCCGCTCTCTGATAGCCAGCAGCAGCAAGCCACCGAGTGCAACCACTAATGCCCAGAGATTTCCAGCCAGCCATCCCACACCCTTACTCAAGAAGTTAAGAAGCCAGGAGATAATACCGCCTATGATTCCTGGGAGTGCCTCCGCAGCCTTACCAGCTAGCCTGGCTAGAAGGCTCGCTAGGTCTTTCAGTTTCTGCCGAATCCATTCCTTAGCCCCAGGGCCAGGTGGCGGGCCAGGTGGTGGGATGGGTGGTGGGCCAGGCGGTGGGGTAGGACCACCACCACCACCAGTAATGGCTAGGGTGATAGTGGAAATTAAGAGGCCGATCGCTGTGAGAATGCTCGCTATGGTGATACCCTGCTCTCGGAACAGAGTCCGCAGCCTCTCACCCAGTGTGGTGTCTTCATTGACCACCCGATGAATGGTTTCACGGATCCGACTGAATTGGTTGCGTAAGTCTTCGTGTAACTCAGCAACCTCTATTAAAAGCCTCTTCTTAGCTTCTTCAATATCGGCAATCTTTTGCTCTTGAAAGTCCCTACTCTCCTCATTGGGTGCTATCAACATTTTCCGCCGCCTTATGGCGACCTCTTTATCTTGCTGGTCGAGAATAACCAGATAGTTTGTGAGTTTACCTTTAATCGTTGTCACCGCTTTGTCAAGCGCCATGAGCCCCCGGAGTTCTCTCACTGGAGGTAAGCCTTTCTCTCCCAGGTATTGGTCTACGTGTGAGGTTTCTAAAACCCGCTGCACTTCTGGACTCGACATAGCCCGTTCTAAGATGTTGCCAACATTTGAAGCTATTTGTGGGACAGCCTGAATATCTGCACCACTTAGAGCAGCTTCTTCCTCCGCCAGATCACTAGCAGTCTCCTCAAGGATGGTGACAACCTTTGGTGGTATTTTGTCCACAAACCCCAATACCTCTCTGGTACTCACTCTGAGGTTATTCACAGCTAACGGCATGCCATTATCATACTGTGTAATCCTTTGGTGGTTAACATAGAGAGCATTCCGGCGACCCAAACGAATTTTTGTATAATCTATACCAGTTATAGGTTTGATACCCCACATCTTCTCCACCCTTTTAAAATAGTCGTTAATAGCGCTGTTTTCTAGTTCTATGAATAAGTTGCGCTCCCCCTGTGACGTCTCCCCCTGTGACGGCCACTCGGTATTAACAATGTGGGGATTATCAACATCAAAATCATCGTCGATGAAGCCTGTCTCTTCTTCCTCACCCGTTTCAGGCCTCCCCTCTTCACCACCAAAATCAGTCAGCTCAACTCTATCCATATTAGATATTGCTACAAAGCAATAATAAACAACTAGCCATGTCTTCAAGTGCATATGGTCGTAAGCTTAACCCTTACCGCCGTCTCCGGGAGCCGCTCGGTGTGAAAGGATTGCGGCAAATGATAATCGTGACCAACAATCCTTCTACGATCGGTCCGAAAGAGCAGTTACTAGTTCGTTTTCCCAATCTCGGTGCACACGATGTTATCGTGCCTGGGTCGGTGCGGCTGGCATTCAATGTCGACCTCAGCTCCCCTGATGTCAACCGGTCCGTGGTCCAGAACCTCGGCCGAGCACTGGTTCAAAAGCTGACCGTCAGGCTATCGGGCAATGAAGTCTTCTCTCTTGTGGACAGTGACGTCTACAACGTCTATCTGGATCTTTGGAAGAGCCAATCGGAGCGGGCGAGCGCTGTGTATCAAGGCATCGATACAAGTACCGGCATGAATGTGACCAAGGCGCGTGTTGGTGCAGCGGATGCTGTTGTTCTGCCCCTCGCCAATGCGAGAGACGTGGCCATCGCGAAGGCCTTCAAAAACAGGTACTACATACCACTAGACTTTGAGCTGCTTGAAACGCATGCGCCCTTCTACCAATCTGCTCTTAGTGATCGGCTGGAGATTGAGTTGACCTTTAACGACGCTTCCCGCGTGATTCGCGCAACTGGTAAAGATGCCGGCAACTCCTCATACTCCCTAGAAAACATCTGTCTCGAGTACGAAGTAGTCACTGAACCCACGTTGGCCCGGCTAATTCGGAGCATGTATGAGAGCCGTATGGTGGTGTTATACGAGCGGGTCCTACGACATAGACGGATCCCTCAGAAAAAGGAGGACTCGATATGGAACATCAATCTGAACACACCCTGTAAGTCTTTGAAAGGCATTCTCCTATTATGGGAAGATCCCGCCAACCAAAAGGATTTTGCACGCCAACCAGAGTTGTTTTACAACCCGCAGATCACCAAAGTTGAAGTCATCGTAGAAGGACAAGCCAATCAGCTATTTGCGCACGGCTTAGCACCACATCAGCTCTGGGACGAAGCGAGGAAATTCTTCGCTGGTGGCCTCAAAAGGCACCCTGAGACAAGCGCAGTCGCCAAAGAGCTAGGATTGTTCGATGTTAGTCTAGGCGAGTACTTGACGTCAAAATTCTGCTTGTGGCTGGACTTCCGGACCTCCGACGATGACCATCTTCACGGCAGCGGCCTGTGTGTAGAGAACGGCTCTGAGGGCATCACTCTCCAGATCACGAAAGAGGCCGAACCGGCGGGGCCCCTGTACTGCTACGTTTATTTGGTTATGGACGGACAGCTGAACATCGACACCGGGAGATTCGTTAGTGCTGTTTATTAATGGAGTTCCCACTTAAGCCACACTCGGCCATCATCACAGGCCCCACATCGTGTGGTAAAACAGAATTCATTCTCGACCTCCTGGAAGGCCCGTACAGGGGTGTTTTCGAGCATATTGTAATTGCTTGCCCTTCGGTACGATACAATGAAACATACCGGGCCCGGCCGTGGGTGTGGTCAGATCGCGAGGTCTTCATATTTGACCCCGGTGATCGGCTGCTCAAATGGCTAGAGGCCTTCTATAAAATGTTTCAGGGGACACCAACGTTATACATCATTGATGACTGCAGCGCAGAGGACGCTATTGCGCAGAAGCGGACTATGTTGACTTATCTAGCTTTTAGCGGGCGACATGCCCAGCAAAGTCTGTGGGTTCAAACCCAGAAGTACAACGCCGTTGCGAAAGGCCTCAGAGCGCAGACACAATGGGTGGCGCTCTTCCATTCCAAGGATAAGGATAGCTTTGAAGACTGCCTGGATGAGAACTACATCATCCACTCTAGGGAGGAACGTGATGGGGTGCGAAAGCAACTCGAAGCCAATGAGTTCTCAAAGCTGGTACTGAGGACCAAGTTCCCATTTTCTTATAAAGTGCTCAAAGCTGGTGAGGTTTGTGAGATACTAAGCATATGTTAAGCATCAGCTAAGCATATGTTAAGCAACAGCTAAGCATATGTTAAGCATCAGCTAAGCATGTATGAAGCAGTGCTTTGTTACTCCGTAACAGCCTTAGTTGTATTACAACTGATATGCACATGTTGTGTGCTTGGATGGGCTGTGCATTCCTATATTAGAGTTAGACGTTGGGTATTTGCAAACGCTGTGATGGATTGTGACACCATACTCGACCAGCTGTTACGTGAAGAGGCAAAGCCGGTAGAGTCTGCTCCGGAACCTACAACAACACCACAGTCCGGACATGCATCACCACCTACCACAACGCCACAGTCCGGACATGCGTTGCATCGTGAAAGGCTGGCAGCACTTGCGGCTGGGGGACGTGCCGGGCAGTATATAGGTGGTAAGTACTCCAAACTTACAGTGGAACAGGTTGAGGCCTTGCCTGATCAAGAAATTGAGAAGCTATATGCGAGGCATGAGGCGAGGCTTGGAGCTGCAATAACAAAGACCCTAGGCACAGCTATGCTACAGATGTACGCACAAGTGGCAAGTATGTTCCTCCCCATTGCTGATAATCAAGCTTTGGTGACAGACCTGGAGGCCGACCCGTTTCTAGGGCATGCGCTAAACACAGTTACATGTGAACTCTACCATAAGTTCGGTATGTGCTTAGCACCTGCAACTGTCGCACTAGCAACTTTTAGGCACTGCCATTTTGGACATATCTGTCCTAAGCAAGAACAAGATGGAGGAGGAGACCCCCGAAATTGCTCCACAGGAGAAACTAGTGACGAAGGACCCCAGGAAAGTTGCGGCTGGGAAGAGAGGAGCTGCTGCTCGAAAGAGTCGTGAAGCAGAGAGGCTGTCTCTAGCTCTGCAGCAGGCTGTTCGTGAGAAGAAACGAAAGTTAGCCCCCGAGCATGAGGAGGCCCCACCACCGCTGTTTCCAATAGTGCCAGTTGATTACCGTGGCTGGACTCCCTGGATTATCGGAGTGGCTGGCGTTGTCGTTGTCGTCGGAGTAATTAGGCAGAAAATGCGGCGGACTAAAGCACCTGCCCCGCCTGCGCCCTCCAAGCGACCGGAGACTAACATATTAAAGAATAGAGATCCATTTTATATGGAATAATGGCAGGCGTTGACGGGAAAGCTATTGTTAACGCCGTTTACCACGGCGCTGTGGTGGCCGCGCTTACGGTAGGCACCGCAAAACTGACCAAGGTGATTTTCAAAGGGGCAACCTTGCCCAAGCTAGACGCTGATATGTATGATCTTGGGATGATGGTTTTAGACACGTCCATCGCCTTAGCACTCCGAGATTTGCTTATCAAAGAGGGCTTGATCCCCGCTGATATATTGCATAAACCCTTACAGTATCAGCCCCGCTAGCTATGGCCTCTGTCGCAATGATGATAGGGGGCGCTGTTGTCAATGCCCTCGCGTTTACGGGGGGCAACTACCTCTTTTCCAAGCTAGGGCATGCGGACGCCCATGAAGAAATGAGGCGGCACGATGAGGCTGTCGAGCGGCTACAAGCGGCCCAGGCTGAGTGGATGAGAAAGAGAACCGCGCGGTTGGACTGGCTTAACGATGAGCTACAGCGTGAAGGCCACGCCGTTCACTCTTTCCAGGATGTCGACCAGGCCATGCGGGAATACAGCCTGATCTCTGGCAAACGTGTCGAGCCCCTCGAGCCTGAACCTCGCCTGTCGGATTTCTATGTGCCATCAGAGCCGCAGAAAGACCGCGAGATCACTTTTATCGTTCTTGGGCTGGCAGCGACTGGTATTGTTGCTTATAAGTTGCTTTAGAGATTGACCGCTGCTACCAAAATGAAAGATCTGGAGGATATCTACTACAGCCCTCAGGGCTACTGGAAAGGCTTGGCGGCCATTAAGAAGCTAGCTGCTGCAGCTAATGTTTCGGAGGATGTTGCCCGAGACTGGCTCAAGAAGCAAGCTATTTTTCAGATCTATTTACCCGCTCCTCGTTACATTCCGCGGCCATCTATTGATGAAGATAGACCGAATGCCGTCCATCAGGCTGACTTGCTCTACCTACCACATGACCGGGTTGGTCGTAAGACATTTAAGTATGCCTTGACAGTTGTGGATGTTGCCTCATGGTTTAAGGAAGCAGAGGCTTTGACAGACAAGAGCAGTGAAGGGGTGGCTTTGGCCCTAAAGCGAATTTACAAACGCGGGCCACTCAAATGGCCACGGCTTCTGCAGATTGATCCGGGGCGTGAGTTTATGGGTGCTGTGAGCCAGCTGGCAGCAAAGCATAAGACACAGATACGGCGTGGAGAAGCTGGGAATCACCGGCAGCAGGCGATCGTCGAGAGGTTCAATCGCACTCTGGCGGAGAGACTGTTCGGTGCCCAGTACGCCCAAGAGTTACTACTGGCGGCTCGAGGGTCCTCTGAACGTTCAGCTGAATGGGTTCGGGCTCTTCCTCAGGTGGTCGCGGCTCTTAACGGTGAGGTGACTCGTTTGACGGGTCGGAAGCCGGTTGATGCCATTAAGGACACTTCAGTATCCCATTCACCGGCCGCTCCTGCTCACCGTACTATCGGCCTCAAGGAGCCTGTGATTCCGTCTGAGGCTCTAGTTCGGTATCTGTATGCAAGCTCGCCTGGGGAGCATGAGCTTGAAGGTGGCCGGCGCCGGGCGACTGATCCTTCGTGGTCATTAACAGTACACGAGATTCGTAGAACAGTATGCCAGGATGGGCGGCCTGCGCTGTACTACCTGGTGGATGGGCCAGCGCGGGGCTTCGTTCGCGAAGAGCTGATGATTGTTCCTCCCGACACCCAAATGCCTCCTGACCGGATCCTCCCTAAGCGATGAGGCCCAGGCTGGCGATCTGCCCGTTATACATCCCTCGGTTCTCTACTCTATGGACTTCTACCTCGTAGATGGACCAGCTCGTGGATGTGAGGAGCTCCACAGCTACTCCCTAGCAGGATTCTAGGTAGCCGTAGGCCCTAGTGTTGATACCATCAGCACAAATCCATTTTTTCGTGTCCATGGGGCTCAGAGATGTTTTGTTCATCTCATAAACCCCTATCTGGTGGCCCTTGCTTCGTATGGCAACCTGTGTGTGCTTGTATTCCCGCTGACCGAACAGACTGTCCTTGTAGTGTTCGTGTCTGAGGTCCTTCTTCACAACTGCCCGAGCCACTCCTTTGGCTTTCTTGATGTTGGCGGCCTCCTCTAGGATTGAGTACATCTTTGGTCTGAGACCGACGAACTCAGCTATCGAGCGGCCGTTGCATTCATCTTTGAATTTGCCGACCACCTTTTTATTCGCAGTCGAATGGTTGGGGTGGTCACGCGGATAATCTGAGAAGTCGTACCAGTCGGGGTGAGTCTTCATGTCCGCGTACACATCCTCAGTCTCCACCTGAAGTAGAAGGGAGTCAGTATCAGTGTAGCAGAGCTGGAGTCTATTACCGTATTGGGGTTTAAGCCGATTGTACCAGAAGTCGTACATGAGGTACTTGGATTGGTCCAGGATGGCCTGCCCACAATAGACTGGTTTATTCAGCTGGACCTTGTTCTTGATGCTGTGCACCGCCACCAGTCCACCGTTGAAGATTCTACACGATTCGTAGTTGGGGCTGGCGATTAATTTTCGGAGTCGGTCAGTCTCGGTGCCTCTGATAAGGTTGACTCTGATGCGTTTGCGAACATTCTCCATACTCTTCCCAAAGACGGCATTGTTCATCAGCTTGAAGAAGTCCTTCTCAAATTCCGACTTGGCTTGGGCTCGTAGAGAGGTGTTCATCTCTATGTAGGGCTTCATCCATTGGGACTGATTGAACTTGATGGCTCGGTGGATCTGGGTGACCTCTAGACCGAGGCTGTGATAGAGTTTGAGATTGCGGTAGTGGACGACGTATCGCTCCTTGTTGTGGAGATGAGGTACCAGCTTTGTTTGCTCTGTGAACTTACCCCCCAGTTTGTTCTGGAGCTCGCGCTGATAGCTGCTCAACCAGGCCTCTGGGATGGTCATGGTTTCTGGAGCTAGCGGATAGTCACTGTGGGCTTCATGTAGGTGCGCTGGGTACTTCAAATCAACCTCAACAAGCCATCCCTCTGGGGCGTTGTCGGGGGTGTTGAGTACCTCCTCGAGAGTTGGATTGGCCCATTGGAACCCTCCGGTGGGGAGGTATTCCATCATGGCCCACCCATACAGGTTATTTGCATCTAGGTACATGATCCACGAATTGGGTGTTGTGGGGTCATAGTCTGAAGTCTTGGGGTTGTTGGCCTTAGCATACCGCTTGGAGACCATGGCCACACCCCCTCGGAGTCCCTTCTCAAAGAGGAGGTGCATATCCAAGTCGGTTAGGAGCTCGAGTTGCACCTTCGTCTTTTTTAGGAGTGCGTCCCATGCCAGGCCGGGTGCACTGATGTAGTGGGCTGGGTCGAGCTGATATACCTCCATGCAGGTGTCTCGGAATGCCTCGAATATATCAGCCAACAGACTGACGTCTGTTTTCAGGTATAGGTCATGGTAGCCTCCGAGTGTTTTGCAATCGAGCTCCTGCCACACTTTCTGGGCGTGGGCATAGTCAGAGTCACTGATTCCTTCTCGGGTGAGCTTGCTGTAGAATGCCTCTTTGGGTGGTAGGCGGTCCTCTGCAAAGCGCTCGAAGCTGTCCATATATTCGTAGGGGTATACACCCTTACGGAGAAGGAGATGTGACTGGCTCTGGCATAGCGTGGTCCTGAACTTGTTCATTAAGACAGCCCAGGGGGTGTGCTTCTCAGTGTTGCACGTCTCACATCTTGAGATTATATCGTTGCCTCTACGTGTCAGAGCCATTGATTTACCGCAGTGTGTCAGCTCGCTGAGGTTCCCTACCAGGGTGTCTAGAGAGCTATTCATGAACTGTAGACTGTCAATGAATTGCAGCTGACCGATGGTGAAGGAGGCGTACTTCTCTATGGTGTTTGGTATGCAGGTGATTGTTGTGTTGTCTACTTGTTTGGTTTGCCATTGGCCGTTTTTCTTCTTCTTGTAGACCGTTCTTTTTCCCCAGTCCAGACGGCCGGCCGCTTGCATGATGATGTGGGAGTCGTATCCTCTGAGGTTGTGAAAGACTACAGGTATCCTCAGCTTGTCTCTATTGATGCGCCATGCTAGATTACAGACATTGTGGGCAGCGCCCCGGTATTTGCCTGTAATATGGCAGTGGTCTCTCACCTTGTCCTCCTCCAGCGGCTCTTTACAGATGTGGCAGGTGGTGGCGGAGGCAAAGTCTTCACGGTCTTTTTGCCCCAGCACCATGAGAGCCGGCCGCTGTAACTTGTGGTGGATGGTGGCCTGCTCTTGTCCCAAGCGTTTGAGGAATTCGTCTGCAGCATCCTCCCCCCGATATACGACAGGGTTTGTGGTGAGCCCGTCGCAGCGTACAATGGTGTAGCCGAAGCCGCAGGGGGGCTGCTCAGCAAGTTGGCGCGTGTTGCTCTGGCTTGGATCCATTGCCGCACCATGTACTGGAACGTTCAAGGTCTCAAAGTCTGCGTATATGATGTATGGCGCCCTCATCTGTTTCTGGAGGGACTTGAAATTCATCTTTCCCTCTTTAGGCATGACATTCACCTGGCAGGCTGTGTTGATGCCTTGGCAGAGTGGCACATGTTGGTCCAAGGTTTCCTGAGAGGAGTGTACATGGAGACAGTTGAGACATGGATACTTCTTACCCCTATGTTTGCTGTTTCCATATAGAAGCCGCCCCACATCCTTGACCCAGACATAGTGCCTATTCTCATCCTTACATAGGAGCAAGAGGTTGATTTGGTTGCGCTGGAGTGTGTTGGTCCGGAGTATGGTTGGTCCTTTGTTCCACCCAAAGACTCTGATGGCTATGGTAGGATTCTGGTTTTCAAACTTCGCAATGCTGGTCAGCTGCACTGGGAACTCGATTCCTTCAAAGTTTAGCTCTCCCAGGTGGGCGCTATAATTGTTGAGCCTATCAGGATGCTCTCCATGTGCTACTGGGTAGAGTGCTGAGAGTATGGCCCATTCAAAACAGCGGTTGTCCTCATTCTTTACATTCACAACACTACGTGGTGGAATGAAGCTGGGAGTCGCGAAGTAGCTAGAGCCTCGGAATGGTTGGTATTTTACTATGTAGAGGTCGAGCTGCACACACTCATCATAGTGCCAATCCGAGCCCTGTTCGGTGAAGCATTCACTGTCAGCGAATATCTTGGCTCTGGCGAGCTTCAGCCCCTCATCAATTTCCCCCTCGTGCAGTACTTCATAGTTCCTGCTTCCGTGGGTTGCGATTGCTGTAATCAGTTCACCTTCTGGGGTGGTGCGATAGTATTTTAGATGGAGATACAGCTGCATTTTAACACTGCCATAATCCCCCAACCCTTTTACCACCAGGGCTTTGATGGCGGGCTCCATCGAAAACATAAATAGTCCAGGCTCATCATAGTCGACGCTACCTTCTGGGACGCTTGCTTCATATTTTCTCAGGCTCCCCTCAATCTCCCGGGTGAGTTTCAATTCGGGTGCATTGCGAATTAGCTCAGCCAACTCCTCATCCGTTTCCTCTCGCACACTATCAGCTCGGGCAAGGAACTCTGCTTCGAGGTCGGCGTGGCGTTGAGCACGCTGCCGGGCGCGGTGTCGTCGCTCGGCGACGATCGCGGCTCGGTCCGCGGCGGTACCATATACAAATCTCAGGGCGGTGGTAATCCCTGCTTCAAGTCGTGCCCCTTGTAGGTTGGGGTTCTTCTCGAGCAGGGTGGCCCGAGCCATCTCACGCGCTCTGGATATTTCCCCCTCAAGAACGGCCTTCCTGCTCCCACTGTATGGCATGCCATACTCGCGGGCTTGCTGTTTCAACTGAATCAGCGTAGGCATGGCTAAATACACAGATCTGTCAGTCTCTAACAGGTGAGTGTGTACGTACAGTGGATAGTTCCATGTCTCTAATTGACTTTTATATTTCTGTGATCATAGCCAATCGCTTAAACTCGGCGTTAAAAGGCTTTACCTTTTCATGGTACCATGTTCGGCGATTGGCTGCGTTATAACCACACTCCTTACAAATTGATAGATAGTTTGTGACCCCCCTCCCACAGCTTCTGCACGGTTTGGTACATGAACCCTTCCGTATTAGCACTGCATGGACTTTGCAGTAGTCCCTCATACAACTCCGATTGCAGGGCTCTGTGGAACGTAGCCGTAGCCACTTACAACTGTTCTTCGCGGTGCGCATCTTGGTATGTCTGTAGATGATACACTCTAAATCGATGGCTCGGTCGCCATGCGTGCGCTCCGGGATACAGAGGACGGCCCGGTCGGGCGGTCGCGCCCCGGGGCCCTGGGGGGTGGGGCCCCCGGGGGTTGGGTCCCTAGGGGGCTTTCTTTTGGCGCTCCTGTAGTGCCCCGACCCTTTTGGTCCCCGGGGGCTTTCTTTTGGCGCTCCTGTAGTGCCCCGACCTTTTTGGCCCCAAACCCCCAATTGACATCTACTTCCTTAGTACTCTTTTCTTTTTATGGAAGTGAAACTTGGTCAACTTACTCACACCAAGAGAAACGTTTAAACAGCTTTCATATGCGGTGTTTGCGAAGAATACTTGGTATTAAGTGGAAAGATAAAATAACAAATACAGCAGTATTGGAAATATTGGGTTGCATGAAGATTTGTTCCATGCTCAGTCATCGTGGACTTAGATGGAAAGGACACGTTAGGAGGATGGATGATGGTGGAATACCAAAGGACATCTTTTTGGTTAATGACAGATAGCTATGAAACAAATTTAAAAATTCAAATATGTTGGAAATATGATCACAGAAGGTGACATAATATGTAGAAAGATCGAAATCAGATGTCAAAAAGCAAGTGCGCTTATATATCAAGTGTCACCCATACTGAAACATCCAAACATACCTATGTCCGCAAAATGACAGATAATAAAGAGTATATTCACACCAATCTTATGCTACCAATGACAGACTTGGAGATTATCCAAATCATACTTACAGAAAATCAACACCTGTGAGATCACATGCTTGAGGAGAGCTGCTAACTTAACAATCCAAGACCGAATAAGAAATGATGTTATCAGACAGACAATGGGATCAACACCTTGTCTCACACATATTGAAAGACAGAAAATCAAATGGTTTGACCATCTCATTAGAATGCAACATCATCAACTACTAGCACATACCACGTGATCACATGCACCCATTGTGGATAAACATTTAATGTCTCTCACAGTAGTTCTCAAACATTTCCCCCTGTCTCTCCCAGTTGTTATCAGACATTTCCCCCTGTCTCGCCTATTAGTTCTCAAACATTTCCCCCTGTCTCTCCCAGTAGCTCTCAGACATTTCCCCCTGTCTCTCCCAGTGGTTCTCAGACATTTCTCCCAGTGTTTCTCAGACATTTTCCACTGTCTCTCTCAGTAGTTCTCAGACATTTCCTCGTGTCTCTCCCAGTAGTTCTCAGTCATTTCCCCCCATCTCTCCCAGTAGTTCTCAGGCATATTTTCCCCTGTCTCTCCCAGTTGTCCTCAGACATTTCCCCCTGTCTCTCCCAGTTGTTCTCAGACATTTCCCCCTGTCTCTCCCAGTTGTTCTCAGACATTTTCCCTGTCTCTATCAATTGTTCTCAGACATTTCCCCCATCTCTCCCAGTTGTCCTCAGACATTTCCCCCTGTCTCTCCCAGTTGTTCTCAGACATTTCACCCTGTCTCTCCCAGTTCTCAGACATTTCCCCCTGTCTCTCCTAGTTGTTCTCAAACATTTCCCCCTGTCTCTCCTAGTAGTTCTCAAACATTTCCCCCTGTCTCTCCTATTAGTTCTCAAACATTTCCCCCTGTCTCTCCCAGTAGTTCCCAAACACTTCTGCAGATGTTTGCAATTATTTTAGTTGCTTCTCTAGGCGTCTGCTACAGTGAGAGACCTTATTTTCATTCTTTGAATTCATGTACAGGTCTGAACTACTTTGAGTTTGACTGTAATATTTTGCTTGCTTTAATGTGATTCCCATGTATTTATAAAGCACTCAGGATTCTGCTAGTTACAGAAACCTTGTTATTGTTTTGTACCTTTCATAAAAAGTTGGACAGAGGTGAGAGGCCACTGAAAGCAGTAGTATGTATGTGTTTATTCCTCTCCAGATTGAGGCGTGTACGGTGTACGCATGCACCACCAGCAACAGTACTCTGGGTACCACAGCTGAAGCCCTGCCACAAGGGATGGCTGCTCCTGTAGTCTCCGCTGTCAACGCTACACAGGTATAGCACATTCTTTCATTGCCAGTGTTGTCAGCTAGCAGGTCATTTGTAGAACATCACTCGCATACTGCCCCATCAGAGAGACTCTCTATCTGTTGCTAGTTCTCATGCCTGTCACGTGGTCC
Source organism: Cepaea hortensis (assembly GCA_963921405.1). Classification (NCBI taxonomy): domain Eukaryota; kingdom Metazoa; phylum Mollusca; class Gastropoda; order Stylommatophora; family Helicidae; genus Cepaea; species Cepaea hortensis. The sequence continues at coordinate 4,388,926 of OY992881.1, forward strand.
GCTACTGTTGAGAGAAGTCTCACAGGTACAGTAGAAGTCAATGAGCCTCACCACTAGGAAAGACTCCCCACTGAAGAAATAGCAGATGAGTGGCTCATGAAAAACAAAGGGAGTATGACAAATTGTCCCAGAAAAAGAAGTCTACTATTCTTACAGTGGCACAGGACTGCAGATAAAGTTGTACAGCTATACACACAAATATGACAGCAAACTTAGTTAGCAGCGACACGATGATCCTGTGGAAAAGAATTTAGCCCCCAGACTTGACTTGAACTATACAACACAAAGAAGTCGATAAAGATGAAAGATTCAACTTTCGTCCTACTCTCACACTTGTGTGATCTAATTAAATGTTGGATATGAGGATAACAACTAGGAATTCTTATTTAGCCATAAGCGACAACACCGCTTATCACGATTTTAATACTGAACAAATAGAAATGTAAGTTCCCACAAGGAACGTAAAAGGCAAATAATTGGTGAGAAGTATATAAAAAAACAATATGTAATTTAAACAATGTTCTCGGAGCGAGGTCTTAATCATAAGACGGTATGGTGGTAAGTCAAGCAAAGTATGGCCGTGACTCCAGGAAGGTGTTTAGGCACTCAGCTGCAAATGGTGTTTCTACCGGTGAAGATAGTAGTCTCTCCGGCATTCCTCTTCGGGTCACCCTCTTCGTCAGTGGCCCACAGATCAGTTCTTTCAGAGTCGCGGATGCGCAAACTGAAATCTTATGCTGCTGGTGAGTTGCTCTGGTATACCACAACACTTCTGAAAGTCAAACCAAAATAAACGACTGGTCAGTGGTGGCCTGGGTTGTGATCTCATATGTCTGTCCTAGCCTGTGACTACCCTCTGTCTTCATTCTGAATCTCGCTATAGAACCAATCCCTAACTGTGACTGTACTGGTGATGTGATAGGAAAGGAAATGGGTCCCAACCCTAACCACAGCTGATGCTCCTAAGTGTACAAGAGACGCAGATGTGTATTGAGGAAAGTAACTGGATCACTAACTTAACACCCAAACTGACTCTACAAAGTGTGCAAAGTGTAGTGAGGAAAGGAAATGGATCGCTAACCCAATAACCCAAACTGATACTCCAAAGTGTACAAGAGACGCAAAGAGGCATTGACATGTAATTGAAATACTCCTGATAAGAAGGCGAAAGAATATGCTTCTGAGCAGGTAACCAATACTAATATTCCAGAACACACCAGGATATACCGTAGAGCAGTGTAATGCTACTATTCAAGAAACAATGCCTCCGTGACTCCGTAGCGACATACCAATATGCAAAACATTTCTATGTTAAAATCCAGAATCTTTCTGAAAATAAAACTAAGTTGCTGAACAATGAGAATCAAGAATGCAGTTGCTTATACTGTAAGACAGTGAACTATCTATCATCAAGACCAGAGAACAGAACCACTAATATATTCACTAGGTCTGCCGTCAACCGACACTGTGAATGAAAGGTCACGCGAAGCGCGTGGTGATTCTAGCCTGACGTCTTCTAACAACTCCAATCATGACTAAATCACTTCTAGAAAACAGGACATTAGCTGACAAAGAATCTTGAGCATTTCGATCTTTCTCTGCTACTGGATTCGCTCAATCTAAAATAATAATTATCCTACGTGACTTAGAATGATAACCATGCTTGCTTGGCAAGTAGTTGACCGAACCCATCAATGTCGTAAAGAAGAAATGATCACGCCTGTCCAATATTTAGGCCAAATACATTAAATGAATTTCCGCCTGTTGGGAAATGAATTTATACAGAGCGCTATTCTTTACTAGTCCTCCTGACAGAGAATATTGCGTGTTTGTTTTCTATCGATTTGCCGCAATGTGGCTTCGACTGACACCCAAGTTATGCACATAAAATACAGAAATAATAATCGGTTTGCCTTACCTAGTTCCAGAATCAGATTCTCACTACGGATCGGGGCACTTGTTCAATATAAAATTTTGGTTAGGCTTATTACTTATTTCAGTAATCTAATATTGACTTATTACTTGTTTAAGTAATTTACTATTTAAAAAAACGTTGCTTTGTGAACACCAAAATTGGCCCCGACCGTTGCCTGCAATGTCTAGCAGAAGAGTGAGACCGGACATGGAACTAGCACCAGCAAGTGGCCGTTTCCGGGCCCCGTTGTCTGTTGGTTGTAGTTGGCCAGGATAAGTAAGCCAAATTAAATTATCCCATTACTATAAATACAAAATAACTGTAACCTTAATGTAAACATATGGTAAAGAATCTTTATAATATACTGAGTACTAAGCAAGATAGGAGGGTGCAGCCAGGCTTTCGCCACAATGCCTCATGCATCTTCATACCCAGCATGTCCTGTGTCCTACATCGTGTTGGTCAACCTCGCCTAGTCCTCCAGGAACAATGTCTCCCACTACTGTTCTGTCTCTGCCATTGTCACACTAAATGTATCTCCCACTACTGTTCTGTCTCTGCCACCATCACATTAAATGTATAAATGTATCTCCCACTACAGTTCTGTCCCTGCCATCGTCACATTCAATGTGATGTGTTTCCCTGTCTCCACATGGGGCTGGTACAGTTGTCCCTGTAGATGCTTGGTCCCCAGAGCTGAGCGTGCCACAGTGTGATGTGTTTCCCTGTCTCCACATGGGGCCGGTACAGTTGTCCCTGTAGATGCTTGGTCCCCAGAGCTGAGCATGCCACAGTGTGATGTGTTTCCCTGTCTCCACATGGGGCCGGCACAGTTGTCCATGTAGATGCTTGGTCCCCAGAGCTGAGCGTGCCACAGTGTGATGTGTTTCCCTGTCTCCACCACGGACCGGCACAGTTGTCCCTGTAGATGCTTGGTTCCCAGAGCTGAGCGTGCCACAGTGTGATATGTTTCCCTGTCTCCACCACGGGCCGGCACAGTTGTCCCTGTAGATGCTTGGTACCCAGAGCTGAGCGTGCCACAGTGTGATATGTTTCCCTGTCTCCACCACGGACCGGCACAGTTGTCCATGTAGATGCTTGGTCCCCAGAGCTGAGCGTGCCACAGTGTGATATGTTTCCCTGTCTCCACCACGGACCGGCACAGTTGTCCCTGTAGATGCTTGGTCCCCAGAGCTGAGCGTGCCACAGTGTGATATGTTTCCCTGTCTCCACCACGGACCGGCACAGTTGTCCCTGTAGATGCTTGGTCCCCAGAGCTGAGCGTGCCACAGTGTGATGTGTTTCCCTGTCTCCACCACGTGCTAGTACAGTTGTCCCTGTAGATGATTGGTCCCTAGAGCTGAGTGTGCCACAGTGTGATGTGTTTCTCTGTCTCCACCATGGCAGGTACAGTGGGGATGTCCACATGACCCAGTTATGAAATCATGGTGGCATTTCTAACACTCTTCAGTACATTTATATTGCCATCTATAACAACTATGCTACATCCACAAATAGCATCACAGATCAGGAATGTGCATTCCTAGTGTCTAACCCTGACTTAGATAGTGCTTGCTAGTACATTTCCTGTCTAAACATTTAACAGTCATGATTTTTTCACAGAATTTATTTAATGTGCCATGATAGTTATATTATCAGTATCTCCATGTTGTCCCATAATCATCAGGTTTACGTATTTCTGTATTGTTCCATGATCACCAATTGTCAGTATTTCTGTATTGTTCAATGATCACCAATTGTCAGTATTTATATACTGTTCCATGATCATCAGGTTGATGTATTTCTGTATTGTTCTATGATCATCAGGTTTACGTATTTCTGTATTGTTCCATGATCATAAGGTGTCAGTATTTCTATATTGTTCCATGATCATCAGGTTTATGTATTTCTGTATTGTTCCAAAAAAGAGTCTGGGAGAACAGGAAGCTTACTGCCAAAACAAAAGTCCTTGTCTATCAAGCCTGTGTCCTTAGTACTCTTCTCTATGGCAGTGAAACCTGGACAACTTACTCACACCAAGAGAACAATTTAAACAGCTTTCATATGCGGTGTCTGCGAAGAATTCTTGGTATTAAGTGGCAAGACAAAATCACAAATACTGAAGTATTGGAAAGATCAGGTTGTGTGACAGTTTATTCCATGCTCAGTCTTCGTAGACTTAGATGGATAGGACATCTTAGGCGGATGGATGATGGTAGAATACCAAAGGATATCTTTTTTGGTGAATTACAGATGGGTAAGAGATCTCAGGGTCGGCCTCTACTACGATACAAAGATGTGTGTAAGCGGGACATGATTGATACAGGCATTGATAATGCACATTGGGAGCAAGTCGCCGCTGAACGTGTTGCATGGAGGGCAAATATCAGAAATGGAATAAAGTCAAAGGAGAAAATTATTGCAGAAAAGTCACACACCAAGCGTTTGAGACGTAAGATGGTGCATGATGGTGGAAATGACCACGTGTTCACATGCACCCACTGTGAACGGACATTTACAGCGCAAATTGGCCTTATCAGTCACACTCGCTACCGCCATAGTTAAAAGTTATTATGCCTTTTTAAAGCACAAACTATCGTCTGTCAAGACGGCAAGGTGCCAATTGTTCCATGATCACCAGGTGTCAGTATTTATGTATTGTTCCATGATCATCAGGTGTCAGTATTTCTGTATTGTTCCATGATCATCAGGTGTCAGTATTTCTGTATTGTTCCATGATCATCAGGTGTCAGTATTTCTGTATTGTTCCATGATCATCAGGTGTCAGTATTTCTGTATTGTTCCATGATCATCAGGTGTCAGTATTTCTGTATTGTTCCATGATCATCAGGTGTCAGTATTTCTGTATTGTTCCATGATCATCAGGTGTCAGTATTTCTGTAATGTTCCATGATCATCAGGTGTCAGTATTTCTGTATTGTTCCATGATCATCAGGTGTCAGTATTTTTTTATTGTTCCGTGATCATCAGGTGTCAGTATTTCTGTATTGTTCCATGATCATCAGGTGTCAGTATTTCTGTATTGTTCCATGATCATCAGGTGTCAGTATTTCTGTATTGTTCCATGATCATCAGGTGTCAGTATTTCTGTATTGTTCCATGATCACCAATTGGCATTATTTCTGTATTGTTCCATGATCATCAGGTGTCAGTATTTCTGTACTGTTCCATGATCATCAGGTATCAGTATTTCTATATTATTCCATGATCATCAAGTTGACATATTTGTGTAATGTTCCATTATCATAAGGTGTCAATATTTCTGTATTGTTCTACAATCATCAGGTGTCAGTATTTCTATATAGTTCCAGAATCATCAGGCGTCAGTATTTTTTATTGTTCCATGATCGTTGAGTGTCAGTATTTCTGTATTGTCCCATATATTTCATGAGTATTGGATTTGGTTTGTGAAGGATCACCTTGATTGCATCATGGATGGATATACCAGTGCCTCAGCCTCCTGCTACAGATCACACATGGAGGGTGAACAATTCCCTGGCCTGGGGAGATTGCATACATCTGTCTGTGCACCACAACCACACATGGAGGGTGAACAATTCCCTGGCCTGGGGAGATGGCACACATCTGTCTACACCACAACCACACATGGAGGGTAACAATTCCCTGGCCTGGGGAGATTGCACACATCTGTCTACACCACAACCACACATGGAGGGTGAACAATTCCCTGGCCTGGGGAGACTGCACACATCTGTCTACATCACAACCACACATGGGGGGTTGTCACAGCCTCACATTATCCACATTATCCGGTAAACTAACATTAGTTAATAGATATTAGCCAAGGGCTACAACTCCCGCCCAAGGGAAAGAAGTAAGACCCTCGAAGGCCAGAGTATTCCAGAACCTTCTCGAAGGACTGGTCAGTGAGTCCACTGTCCCGTGGACACTGATGTGGCCCGCCTATTGCGGGGTCCACGAGGAACTCGAACAGAGTTACCACCCGTGTCGGATTGCGACACGTGTGGATTGGCAGAGAGAGACGGGACATCGAAGAGGCAACAGGGCCTGCCTTAGAGGGACTCAATAGTTTAGACCCATGTGTATTTGGGGTTCATAGACATATACTAGATAGTTTGCTTAGAATGTTTGATGATGTTAACTGTGTGATGATGTTAAACCTCTGTGATATGCAACTCAGTGCGGGCTTGTTAAACCCACTGCGCCAACGCACTGTATATTGAAATACAATAAATGTTAGATATTATATTTAACGGAGTTGTTGTTGCCTGTGTGAGCCCGAGCTCAGATACCTAGACATGCAACACGTTGACAGGCTTTTTGGGGGCTAAGCTTCGGTTTTGGCATAAGCTTTACGTATAGACGGCTATTGATTGCCAAGTAAAATAGTAAATTAATCATATCAAATTGATGTTTGAAGAAGTTTAACAAATTTGCATCTATCTAGTGATCAACTAGTATTAATATGAGTCCCTCTGCAGCTAGTCTCTCAATGATGTTAATACTATAAACTATTTTGACATGACTGTGACATTTTTTGACTGTTACTAATGTTTTCTCATTCTACGAGCAGATTGTTCCGCGAGTTGTGTGGTGTGTAACCTATGTAAAAACTATCCAACAGTGGTGAAAGTACAAGACAACATTCACAAGTTCTGGGATCATAAGATAAGTTTCATATCATGCCCATTGCAACCCTAAGCGGTACTTATCACCATCCATCCATGTATCATTTTGCTTTGCATTGATTTGTATGTATATTCATGACCTTGTAACCAACATAACTTTGCATTTGGATTTGCGCAGGTAATAATTAAGGGAGATAACTAAATTTTTTACTCCCCAACATTTTTCTAAGGGATTTAACTTCAGTAAAATTACCAACAAGTAAAAGACAAGATGTCTACTTTAGAAAAATGTATTGAGCAAGGTATGAAATTAGGTTATAAAGAAGAGAAACTGTCAGAATGGGCACAGAAGACGCACGCAGAGAACATTGCCCGTGAAGAAAGAGCGATAGAACGAGAAGAAAAACAAAGGAAAATGCAAATGGGGGCAAAAGAGAAAAAGATGCAATCAGAACGGGAAAAGATGCAGATGCAACTACAAGCTGAAGAGAAGAAAATGCAATTACAGGCTCAAGAGAAACAATTAGAGCTTGAGGCGGCGGCCAAACTAGCCCAATTGAATGCCGATACACAAATAAAATTAAAACAGATGGAGATTGATTCCAACGTAGAAATATCTGTAAATAAACAGAGAAGCAAGGAGGAAGAACAAAAATATAGCAAGTATAAAGGCCTCGTGAAAGCATTCTGCTCAGGAGATTCCATCAGTGCATACCTGGAAAATTTTGAGTGTCTAATGTCCTACCATAAGATCATAAAATCAGATTGGTCATTTATTTTAATGAGAAACTTAGCTCTAGAACCTTTGAAAGTAATAGAGACAGTGCCACAGGAAATGAGAAAAGATTATGATTACTTAAAGCAACGCATTCTCCAACATTTCTCTTTAGATACTGCAGGTTACCAACAACAGTTCGCTAAATTATCCCCTCAACCAAATCAAACCTTCATAGACTACGTGTCTACAGTTCAGGATGTGTGCACAAAGTGGATTAACTCAGCTAAAACTAACAACAGCCATGACAAACTAAAAGAACTCATTATTATTGACAAAATAGTTAGTACAATCCCCACACCTTTTGCTAAGTTTTTGAAACAAATGGACTGTAGGAGTATTCAGGATGTAGAGACAAAGGGGAACGCATTTTTCACATCGAACAGAGATATTTTCCAATTAAACCTAAGTCAGAACGAAACAGCAGCAGTGGTAAACACTAGATACTCGGAACCAACTGAAAGCAAGTTTAAACCACGCTCAAATGTCAGGAAGCCAGTTAAGTGCCAATATTGTAGTTTGACTCACGAAGAATACGCTATGTGCGATAAATCGCCCAACTATCCACACCATCTCAAAATGATCGTGGAGAAGCAGAAGAACAAGAGAAATGCGTACCAGAGAGCGGTCAAATGCTATTTTTGCAGTAGCTTTGGGCACTACAGTCGCTTTTGTGATGGCCGAAAATTATTGAAACAGGCCAATGCTGCACTAGTTGAAAGTTCCTCAGAGGAAGATATTGAGTTACTGAATGAGTGTGACAATCAAAACGAAAGTTTGAGTGAGCTAGGAAATGCAGTGCACATTATTGACACCATTACAGACAGTAAGTGTAACACCTGTACGAAATTCCAACTTGACACAACATTACTATGTGGCCACACTATCCCTATTTCAAATGAAACGGCCAATGCTGCCTTATCTTCTACAGGCAAGCTAAATTTCTTAACAGGGTTTGTAAATAACAAAAAGTGCACATTAATTCGTGATTCCGGCGCAACGCTCTGTGGGATTAAGAAAACATTAATCAACGACAAAGACTATACACACAAACACGTAACTTGTCGCACATTCTCAGGCACTATAGAGAAATACCCCCTTGCTCTTGTCGAAATTCGAACACCGTTCATATCAGGACTAGTATTGTGCGCAATCCTAGAAAATCCTGTCGCTGATATTATACTTGGGAACCTGCCCAACATACGACCTTGCTCTGAAAAGGAAATCAGAGATTGGGAGCGGAAAAACGGTATACAACACCCAAACAGCGATCCGAAAGAGAAACACCATTCATGCTTGTCTCAATCTGCCAAAAGAACAAGGGAGACAACCAATGAAGTAATTCAGAAAGAATTCACCGAGGTGTATGATGCAGGGGCGGTCGAATCTGTCAGTGATACGACCAACTTAAAGCCTCAAATTGAGGATGCTACCGATCTACCAAGTACCAAGCCTGTAGATGTGCAACAACACACACAACACACGAATGCAATAACACGACAGACAACTCACAAAACTCACACCGACCAACTGCAGGAGTCACTAGAAATTGTAGCACCAAACACTACCATCACTAATTTTGGAGATGAACAAAAATCAGATCCTACACTTTCACCATACTATGCTAGACAGGACACTGACACGAGTGAGCAAACGCAGCTAACTGATGACAGAAACGAAACGACAATGACCCAACTGAGTAACATCTCGACAAACGAAGCATCGTTAACGACGCACTCTTACGACAACAAAGACGACGAATACATATGTACATTACCGACAATATGTGATAACGACAGCGACGACCAATTTGACGACATATTGACAACAATTAATCTCGACGACGACGACAATGACATTGAGGACAATTTACAAACAGTAGCATCTGTGATAAATCAGACAGACGTAGACAATACTGAAATCCCAGTACCGATTATGAATGACGACGGTAGTATAAAGGACATACAAATCTCTGACACTCTGACACAACAGCAGCGACAAGACATTTTGACTCTCCTTAACGAGTATAAATCTATCTTCTCTAACAAACCTGGACGGACTGACAAAATAACACATTCAATTGTGTTGACAGATCTGACACCGGTCAAATGTAGACCATATTCTATTCCTCTGCATTATAGAGCAAATTTAGACAAAGAAATTTTGGATTTAGAGAAAAATAGAATAATTCAGAAATCTATGTCTCAATATTCTTCACCGATTGTCCTGGTGAAAAAGAAGGACCAAACGATCCGTTTGTGCATCGATTATAGAAAGTTAAATACAATAACCACAACAGATGCGGAGCCGATGAATAGTTGTGAAGACCTCATTTTGAACATGTCTCAATCATCCTTATTTTCAAAGGTTGATTTAGCGAAAGGTTATTGGCAAGTACCACTACACCCTGCTTCTAGACATATAACAGCATTCGCAACACCTCTCGGTTTGTACGAATGGAGATATCTTCCATTTGGTCTGAAGAACGCTCCCGCCACATTTGTTAGGTTAACTAGATTGCTATTGCACGGAATTAAAGATGTCCAAGCTTATATTGATGATATTTGCATTCATTCTTCTAATATGACTTCTCACTTACTTACACTCAAACAAGTCTTCAACCAAATCTTTCTTTTCGGACTTACTATCAAACCTTCCAAGGTTGAAATAGGCTATAAACAAATAGACTTCCTTGGTCATAGAATTTCTGAAGGCAAACTGCTGACAGATGAGAAAATTGTTTCGAAGATTCTCAATCTAGAAGTTCCTACCACAAAGAAACAAATTAGAAGTTTATTATGTCTTATAAACTATTATTCTAAGTTTATACCAAATTGGGCAGAACTTACATCAGTTTTTTCTAATATGTTGACAAAAGATCATCCATCAAAAGTTTGTAAAAGTACCAGCTTAGAGGATGCAATATGCAGATTGAAACGCATTTTTTCTAATCCACCAGTCTTACGATTACCAAACATAGATTTACCCTTTATTTTGACCACAGATTCGAGTGCTATCGCAATTGGAGGATGTTTAATGCAAGAAGTGGATGGAGTGAGACACCCAATTCTCTACGTAAGCCGTAAGCTGAAGAAAGCAGAGACCCGTTACTCTACAGTGGAATTGGAGGCATTAAGTCTATTATTTTGTATGATCAGATTGTCTAAGTTCCTCTTGGGTGCCCACTTCGTTGTACTCACCGACAATTCGCCATTGTTGGTACTTAAGCAAGGTGTTCCCAAAAACCATCGTTTGCAGAGATGGTGTCTTCTTCTCCAAGATTTCGACTTCGAAATCCGCCATATCAGAGGCACTGATAACATTATAGCTGATATTTTATCGCGGCAGACGAATGCGCCAACAGAATAACATTTGGCACATTGACCATTCGCCATACCAGAAATTGTGATATTTTATCACGTGGCATAGAACAGTGTAACTTTACACCTGCTAAAGAACTTCCATTTAAAAGTAATAACACCCCAGTGAATAGGTTACATATAACACCCACGAACGTGAAACGGTGAGAACTATACGACCAACTATCAAAGCTCCAAGACCAATCCGAGCGAGAGACATTAACTGAAATGATTTCATCTAGTGAACTGACATTGATCACGAAAACATGAAGAACACTTATACTCGACATTGAGAACATTCCATACTTGCTGTGGCTAATAGACTTTGCAAACAGCCGAAATGGAACTACGTCAACGACAACACTCAAGAGACAGCCATACTAACTATTAACATTCATGGCACGATACGCTAACAACAGGAGGACAACGCGCACATCATCGTTGGATTTAGTTACTTAGTTAATTAATTAATTTAGTAGTGAATATGTATTATATTATTATGTATATAAAATGTGTTAACCTGTAATTTGTACATTTTCTACTATATTATTACAGGTATTTCCATTCATAGGTTAAATAACCTGCCTATGCCATTTTCTCTACGTAAATTATAAACCATTTTTGAGTCATCGTACAATAAGTACGTATTATCTTAAAGGGAGAATATCGCCTATTCCGTTTTTCTAAGGGAAATAACACTTACCTCAACTTTACTTATATATTTTAACCAAATACTATTTTGAATGAAAGATGTGTGAATGGCAGTGTGAAAGAATTAAATGAGAGAACGATATACTGAGCGGACAAATTGTACGCAAAACGTATTTATTTTAATTTGTCTGCGTCTTTCATGTAAATTGTACTACTTGTCTAAATTATTGATACATGTTTAGCATTTAGTTTAGTACTCTTAGTTAGCAGTTAGGATACTACATCTAAGCACCACTGCTTGGAATGCCTGATCATGTATTGCACACATTGGAGTAATTCATGATTAAGGATATCCCAACTCGTGACGCTTGGAAATAAGCCACACATTCAGCACACATTTACACAAAACTCAAAACTGAACACTATCAATTAAAATGCAGTCACTTTATTAGAAGCAGCAACTTATTAGTCAACACACTAACAAGCCAACAGGGACACATGTAGTCAGATGGGATAAAATAACAACGTAACTACATATTTAGCATTATACAACATACGAGAGTAAAAGGGTATTGAAATGCACACACAGAACAAGATTTGAAGATGTACTTAATTAGGCCAGAGTATTCCAGAACCTTCTCGAAGGACTGGTCAGTGAGTCCACTGTCCCGTGGACACTGATGTGGCCCGCCTATTGCGGGGTCCACGAGGAACTCGAACAGAGTTACCACCCGTGTCGGATTGTGACACGTGTGGATCGGCAGAGAGAGACGGGACATCGAAGAGGCAACAGGGCCTGCCTTAGAGGGACTCAATAGTTTAGACCCATGTGTATTTGGGGTTCATAGACATATGCTAGATAGTTTGCTTAGAATGTTTGATGATGTTAACTGTGTGATGATGTTAAACCTCTGTGATATGCAACTCAGTGCGGGCTTGTTAAGCCCACTGCGCCAACGCACTGTATATTGAAATACAATAAATGTTAGATATTATATTTAACGGAGTTGTTGTTGCCTGTGTGAGCCCGAGCTCAGATACCTAGACATGCAACACGTTGACAGGGGTGAACAATTCCCTGGCCTGGGGAGACTGCACACATCTGTCTGTGCACCACAACCACACATGGAGGGTGAACAATTCCCTGGCCTGGGGAGACTGCACACATCTGACTACACCACAACCACATATGGAGGGTGAACAATTCCCTGGCCTGGGGAGACTGCACACATCTGTCTGTGCACCACAACCACACATGGAGGGTGAACAATTCCCTGGCCTGGGGAGACTGCACACATCTGTCTGTGCACCACAACCACACATGGAGGGTGAACAATTCCCTGACCTGGTGAGATTGCACACATCTGTCTACACCACAACCACACATGGAGGGTGAACAATTCCCTGGCCTGGGGAGACTGCACACATCTGTCTACACCACAACCACACATGGAGGGTGAACAATTCCCTGGCCTGGGGAGACTGCACACATCTGTCTGTGCACCACAACCACACATGGTGGGTGAACAATTCCCTGGCCTGGGGAGACTGCACACATCTGTCTACACCACAACCACACATGGAGGGTGAACGATTCCCTGGCCTGGGGAGATTGCACACATCTGTCTACACCACAACCACACATGGAGGGTGAACAATTCCCTGGCCTGGGGAGACTGCACACATCTGTCTGTGCACCACAACCACACATGGAGGGTGAACAATTCCCTGGCTTGGGGAGACTGCACACATCTGTCTGTGCACCACAACCACACATGGAGGGTGAACAATTCCCTGGCCTGGGGAGACTGCACACATCTGTCTGTGCACCACAACCACACATGGAGGGTGATCAATTCCCTGGCCTGGGGAGACTGCACACATCTGTCTGTGCACCACAACCACACATGGAGGGTGAACAATTCCCTGGCCTGGGGAGACTATCTATCTGTGCACCACAACCACACATGGAGGGTGAACAATTCCCTGGCCTGGGGAGACTGCACACATCTGTCTGTGCACCACAACCACACATGGAGGGTGAACAATTCCCTGGCCTTGGGAGACTGCACACATCTGTCTGTGCACCACAACCACACATGGAGGGTGAACAATTCCCTGGCCTGGGGAGACTGCACACATCTGTCTACACCACAACCACACATGGAGGGTGAACAATTCCCTGGCCTGGGGAGATTGCACACATCTGTCTACACCACAACCACACGTACAGTCTGTGCTGTCATCTTCAAGTGGAGTCTGTGTAGCCTGTCTGGTTGGCTCTTTCAATATACCAGTACATGTAATCATATGGATCATGTGCCTACGGATACATATATTTTTTTCTACCTTATCCACGAAGGTTAGGTATGTGATCCAGTACCCCAGTATCAGGAGAAAGTATGCAGTCCTTGGATTTCTCATTTTGCACAAACCTTAGCTTGATTTGTACCCAGTCATCTCACATCACACGCAGACGCCTACACCTCTCAACCACTGTTTGTGTATTCTGTCCAGGTGAATGTGACTTGGAGCCCGCCACTGAATCCAAATGGCATCATACAGAGATATGAATTATGGAGGAAATCCTTTCAGGATTGTGCGCTGGTGTAAGTGTCTTGTGTGTTTCCATTGTTGTCTAGTGTGTGTCTGATATTTAATGCTGTCTGACATAATTATCCATCGCCTCCTGCCGTCTCCTGTTGTCTGTTGTCTATCTGCTGTTATCATATATCTGTTTTCTATCCACTTCTGCTGTTATCTATCTGTTTTCTATTTACTGTATGTTATCTTATATCTGTTTTCTATCCACTGTCTGCTGTATCGTATATCTGTTTTCTATCCACTCTCTGCTGTTATCTTATATGTTTTCTATTTACTGTCTATTATCTTATATGTTATACTTGACTCGCATGCCAGATCACAGGCTCTCTAAACAAATTTTTTACGGCGAGTTGCGTCGTTGTAAACGCTCCCAAGGCGGCCAGAGGAAACGCTTTAAAGACACTCTGAAAATCTCACTGAATGCTTTTGGAATTCATCATGACACCTGGGAGACTGCAGCCAGAGACCGAAACTCGTGGCGTACATCATTACGCAAGGGTGCAGTCACTTGTGAGGCAACCAGGACTGCAAGAGCTGTGAAGAAAAGACAGAACAGAAAAACCACTGCAGGAGATCCTCCTCCAGAAACATCAAGCATTCTTTGTCCACATTGTCAAAGAACATTTCGAGTCAAAATAGGCCTTATCAGCCATCTTAGAACTCACGGCTCCATACTTTCAACCCCACTGGATGAAATGAATGGTCATCATCATTCTTGATGGACAAACATCTTAGAACTCACGGCTCCATACCTTCAACCCCACTGGATGAAATGAATGGTCATCATCATTCTTGATGGACAAACATCTTAGAACTCACGGCTCCATACCTTCCACCCCACTGGATGAAATGAATGGTCATCATCATTCTTGATGGACAAACATCTTAGAACTCATGGCTCCATACTTTCAACCCCACTGGATGAAATGAATGGTCATCATCATTCTTGATGGACAAACAACAACATATGTTTTTCTATTTACTGTCTGTTATCTTATAGAGTATCTTCTGCCGCTGATTCAATCTAATGCAATGAACAGCAAGCGCCGAAATTTGTTACATGTCTCAAAGCCTAGATTGGACCTATACAAAACATGTTTCGCCTATTCTGGTGCTCACTTATGGAATGATCTGCCTCCAGATCTGAAAACTCCAATGAGTCCCTACACATTTAACCGAAAACTCTTTCAATACTTAATCCATACCGACTATATGCCACCATAATTCATTTACTGGTATAATTGTTCAGTATAATTGTTCAATATAATTGTTCATTATAATTGTTTAACTATAATTGTTCACTATATATGTGTGTGCGTGTGGGAGCGAGAGAGAGAGAGAGAGAGAGAGAGAGAGAAAGAGAGAGAGAGAGAGAGAAAGTGGATGTCAGAGAGAGGGAGAGAGTGAATGCGTGTGTGCGCACGTGCATGCGTGTGTGTGGAGAGAGTGATTGAGCGAGAAATGGTGGGGGAATGTGTCAGTGCATGCATTCGTACGTGTATGTGGGAGAGTGAGTGAGGGAGTGTATGCGTGCGCGCATGCGTTCATGTGTATGTGTATGTGTGAGAGAGTGTGATTGAGAGAGTGAGTGTGTGTGTGTGTGTGTGTGTGTGAAGGATTGTGTGTTAGAGAGTGAGACAGTGGGAGAGTTGATGTGTTAGTGTGTGTGTGTGTGAGCGTGTGCATGCGTGTGAGTGTGTGTATATGAAAGAATACAGAGAGAGAGAGAGAGAGAGAGAGAGAGAGAGAGCTGATCAGATGCATGTCATGTAACACGCATGTTATGTAACACGCGAATCCATATGTTTGTGTATTCTCATCTGTCATATTATCAGTTAAATACCATTTGATTTTATCATGCATAATATAAACTCATGTTCATTACTGTAGTTTGAGTGAGAGAGTCAGTGAGTGTGAATAAGATACAGAACAAGTGAGCGTGAGAGTGAATGAGTGAGCGGGAGAGTGAATGAGTGAGCGGGAGAGTGAATAAGTGAACGGGAGAGTGAATAAGTGAACGGGAGAGTGAATGAGCGGGAGAGTGAATGTGTGAGAGTGAATGAATGAGCGGAAGAGTGAATGTGTGTGTGAGAGAGAGAGAGAGAGAGAGAGAGAGAGAGAGAGAGAGAGAGAGAGCATCACTATTTTTACGTCACATACATTTTATGTACACATTTTTCTCCATGTTTAACATTTTTATGAGACTGCTCATGACAAGTGTCAGTGTGTGAGTAAAGTGTGGGAGTTTGTTCATACTAGTTTCAATACTAACGTGAAACATTTTGTATGTGTCTAGATGTGAGGAAGTGTGAGTGTATGTGGAGGATGTGTGTGAGTGTGGGGATATGTGTGGGTGGGGTGTGTGTGGGTGGGGGTATGCATTTGGATGGGTTGGGGTGTGTGGGTTTTGGTGGGTAGTGGTATTTGTGGGTGTTGGATGGATGTGTGGGGGTGAAAGTAGGGGTGTTGGAATGGGTGTGGGGGATGTGTGTATGGGTGGAGGATATGTGTATGGGACGGATGCAGGAGATGTGTGTTTATGTGGGTGGAGATGTGTGGATGGTTTGAGGAAGTATGTGTGGGAGGCGGGGTTGTGTGGGTAGGGGATTGTGTTGGGTGGATTGGGGATGCAAGGGTGGATGGGGAGAAGTGTATGGTGTGTGGGTTTGAGATATGTGTGCGGTGTGTTGGTGGGGGATGTGTGAATGATGTGTGGGTGGAGGGTATGTTTGTGGTGGTATGGGTGGAGGATAGTGTGTGGTATGGGGGACGTGCATGATGGGTGCGGGAAATGTGCGTATGGGTGGGGTATATGTGTGGGTGAGTAGGGGATTGTGGTGGTTGGGGGAAGTATGTGGGGGAGTGTGGGTGGGAGATGTGTGTGTGTGGATGGGGAATGTGTGGGTGGGGGTGTGTGAATGGCTTAGGGATGTGTAGGTGGGTAAGGGAGTTGTATGTGTCGTGGTGGGATGTGTGAGTGGGTGGAGGATGTGTGTGGGGGTAGGGGTATTGTGATCGAGAGATGTTTGGTTGGAATTGGGTGGGTGGGGGTGTGTGGGTGCGTAGTGGAGGATGTATGCGTGAGTGAGTGTGTGTTGGTGGACGGGTAGGGAATGCGTGTGTGGGTGGTGAGAGGTGTGTGGTGTGTTGGTTG
The DNA here is from genome assembly GCA_963921405.1 of Cepaea hortensis. Classification (NCBI taxonomy): domain Eukaryota; kingdom Metazoa; phylum Mollusca; class Gastropoda; order Stylommatophora; family Helicidae; genus Cepaea; species Cepaea hortensis. The sequence goes on from OY992881.1 coordinate 4,406,015, forward strand.
GGGATATTGTGTGGGTGAGGTTTGTGTGTGTGGGTGGTTGATTTTTGTGGTGTGTGAGTGGGGGTATGTGGGGTGGATGGGTAAGGGTATCTGTGTGGGTGTGGGTGGGAATATTGTGTGGTATCTGGGTGGGGGATATGTGTGTGGTGTGTAAGTGGGGATGTGTTGGTGAGGGATATGTGTGTGTGTGGTGCGTGGGTTGGGAATAGTGCGTGGTAGGGGGTGTATGTGATGTGCGGGTGGGGGATTGTGTGGTGGGGGATTAGGTTAAGGCATGTGTGGGTGGGTGGAAGTTGTATGTGTGGGTGGTGGGGTGTGTGTGAGTGGATTGGGGATGTATGGGTGGTTAGGGAGATGTGTGTGTGTGGGGGGGGGAGGGTAGGGACATGTCAGTTGGTGGGGATGTGTGTGTATGGTTTTGGGATGTGGATGTGCAATGTGTGGGTTGGTGGGGGATTGTTTGCATGGGTGGGGAATATGTTGTCGATGGAGATGTGGCTGGGGGATGGGTGGTTTGAGGTGTGGGTGGGGAGAGGATGTGTGGGGTAGGATGTGTATGTGGATGGGCGTGGAATGTGTGGGTTGGTGGGGGAATATTTGTGGGTGGCGAGTGTATTTTGGTTGGGGGATCAGGTGAGGGCAGTGTGTGTGGGTGGGGGATGTGCGGGAGGGGGATGGATAGGTTGGTGGGATATATATGTGTCCCTTGGTGTGCGTGTGTGTCGGTAGGTGGGGGTGTGTATGTGTCCCTTGGTGTGCGTGTGTGTCGGTAGGTGGGGGTGTGTATGTGTCCCTTGGTGTGCGTGTGTGTGGGTAGGTGGGGGTGTTGTGTGGGTGGGGTGATGTATGGATAGGTGGGAGATGGGCTTCATAACATGGTAATTAGCCGTGTTTATGTTTATAACATTCATTTCACAATGTTTATTTTATCTTCCTATGTAAATGTATAATGCTCTTGATGAACGAAAGACGAGTGATTGGAAGGGCCGAATGTAAGACGGGCCTGCGCGCCCAATTTGTGACCCTAATAAAGTTGATTTGATTTGGTTTGATTTGATTTATCTGTTTCCTATCCACTATCTGCAGTTATCTTATATCTGTTTCCTATCCACTGTCTGCAGTTATCTTATATCTGTTTTCTATCCACTGTCTGCAGTTATCTTATATCTGTTTTCTATCCACTGCCATGTCATCATTCTCTTCGTTGATACTGTCCATATATACTGTGACATTCACACTCTAGCCTGACTGTATTATCCATAACTACTGTGCTGTTGGTCTCTTGTCATACATGCCAGTTTAATGTACTTTCTGTAGGTAACTCTCTGTCCATTTATATTTCCTGTCTGCATACAGACCTCCGCCTGCAGACAGCCCAGAGATGGAGAAGTGTACATATGTGGAGTGTGGAGTCTTTGAAAGTTTCTGTGGAACTACATGCTACTCTGGAGCAAAGGTTTAGTTCACTGTTGTATATACCTTGCCTTTCTTGTGCGTTGTCTGTATGGTATTTCTGCCGTATGGATTCACTGTTGTATATACCTTGCCTTTCTTGTGCGTTGTCTGTATGGTATTTCTGCCGTATGGATTCACTGTTGTATATACCTTGCCTTTCTTGTGCGTTGTCTGTATAGTATTTCCGCCGTATGGATTCACTGTTGTATATACCTTGCCTTTCTTGTGCGTTGTCTGTATAGTATTTCCGCCGTATGGATTCACTGTTGTATATACCTTGCCTTTCTTGTGCGTTGTCTGTATGGTATTTCCGCCGTATGGATTCATTGTGTTGCTTGATTCTACATGTATGTATTTAGTTTTGCATAATACACCTGAAGAGATACAGTGAAATATGTCAGGCAATGAATCATGTAACCTGTTGTTTGTGTTCTGAGTATTCAAATGAGAAAACAATGTTTGAATGTACTAAAGAGATGTCATGTTATGTAAGAGTGAATATGATGACACTCTGTGATGATCTATTCCCCGGACAGGTTTGCTGTAATGGAGTGATACACGATGCCTTGCCAAACTACGCTTGCTGTGGGTCGAGCTATGTCCTCAAGCCTGACACAACTTACGTCTGCTGTGCAGGACAGTTCTATGCTCCACAAACTAACTACAAATGTTGTGGTCAGAGGTGAACACACTTAATGTTCTTGTTTGTGTGTTAGCTACGTTGATCTCTAGTACACATGTAGTCAACAGTGAACAAACTCAATGTTCTTGTTTGTTTGCTAGTTACATCGATCTCTAGTACACGTGTAGTCAACAGTGAACACACTTAATGTTCTTGTTTGTGTGTTAGCTACGTTGATCTCTAGTACACATGTAGTCAACAGTGAACAAACTCAATGTTCTTGTTTGTTTGCTAGTTACATCGATCTCTAGTACACGTGTAGTCAACAGTGAACACACTTAATGTTCTTGTTTGTGTGTTAGCTACGTTGATCTCTAGTACACATGTAGTCAACAGTGAACAAACTCAATGTTCTTGTTTGTTTGCTAGTTACATCGATCTCTAGTACACGTGTAGTCAACAGTGAACACACTCAATGTTCTTGTTTGTGTGCTAGTTACATCGATCTCTAGTACACGTGTAGTCAACAGTGAACACACTCAATGTTCTTGTTTGTGTGTTAGCTACGTCGATCTCTAGTACACATGTAGTCAACAGTGAACACACTCAATGTTCTTGTTTGTGTGTTAGCTATGTTGATCTCTAGTACACATGTAGTCAACAGTGAACACACTCAATGTTCGTGTTTGTGTGTTAGCTACGTTGATCTCTAGTACACATGTAGTCAACTGTGAACACACTCAATGTTCTTGTTTGTGTGTTAGCTACGTTGATCTCTAGTACACATGTAGTCAACAGTGAACACACTCAATGTTCTTGTTTGTGTGTTAGCTACGTCGATCTCTAGTACACGTGTAGTCAACAGTGAACACACTCAATGTTCTTGTTTGTGTGTTAGCTACGTTGATCTCTAGTACACGTGTAGTCAACAGTGAACACACTCAATGTTCTTGTTTGTGTGTTAGCTACGTTGATCTCTGTTACAAATGTTGTGGTCAACGGTGAACACACTCAATGTTCTTGTTTGTGTGTTAGCTACGTTGATCTCTGTTACAAATGTTGTGGTCAACGGTGAACACACTTAATGTTCTTGTTTGTGTGTTAGCTACGTTGATCTCTGTTACAAATGTTGTGGTCAACAGTGAACACACTTAATGTTCTTGTTTGTGTGTTAGCTACGTTGATCTCTAGTACACATGTAGTCAACAGTGAACACACTCAATGTTCTTGTTTGTGTGCTAGTTACGTTGATCTCTGTTACAAATGGTGTGGTCAACAGTGAACACACTTAATGTTCTTGTTTGTGTGTTAGCTACGTTGATCTTTAGTACACGTGTAGTCAACAGTGAACACACTCAATGTTCTTGTTTGTGTGTTAGCTACGTTGATCTCTGTTACAAATGTTGTGGTCAACGGTGAACACACTTAATGTTCTTGTTTGTGTGTTAGCTACGTTGATCTCTGTTACAAATGTTGTGGTCAACGGTGAACACACTTAATGTTCTTGTTTGTGTGTTAGGTACGTTGATCTCTGTTACAAATGTTGTGGTCAACGGTGAACACACTTAATGTTCTTGTTTGTGTGTTAGCTACGTTGATCTCTAGTACACATGTAGTCAACAGTGAACACACTCAATGTTCTTGTTTGTGTGCTAGTTACATTGATCTCTGTTACAAATGTTGTGGTCAACAGTGAACACACTTAATGTTCTTGTTTGTGTGTTAGCTACGTTGATCTCTAGTACACGTGTAGTCAACAGTGAACACACTCAATGTTCTTGTTTGTGTGTTAGCTACGTTGATCTCTAGTACACGTGTAGTCAACAGTGAACACACTCAATGTTCTTGTTGTGTTAGCTACGTTGATCTCTAGTACACGTGTAGTCAACAGTGAACACACTTAATGTTCTTGTTTGTGTGTTAGCTACGTTGATCTCTAGTACACGTGTAGTCAACAGTGAACACACTGAATGTTCTTGTTTGTGTGTTAGCTACGTCGATCTCTAGTACACATGTAGTCAACAGTGAACACACTCAATGTTCTTGTTTGTGTGTTAGCTACGTCGATCTCTAGTACACGTGTAGTCAACAGTGAACACACTTAATGTTCTTGTTTGTGTGTTAGCTACGTCGATCTCTAGTACACGTGTAGTCAACAGTGAACACACTCAATGTTCTTGTTTGTGTGTTAGCTACGTTGATCTCTAGTACACGTGTAGTCAACAGTGAACACACTTAATGTTCTTGTTTGTGTGTTAGCTACGTCGATCTCTAGTACACGTGTAGTCAACAGTGAACACACTTAATGTTCTTGTTTGTGTGTTTGCTACGTCGATCTCTAGTACACGTGTAGTCAACAGTGAACACACTCAATGTTCTTGTTTGTGTGTTAGCTACGTTGATCTCTAGTACACGTGTAGTCAACAGTGAACACACTTAATGTTCTTGTTTGTGTGTTAGCTACGTCGATCTCTAGTACACGTGTAGTCAACAGTGAACACACTCAATGTTCTTGTTTGTGTGTTAGCTACGTCGATCTCTAGTACACATGTAGTCAACTGTGAACACACTCAATGTTCTTGTTTGTGTGTTAGCTACGTCGATCTCTAGTACACGTGTAGTCAACAGTGAACACACTCAATGTTCTTGTTTGTGCGCTAGCTACGTTAATCCCTGTTATGTCGTGGTCAACGGTGAAAACACTCAGTGTTCTTGTTTGTGTGTAAGCTACGTTGATCTCTGTTACAGATGTTGTGGATCATTGGTAGAACCATAGGTTAGCATGGCCGAATTTGATAAGAACGCGTGTTCTTAAACATCCGGTGTGTTGATGCCGACGTAAGTTGGACTAAAATGATGACCTGTCGTCCTTGACTTGGGTATGTTAATTACAATTGTTTCTGAATTCGGAGTGGGATCACCTGATGGTGAGGGACACTGGTTAATAGGGAAAGCTAATCCACACGCAAAATTCAGTCCAGCACTACTAGAAGTAGTATGTATGGACTACGCTTGAGTTCAAAGCGAGCGAGCGCAATAAAAAAAAATGGTAGAACCATGCTGTCGGAAGTACTGTGTGGGTTAGTGGGTTGTTCATGTGTCTACAAACAGGAAGCAATAGCTGCAGTTATATTATTCTGGTAGAATGGACACGATTAGTAACAACATAGAAACTAAACCAGGCAGGTAAACCAGGTATATTCAGATTGTGCAGAGAAACAGCAAGTATACATAACATATAGTATGGCTGACAAAGACGTGAGGTATGGCAAACAATTCTCATACAATAGATATCACATAAATACATCAACATACCCAACATGCACACAATCATATCTCATTGCAACACTTCAGTTATACAATAGATATCACATAAATATATCAACATACCAACATGCACACAATCATATCTCATTGCAACACTTCAGTTATACAAAAACTGTCTTCAGGGACAACATACACAATCTGATCTTCCATGGCATGTCTTATTACAACGAGTGTTGTCTTACAATCACACCCAGATATGTGGAGGTCCTCCCTGGAGAGATCTGCTGCCCAGACAGCAGCGAGGACAGAGTGTCGGTCAGTCAGGGAGATTCATGTTGTGGATTTGTTCCGTTCATGTCTTCAGGTGCACAGTTGTGTTGTCAAGGTAACATTTGATCAGTTTCTGTTTCCTACCTTCTTTACAATAATGTTTATGTTGTTCACCTTTAATTGTTCACAGCCAGTTTTAATGAATGAGACCTCTTGTCTTGAATTCAAGAATACCTTTTCACAACACGAGACATATTGTGCATATAGTGCTAATTGCTTTTGTTTATACTGACCTGCTCATGCTGAATGGTGAGGTCACTATCAGGTTTAGACTGACCAGCAAATGATGAATGGTGAGGTCAGTATCATGTTTAGACTGATCAGCTCATGCTGAATGGTGAGGTCACTATCAGGTTTAGACCGACCACAAACGATGAATGGTGAGGTCAGTATCATGTTTAGACTGATCAGCTCATGCTGAATGGTGAGGTCAGTATTGTGTCAGTCACCTTGACCACCCAGAACATGTCTTGGTACCCATCTCATGCTGCATAAAACTGGGAGCTCAGCTCAGTGGAAACTACAACCCCTGCCTTGACCCTGACCTGAACACATGAGGGTCTAGACAAGATCATGGCGGTAGCGTCATGTTTATGCAACATCATTACCTACACACTGCCTTGAGTTAACTGCATCTAGGACAGTGTGGTCCTCTCAGGGGTAATCAATATCCCCAAACCTCAACTTAGAAGAGGAAGGACAATTCGCAGAGGATAAGGCAAACACTCTTAACGGTCATAACATCTGATGGGAGATGCCTTGAAGACATTAGAACAAGAATCGTCATGGCGAAGGTAGCCTTTTGCAAGATGGAAAACATACTGACCAATAAAATGATGGCAGTTGCAATGAGAAAACAACTGTTGAGGTGCTACATAGAACCTGTAATTTTGTATGGATGTGAAGCATGGACAATGAGCAGACACGCTGAAAAACATCTGATGACAGAAAAATGCAAATAATACCACAGACAGATAGAAAAACTTGTGACCAAGCCATCCATTCATCCATCATGTGCCATGCCGGTAAGCGTGGGCGGTCATGTTCTGCCATTTCACTCGATCACCAGAGTCGTGGATCAGCTCAGTGTTTCTGTCTCGACCATGCCACGAGGCCAAGCCATCCAGGTATTTGCTTCTCGGTCTTCCCCTTGGTCTGTTCCCCTCGATCTTACCAGTTGTCACCAAGTTCTCCAATTCATTTCTTCTCATAACATGCCCAAAATAATTTTGACTGTCTGCGTCTAATATCTCTAATCAGTTTACGATCTTCATTTGTTTCTTGAAGAACTTGTTCATCGGTCTTTCTGGCTGTCCATGGTATTCTTTGCATTTTCCTCAGAAACCACATTTCTACAGCCATCAGATGTTTTTCAGCTTGACTGCTCATTGTCCAAGCTTCACATCCATATAAAAGTACAGCTTCTATGTACCACCTCAACACTCTTTTTCTCGTTTCAATTGACATCTTTTTATTGGTCAGAATGTTTTTCATCTTGCTAAAGGCTACTTTTGCCATGGCGATTCTTGTTCTAATCTCTTCAAGGCATCTCCCATCAGATGTTATTACTGTTCCGAGATAATTGTACCTATTCACTTGTTGAAGAATATTCTCATTTACTTGTATAGTACATTGTGGTATTTTGGTATGGACCAAGCCATACAAGAATCAAATGAAAGTAGTAAACTGAATAGAGAAATTAGACACAGTCACACTATTTTGGCCACGTTATGAGAACAAATAAATGGGAGAACTTGGTGACAGTTGGCAAGATCGAGGAGAAAAGAACAAGGGGAAGGCAGAGAAGTAAATACCTGGATGACTTGGCCAGGTGGTATGGTCGAGAAAAGAACGTTGAGCTGATCCATGACTCTGGTGATCACATGAGATGGCAAAATATGACTGCCCATGCTTATCGGCAATGTCCTTACATCTGGCAGCCTGGGATGATTAGCAGCTACACCCTATAACATGTGCTGTGGGAGATAGAGCTATGATGTCGATCCTGAAATCAATCAGTCAGTCAGTCAGTCAGTCAATCAATCCAGGGTATCAGTGGTTTGTTCCCATGGTACTGGGTATAGAGTCAATCTCGGAAGTGATGCCCTCATAAATACATGCATGTCTGCCTGAACAAGTCCACATATAGTGAGTGTGGGTGCTTGGAGGTAAATCTGGCCATGACGTCTACCGCAGGTTCTCTGTCCAACAGATAGTGAGTGTGGGTGCTTGTAGGTCAATCTGACCATAACTTCTAATGCAGGTAGATAGTGAGTGTGGGTACTTGTAGGTACATCTGACTATAACTTCTAATGCAGGTAGATAGTGAGTGTGGGTGCTTGTAGGTAAATGTGACTATGACTTCTACTGCAGGTTCTCTGTCCAACAAACTTGGCAACAAATGCTGTGGGGGAACTGTCATCTCTGACACCACGACCTGCTGCGGGGGCGCTGACGTGGGGCAGATATACCTCCAGCAGCCTGGCTACACCTGTTGTGGGGAGGACTACGTGCAGGCCAGCCTCATCTTGTGTTGTTCCATTGACACTGAACACTCCAGGGTAAGCACTCAGTCCAGCATCTCACCTCTTATCTGTGTCCTCTTACTTGTAGGCTCTTGTGCTAGAGAATGGGCCTACAGTTGTCCCATCTGAATACCCAACCGATACATTTGCCACCAATGGGAACAGTTCTGGAGTTGTCCCGGCCTCGTGTATATCAGCTGACTACCCAGCCGATAAATTCGCCACTCATGGAAATAGCTGTGAGATCGTCCTGGCCTCATATACACCAGCTAAAGACCCAACAAGTAAATTTGCCACCCATGTGATCAGCTGTATCATTGGGCTGATGTTACTGGTATCACAGAACAATCATGTGACATTAGACTCAACAGGAACATTGTTTAACTACATTGTTGTCCCAACCCTTGGTTATCACAGAACAGGGATCAATTAAACAAGTGTAGCAACAGTGAGGAAATGTCTTTGCAGGATGCTCAACATAGCAAGAACAGACACGCCATAAATAACATGTTGCACAATTTCTGGACAGGCATATTTCACTACATCTCCTCAGGTGTATACTGCAAAGTGATATATCTTGTTATTTTGAATAACGAAGACACAAACAATAGATTTCACGATTTATTGCCTAGCATATTTTGCTGCATATCGGTCAGGTACATACTGCAGAAATCACACAATATAAAGTAAATTAACTAGATAAATCCTTCAAGCTGAAATATACACATGTTCGCACAGTAATGTCAATTGTCTACCACGGTAATTTTAAGCTGACTAACATGTCTTTCTGTCTGCACAAATCTGGCTTGCGTTGATTGATCATTATTGCTTCTGCAAACTTTAACAAACGAGTATTTTGTGTGTTAAACAACATGCAAAAGGCAATGTCTCTGTCAACCACATGGCTGCTTTCGATAATGTGCCTACCAATTGAAGACACGGGGAGCTTCCGGTGTGTCGGCCCCACTTGACTCGCATCGCTTGTGTGTCATATCTTGTCAACCCATTGAGGTATGTGTTCTGACACTCTTTTGTTCAGCTGTCTCTCTGTTCTACCGATGTACAAGGCCTGGCATCTACATGTGAATTGGTAAATACAATTGATTTTGGCGTACAGAGGAACAGACTCTTTTACTGCTAGTGTGGGAATCGGTGTGGTTCTATACCTAATGACTGGAGTTGCAGCACAGAATGTTCGGCCTACTGCTGTAGTAAGCCGGTCTTGTAGACGTTGCATTACATCATCCCCTCGAAAAGTTAGCTGGATGAATACCTTGAGTTTAGGGACTGTAGTTACGTCTGGTTGTGGTTTGGGCTGTTGGCAATGGCGCTTTATAAATCCTGTGGAGTACCCATTCAGGTTTAAGACATTCTTCAGAGTTTCAAATTCCTCTGTCAGTGTGTCCTGGGTGCATATCTTTCTAGCACAGTCAAACAGGGTCCGCACTAAGCCCTGTTTGTACTGGACAGGTGTGAAGCTCTGAAAATTTAGGTATTGGCCAGTCCATGTTCCTTTGTGGTACACCGAAATTTGAATTGTGCCGTCTGCTCTACGTCTCATTAGAATATCTAGGAACGGCAACGCTTCGCTGTGTTCGTGTTCCATAGACAGAGAGATGTTTTTATGCGTCTTGTTCATTGTGGCCTGGAACGATGTTGCTTGTAGCTCGTCTGTGGTGATAATTAGTATATCGTCCACATAACGACGGTAGAAGACCAAGTTGTTAATGTCTGAGGATCTTTTTTCTTCTAAATGTGCTGTGAAGAAGTCCGCTAGAATAGGACCAAGAGGACTCCCCATGGCCACTCCGTCAATTTGGCAGTAAGACTTTGTTAGAAAATTGAATTGTATGTTGGCGGTACACAGTAGTAGTAGCCTCTCCAGAATAGGTGTTGGTATGCCTAATTTTAGTTGTTTGTCTTTAATGTGTTCCCTTATTATTTCCACTGTCTCCTCTAATGGAACGTTGGTGAATAGGGAGGCTATATCCATGGATGCCATGTGGTTATTATTTATGTCCATTGTATCCAATAATTCCACCAGCTCAAATGTATCTCTGAGTATTTTTGGATCGAAGGACTGTTGTACTGGCTTTAACATTTCGGCTAGCCATCTCACCATTTGGTGTTGTGCAGAGTTAACCATGGACAGTGTAGGTCTTAGCGGGATGCCGGGCTTGTGAAGCTTGGGTAGACCGTACATCTGAGGAGTTTGGGAGCCGCGCAGTGTGAGCGTTTTTGCAGTGGCCTCACTGATGAGTCCCACATTCACAAGTAACTGGATCTCTTTCCTCATTATTGCATCCAGGTCCTCCGACTTGTTTACTTTTTGATCTACCCTGAATTTAGATTCATCTGATAATATTTCTTCCATTTTTCTCTGTTAATCTGACATGTCCATCAGTACTGCATCACTCCCTTTGTCAGGTTTCAGTATGACGAGGGTTTTGTTAGCCTTTAATGCTTTTAACGCAGTAAGGTGTTCATTGGTCAGCGGACATGTCTGTTTGGATATATCTTGTTATGTGAACAATGAATGATACTTTGGCTGAAATACGATGTGCATCGTCGCTGACATTGTGCGAATGTGTAGAACAGTGGTTCTCAACCGGTGGGGAATTCCCCCCCCCCCCCCGAGGGGAATTTTAGGGTTTCCAGGGGGGGGGGGGGGAATGAAGATCATTTCAAGATCGCGTTAATACAGGAACCAATTACTTGATATTGCTTTTCCCTTCATACTTTACAGTTATGCACGTCTCATCCTTCTAAAATTCATTTTATAAAGTAAGTAGACCCACAAATCATGTTTTATGTGGATGTCAAGACCTGTTTTAACATATTTACCTTCCATTTTTACGTATACTGTGTAAGGGTGGGGGAGATTTTTAGGTAGGAAATATGAAGGGGGGGGGGGGGGGATGACGTTCTGAAAATATGGTGAAGGGGGGCACGGGCCAAAAAAGGATGAGAACCACTGGTGTAGAAGGTTATATTCACGGAACCAGACGAGATGCAGCAAATTATGCCAGGCAATAATTCGTACAATATTCTATTTGTAGTATGTGCGTTTGACTCATTAAGGATACCAAATGATGGTAAACGCAAAAAGGACGGGTTTAGAATATCCATCTGGCTCTGTGGAGAACGCGTTACCAATGCAATTCATAATCCTGCATACTGCCTCCGAAACACAGCTGCGGGCGATTAGGAAGCAGACCACCTCGCGTTGGTTTATATACACAGATATGAGTGCCGGTCATTCAGAAAGCAATGACAAACTACTGAACGTAAACTTGCCAAGAGATCACAACATCACAAAATGCTGGGGTTGACTGCGATGTCCTGTAAATGATATGCAACTAACTTAACACAGAATTCCCCAGCATGTTCTCCAACCTTGTTCATATGCTGCCACTGCTAGCAAACAGAAAAAGACAAGATTAGCAAACACAAGTTGAGAATGTCACTTATATACTACCTTGTCCATTGTCTTCTACAGTCGCCTGGAGTATAAGTATTGACAAGCAGTAGAGACAAGTGACATGGTGAAGCAGGCAAGCTGTTAGTGCAGTGGTTCTCAGCCATTATTGGCCCGTGTACCATTTGTTCAGAATGTCATCCCTCCCCCCTCCTTTCACATTTCCTCCCGAAACATCCTCCCTCCCCTTACACAGTATACGTAACAATGGAAGCTAAATTTAACAACACATACTAGAACAAGTCTAGACGTCTACATAAAATAGTGATTTGCGGATCTACTTACGTTATAAAATGAATTTCAGAAGGGCGAGAAGTACAGAACCGTAAAGTATGGAGGGAAAACCAATATCAAGCAATCGGTTCTTGTAAAAGGGGAAATTCCCACCGGTTGAGAACCACTGTATTAGTGCTTCAGTACTGACACGACCAGTTCTGAATACTCTGTAGTATTACTTACAGTCATAACATTCCTTGGCAGTCATGCTGCTCTACAATCTCCAACAACATGTAACAATTCATGTGCTGGAATTTTGCCATTTTACGATGAGCAGCTTCTCTCAATCTCTTCTTCAATCTAGTTTCCCATACATCTTTTTCCTAGTTTTATCTTCTTGTCAATCTAGTTTCCCATACATCTTTTTCCTAGTTTTATCTTCTTGTCAATCTAGTTTCCCATACATCTTTTTCCTAGTTTTATCTTCTTGTCAATCTAGTTTCCCATACATCTTTTTCCTAGTTTTATCTTCTTGTCAATCTAGTTTCGCATACATCTTTTTCCTAGTTTTATCTTCTCGTAATGTGACCACAAATGTTGGCTTCCTATTTGTGACGTTTGTGCTAAGCTGTCTGTGTGTCTTATTCTCTGTCAAAACATTCAGATAACTCACTGTAACTATCCAACATGTGTTCAGCAGGGCTTTATTGTTTCTGTGGACTGTTATTCAGAATTCCTGTATATATAAACAGTTATCACAGCTGCTAACAGTGAAAGACAAAATGATAATCTACTTGTGGTAAGACAGCACACCACCATGGAAAACATACACATCAACAGAGGCATCATAGAATTGGGGAGGTCAATTCCATAGGCTTGTTTGTACACATTACATGTTCTTGTGTGTCCACTACATACACGTTTCTAGATTTTTCTAGTATCATTGTTACATCGTAGGTGCACCTGTATGGTAGCGAGCAGGAGAAGCTGACAGCCTCAGACAAGTGTTGTGGGCTCAATCGGGTCACCAACAACCTGGCCTGCTGCAACAATGTTGGCTACAACCAACTGACTCAGGTCTGTGCAGACAGGTCTCGCCAGGACAATGGTTAGTATGCTGACTCACATCTCTGTAGCTTCATGTCTTCATTCATGTCTGCTGGCCATTTTGATCTGTGCATATATGTCATATACATTCTTGTTCCCAGTCTATCACATACATTCTTGTTCCCAGTCTATCACATACATTCTTGCCTAGTCTGTCATATACATTCTTGTTCCCAGTCTATCACATACATTCTTGCCTAGTCTGTAATATACATTTTTGTCTAGTCTGTCATATAAATTTTTGTCTAGTCTGTTATATAAATTCTTGTTTTTAGTCTATCACATACATTCTTGCCAAGGCTCTCGTTCATGTTGTTCCCACATAGTTTCCTCATGCGTACGTCACCTTTTATTTTCTGTATCATTCAGTAAATGGTAAAGCTGGTCCCACCACATATGCTGCTGTATGGGTGTGCAGTGACAGCTGGTTCTTCTCATATTCTTGGTCACATTATCATGAGATGAGCTGCCCAGTTGCCTTCCACACAACCTTCGGGTCCCAGACAGTCCAGAAGTGTTCAGACAATGGTCAGCTGGGTTAGCCACAGAGCTCTCCTTGTGAGAACAGCTGACTGATGCCAGTGCTGGCGGTTGAGCCTGGACCTGGTGTGGGGCAGAGTTGAGCTGAGATCAGAACATCACAACACTCGGAACATCCCACAAGTGCTCCGTCCTCATCTTCAACAGCCAGTGAACAGTCCCAATACTAATGCTACCAGTAGCAGTCTGATTATGTGTTTCTCTGGGCTTTCCTCAGTCCTGAGTGTCAGCCACATCCTCTGGTCACTCCCTGCAACACTATTTTCCCCAAACCATGATGATCTATCTGTTCTTCTGCACTATACACACCGACTCCCTCTGCCTTATCATACACCAATACCCCACCCAGCGGTGCAGACCCAGCCAATCTGTCCGTCTGCTTGCTTTCCCAGCACACCAGCATGTCCTGGGGATCCAACAGATGATCTCTATTACTATTGTGATTGTTGACTGGAAGCCTGCCGCTCTACCAGAAGCATGCCACTCTACCAGAAGCATGCCACTCTACCAGAAGCATGCCACTCTACCAGAAGCATGCCTGTCTTCGCCTTTCTCATCATAGTTTGTGAGTCTGTTAGAATTTAAACTGTATCAAAACACGGATAAAGAAAATAACAAGTTGGTGGAACGCAGAAGTAAAGAAAGCGGTAAAAGAAAAAAAGGAAAAATATAAAAAGTGGTTGAAGAGCAAACAGGAATGTGATTACAGAGAATACAGAATAGCGAGAAGACATGTGAGTAGAATAGTAAAGAGGGAAAAACAAAAAGACTGGGAAGAGTATGGAGAAACCCTAAATAAAAACTACATGGAGGCAACCAGAAACTTCTACAAAAAGATAAGTGCAATGCGAACCAGAGGAGAACCCTTTGACCCAACTGAAATAATTAACAGCGAAAATGGAGAACCAATAAGTGAACAAAAACAAATCCTAATAAGATGGAAGCAGTATTTCGAACAACTTCTCAACATCCCATCAGATGTCACAGGAATTCAAGAGACCTACACAGATGTCACCGAGAAACTAGAACCAGACATACTAAAAGAAGAAATTATAGAAGCCATCAGATTAGCCCCATTAAACAAATCACCAGGACAGGATGAAATACCAAATGAACTAATTAAAGCAGCAAGGAAAGTAGGAACAGCTTGGCTACATAGACTATTCAACCATGTTTGGGTAGAACAACAGACACCACGAGACTGGGGAAACGCCATAATTATCCCAATTTGGAAAAACAAAGGCAGCAAAAGAGATTGCACACAATACAGAGGCATTTCACTGTTGAGTCATACTGGGAAAATATTTTGCAAACTTCTTGAAAAAAGATTACGCACTACTTTAGAACCCCAGCTAAGCGAAACACAGCTTGGATTTAGGAAAAACCAAGAGATTGCACACAATACAGAGGCATTTCACTGTTGAGTCATACTGGGAAAATATTTTGCAAACTTCTTGAAAAAAGATTACGCACTACTTTAGAACCCCAGCTAAGCGAAACACAGCTTGGATTTAGGAAAAACAAAGGATGCACAGACGCCATTTTTGCTCTTAGACAACTTATAGAAAAATCAATTGAATTCAATGAAACACTCTACTTAGCCTTTGTCGACCAAGAAAAGGCATTTGATAGGGTAGATAGAAACAAGCTGTGGGAAATCCTTAAACAATATGGAGTGAGTACACATCTAACAAACCTATGTAGAAGTTTATACAACAACAGTGAATGCATAGTGAGAGCAACTGGAGAACACTCAGAACCCTTCACCATAAGATCTGGAGTACGACAAGGTTGTGTCCTGTCCCCTCTCTTGTTCATAACATATATAGACAACATATGTAAAGAAACCAGCCAAGCAGAGACAGCAAGAATACCGCATGACGAGAACACAGAAGAAGAACCATCTGCAAATCTAACCATTAGTTTAGAGAACTCCTGTTTGCGGATGACCAAGCACTAATAGCAAAATCAGAAGCTGAATTACAAGACCACACGAATAGTCTAAACGAAATGTGTAGGGAACATAACATGAAAATTAGCACAAGCAAAACAGAGGTAATGACTATAACTAAAGAAGAACAAACAGCAACAATTCACCTAAACGAACATCCCTTGAAACAAGTAAAGAGCTTCAAGTACCTAGGAAGTATAATATCATCAAATGGCAGATCAGAAGACGAGATCGAAAATAGGTGCAATAAGGCAAATCAACTCATTGGACAAATGGCACCAATACTAAAGAACAAACATGTATCAATAACTACTAAGAAAGCACTTTACAACACAATCTTCCTACCAACTCTGTGCTACCAGTGCCAAACCTGGACAATGACAGAAAAAGAGAAAAGAAAAATCACAACAACAGAAATGAGATTCCTGAGAAGAATACTCAACGTATCAAGAAGAGATAAGATCAGAAATGAAGAAATCAGGACTAAAGTGGGGGTTAAAGCTGCTCTAGATTTTATTAGAAAGCAGCAGGTCAAATGGTTTGGCCATGCAAGTAGGCTACCAGTCAACAGCATGCCACAACAAGCAATGATGTACAGACCAGATGGAAACAGAGGAAGAGGCCGACCACGTAAACGTTGGACGGAGGGAATAACAGAATCCATGGGAATGTCGATATACGAAGCCCATAACCGGGCACTCTCATGAAGTTTATACTTCACCTCGACAGGTACAAGAGGAACATGATGAGATGAGACGAGGTCAGCAAGTGCACTAACCAGAATGCTACAGAAACTCTTGTTGGTCAAGTCGATGTTGAAACACTCAGTTTGTTCTGAGTATATGTTGTTTTTGTCACATGTTCGTTGTGCTCACTTCCTTTGTGGTGTGTGGGAGGATGGTGTCTCACTGCCATTCACGCAAATTGTTCTTGGAAACAATCACATCATCAGGCATTACACATTAACCCAGTGACACAAGACTTGCAAGGACAGACTACCTTTCTCTTATCTTATCTCCAGACTGAAGACTTTGATTAAAAGTCGCTTAAAAGTCGACAGGGTCAACTTCATCGCACCAGGTTTGATCCCATATGGCTCGGTCCCTTTCCGCAGCGCGGAAAGCGCGCGCAAAGCACGAACTCCGTAGCTTTTAACGACGACCCACAGGAGTCTCCGAAACATTTAACTTGTAAAACCGAAGGGTGCGGCTCGGAATTGAACCCACAACCTTCGGAGCATGAGTCAAACGGCTTGACCACTTCGCTACAGAGACTTTGATTGATGAGCCCACTCCAGTTCCATCCTGTACTAACTTCACATCATTCATGCCACCTCAAGGTTGAAATGGTATATACTAGCAGTATTAAGACACAACTGTTTCTTTCTTGACCTCACTAAGAGAGAGAGACTGTTTGTTTGTCCTGGCAGGATGTGGGACGGGTGTTGTATGTCCTATCAGCCAGCAGAGTACAGCCTACTGCAACAGATGTGACCTTGACACCAGCAAACAAACGTGTGGATCTGTGAAAGGTTATCAGGGTGGTCCTCCACCAACCACAGACCCTAGCTTACCGTGTACCACAGAGACTGTACGAGTGTACTCAGGTTTAAACCTGGCATATACAGGTCAGTCAATGCTTTCACTACACATGGTTCATGTCATGTTTATTGATACAGAAACTGAACATGGTTATTGATACAGAGAAACAGTTAAACAACCCAGATTTCAAGGTTGTATTAGAAATGTCATACTTCTCCCATGGCTGGAAGCTGCTGTTGGTCTGTAGTGTGATAGATCCACCAGTGTCTAGTCCTGCACGTACTGAGGAACATGTAGCCAGCCTTCCCCTCTGTCTAGGAGTGCACACACTGAGGAATATGTATCTAGCCTTCCCCTCTGTCTAGGAGTGCACACACTGGGGAACATGTAGCTAGCCTTCTCCTATGTTAGTGGATAACACATGCAGACGTCGAACCCTCATCCTCCCGCGCTCATGGCAACATCATCAACATGATGCCTGAACATAATCTGCTACCCATTGTGTAAAGTGGCAGGAGCCGTGTGGACAGGTCTCTCTCATGACAATATCATCAACATGATGCCTGAACACAGTCTACTACCCATTGTGTGAAGTGGCAGGAGCCGTGTGGACAGGTCTCTCTCATGGCAACATCATCAACATGATGCCTGAACACAGTCTACTACCCATTGTGTAAAGTGGCAGGAGCCGTGTGGACAGGTCTCTCTCATGACAATATCATCAACATGATGCTTGAACACACTCTACTACCCATTGTGTGAAGTGGCAGGAGCCGTGTGGACCTGTCTCCCTCATGGCAACATCATCAACATGATGCCTGAACACAGTCTACTACCCATTGTAAGAAGCTGACTTTATCCTGGAGCTGTGTGGACCTGTCTTCCTCTTGATGAATATTATTAATTACCACATGTGCTGGACCCAGCCTCATAAAATGTTCTAGGAGACTGGTCAGATACTGATCACAACACTCTTCCATTATCCGGTGGTCAGGAAATTATGGGATTAGCATGACATTCCTAACATGCCTTGAGCAGGGTACTTACTGGTCAATGCTAAACTGTAGAGCTAGATGTTCAGTTAGACCGCCCCTTGTATCATCATCATGGGAACTGTTGGCTACTGAATCAGGGGATAGTGCGCAGGTGGGGATGTCCACAGCGCCATGATGTTGCTTCACCATATTTCATACTTTCTAATATGCCCGAAGGCATAGCCACTTTAGAACTGGTTGGGCTAATGCAACAGGTATCTGGCCCAGACAGAGATGTCTAGGACAGTGTAGTAAGTGTGACACCTGGCTGTGACAAAAAGTTTAATATCTAGGACAGTGTAGGTAAGTGTGACACCTGGCTGTGACAAAAAGTTTAATATCTAGGACAGTGTAGGTAAGTGTGACACCTGGCTGTGACAAAAAGTTTAATATCTACGACAGTGTAGGTAAGTGTGACACCTGGCTGTGACAAAAAGTTTAATAACTAAGACAGAATGTGGGGAAGTATGACATATGGCTGTTTCTTTCAGGTTTATATCATGTTCTACTTTGATTAGTGTTCCAGGCTGTTGTTGTTAGTTACTCTGGCCAGCAAGGTAATCACAACAATCGTCTCAGAAACCACAGCTCCGTTGCCTCCAAGCTCTTCCTAATTTGTCCAATCACATTCCACCAAATATCCCACGTGAGACACACGATCAATAATATTGTCAAGTGTCTAAATAGAGTTAATTATTAGTGAAATACAAGACCTACAGAGTTAAAGACAATTATGCAACAATTCAACTGAAATGAGACATAAATACGTGACAGGTCCAGAAAGCCAGCCAGAGTCTAGCCAGTGAACTCTAGTGACAAAAACTTGGGTTAGCATGAGGAAAACTCATGGCATTCTCAATTGCGGAAGAAATAGCTCCTCAGTCAGGCACGAGGCAGCTTAGCAGCAAGTCATAAAATTATCCACTAGACACAAATAGAATGAACATCACATAACATCAGATCAGCGATAATTCAACAACAACTGGCATATTATTCAAACTTGATTCTATCAACCAATATCCTCCGTCCCGAGATGATCCGCAAGTGATATTCTGCTAATATTCTGAGGACGTGAGTGTGCAATTGCAAACTAGAATGAGCGATGGAACGTTCCAGAAGTTGATGGCAGGGTAGATGGTCGAGTGTAAGCAGCAGATGGAACGTTCCAGAAGTTGATAGCAGGGTAGATCGTCGAGTGTAAGCAGCAGATGGAACGTTCCAGAAGTTGATGGCAGGGTAGATGGTCGAGTGTAAGCAGCAGATGGAACGTTCCAGAAGTTGATGGCAGGGTAGATCGTCGAGTGTAAGCAGCAGATGGAACGTTCCAGAAGTTGATGGCAGGTTAGTTGGTCGAGTGTAAGCAGCAGGAAGAAAAAGTTCTAGTCCACTGTCTACAAGATAGGGTAATAAGCTGATCTGTTGAGTTGTACCAGGTAGTGACAGAGCGAGAGTAGTGTGATAAAGGTTACTTTGTTCACACTGTGTTGACATGATTGAGAGCTGTCAACCGTACTGCTCATGGTTGAAAGGTGTATGAGACTATCTGTTGTAATTACATGTATCTCAACCTGTTGTAGGGGCATATACAATGTTCATACTCTAGGAATCAATGTTATACCAGCTCCCACCGTGAGTTTGTCTTGGTCCATTCATCTGAGCATCTGCCAGATTCTTGTGTGTACAAGCCATTGTTTCAAATAATAATTGCCAGCAAACACCCCCCCCCCCCCCCACACACACACAGACAAACAGACACACACGCACGCACACACGCACACTCACTCACTCTGTCTGTCTGTCTGTCTGTCTGTCTGTCTGTCTGTCTGTCTGTCTGTCTGACTGACTGACTGACTGACTGACTGACATCTCTGCAAACATTGTTGTGTAAACTTCATGTTAGTGATGTCAAATATGGACACTGACCACAGATGAACAGTTGTTGTTATGAGGCTCCTTTGATAATTAAATTTATAAGTATGTTCACATTTGTGAAGTTTATAATCCTCTGATGCCTGTGGTGTTTATAGGCCTGTGACATCTGTGGTATTTATAATCCTGCGACATGTGTCTGGTTTGTAATCCTGTAACATATATGGTGCGTAAATTCTCTGACATACGTTGTGTTTGCACTCCTATGTCATGTGTGTTGTTTACAATCCTTTGGCATTTATGGTGCTTATAATCCTTGTGACATTTTTATTGCTTATTATCATCGGATAAATGTTGTGTTTGTAATCCTTTACCACATCCTGTTTCTGTGTTATTTGTTTTCTTCTACTCTATATTTTTATGTCATGTTTGTCTCACCCACACCCCATTTCTGTGTTATGTTTGTCTCACCCACACCCCATTTCTGTGTTATGTTTGTTTCACCCACACCCCATTTCTGTGTTATGTTTGTCCCACCCACATCCCATTTCTGTGCTATTTGTTTTCTTTCACAGTTTTTGTGTTGTGTTTGTCTCTTCCATGCCGTTTCAGTGTTATTTGCCTTGTTCCACACTCTATATTTGTGCTATATTTGCATGTGGCACTATATTTCAGACTCGGCCTTGTCTGCCTACTCTCTCTATGAGTACTCCGTGGTTGCTGTGAACAGTGCTGGCACTAGTGCCAGTAACTACACGTCTGTCCGGACATTGGAGGCCGTTCCCGCTGTTGTACACCCGCCAACCACAAGGATAGCACCAGGACAACTGTATGCCATTTATCTGTCTTGGCTGCCTCCAGAGAAACCTAATGGTATATCCTTCTTGACATGTGATTTTGTACTTCTGGTTTTCTGACTGACCCATTATGTTATTGTGGTCTAGTCTCACAACACTCTTGTTCTCTCGCAACATTTCTATCTTGTAATTGTCTGTGTGTGTGCTTCCTGGTTTGTCTCTCCTTCTTTCTTTCTTTCCCTATTCTTAATTCTCTCTCTCTCTCTCTCTCTCTCTCTCTCTCTCTCTCTCTCTCTCTCTCTCTCTCTCTCTCTCTCTCTCTCTCTCTCTCTCTCTCTCTCTCTCTCTTTCTCACTCTCATAACATGTTTGATTCAAGTCCTCAGCTGTGATGTATGTGGTCGAGAAAAGATATTTGGTTCAGACCCTCAAGTGTGGTATGTATTAACATTAATTTAAAATGTTTGCATATCCTTTACAGGACATGGCTGTCAACATCAGCATCTTTCAGCTGATTGTTGATTTCTTGGCAAGATTACGCTCAATAATTTGCCATTGCTTTCTGAGCCCCCTAAGTTTCCGTCCCGATTCGAACCACTGCTGATTCTCACCGCCGTCACATTACTTACGAGAGTATTTGAGATTATGGACAAAAGTCGTTAACCTCTAGGCCAGGAAGCCAGCATGGTATGTATTAGAGATCAACTTATTTGATACAGGCCCTTCATTGTGGTGTCTGTTAAAGATAACATATTTGATTCAGACCATCAAGTTTATTGCTTCTTGGAGATTGCTATTGATACTATATACTTGGACACTGATATTCTGTTCTTGCATATTGATACTGTTTGCGTACAAATATGCTTCTCGTATGTCAAGGTTCCATGTTGTCTCACTTGAAATGTGTATGTGTCTTGAGCATTTTAGTTGATGTGTTTGACACACTCCTGACAGTTTACTGCTTCAGCTGTTGGACATTTGCATGTGTCTTTATTTGTGTATATCTGTGCATCTGTCTTTCTGTCTGTCCAGCAGCTGCCTACCTGTCTACCTTATGTCTATCTGTCCATCCGTCTGCCTGCTTACTTTCCTGTCTGTTTAAAGTTAATACAAGTGAAGCTGTAATCTGCCCCCTAGGGCTAGGTTTGAGAGTTCAAATCTTTGCATGTTCTGAGTGTTGTTTGTGGAGATGAGAAATGGGGTAAACAAATGCCAACATCAGGAAATGTGTGATGCAGTGGCTACATGGTTGTACCACACAAGGGAAGACCTAGTAATAGAATCAAACATGCTTCTCTCTGTACTCTGTCTGACATGTGTGATGTGGTCGCTACATGGTTGTACCACACAAGGGGAGACCCAGTCACAGAACCAAACATGCTTCTCTCTGTACTATTTCCGCCAGGTGTGATAACAGGCTACAGTCTGTGGTGTATTGACTACATGGTTGTAACCAAACATACTTCTCTCTGTACTATCTCCGCCAGGTGTGATAACAGGCTACAGTCTGTGGTGTAGTGACTACATGGTTGTAACCAAACATGCTTCTCTCTGTACTATCTTCGCCAGGTGTAATAACAGGGTGCAGTCTGTGGTGTAGTGACTACATGGTTGTAACCAAACATGCTTCTCTCTGTACTATCTTCGCCAGGTGTAATAACAGGGTGCAGTCTGTGGTGTATTGACTACATGGTTGTAACCAAACATACTTCTCTCTGTACTATCTCCGCCAGGTGTGATAACAGGCTACAGTCTGTGGTGTATTGACTACATGGTTGTAACCAAACATGCTTCTCTCTGTACTATCTCCGCCAGGTGTGATAACAGGCTACAGTCTGTGGTGTATTGACTACATGGTTGTAACCAAACATGCTTCTCTCTGTACTATCTCCGCCAGGTGTGATAACAGGCTACAGTCTGTGGTGTAGTGACTACATGGTTGTAACCAAACATGCTTCTCTCTGTACTATCTTCGCCAGGTGTAATAACAGGGTGCAGTCTGTGGTGTAGTGACTACATGGTTGTAACCAAACACGCTTCTCTCTGTACTATCTCCGCCAGGTGTGATAACAGGCTACAGTCTGCAGCGTGATGGTGTGGAGGTCTACCAGGGCCTGGACAGCAACTTCACGGACAACTTCAACATCTTGCCCTACCAGAGCTACTCCTACAGCTTGTCGGCGTGTAATTCTGCAGGATGTGCCAACAGCTCCTTGGTATTGTGATATACACAATAGATATACACTTGATTTCTTGTCTGTTTGCCTTAGGTCTGGGAGACATTTCACCTTTTCTGTTTGTCTGAGTTGGGGAGAGATTTCACCTTATAGCTATAACCCTGGTTGTCTGTGTGGTAGGGCAGTTGTATAGTCAATCGCCAACTGTCATGGACGTCTAGCATAGCACTGTCTGAGCTCACAGTTTCAAAATAGTTTAAGTTAGTTGCATAAACTTTACAGGACGTCACAGTCAATCCCAGCATGTTTTGGGCTTTTTGTGATTTCTTGGCATGCTTATGTTCAGTAGTTTGCCATTACTTTCTGAATGACCGGCACTCATATATTTGTATGGAAACAAACGCAAGATGGTGTGCTTCCAAATCGCCTGCAGTGGTGCTTTAAAATGTGCTATGTGGGATTACAAATTGCATGTGTAGCCCCTTTGGGACAGCACCAGACAATTCAAGACAGTTCAGAGTGTTGAGACAGTGAGTGACATTATAGGAAATATAAGGCAGCTGTAAATGTGAGCTAGCTTGACAGTATAGGGTGGAAGTAAAACCACTGTGAATGAATGTATGGATAGTACACTAGGACATCAACAGGGGTGTGATTATAGTAGTTTGGTGATGGAGATATCTGTAGCACATATGTGACCATAGACATTGTTGCATGATGTACGAACGAACAATCTTTATTTTCAAAGGGTTCAGAATTGGGCATATAAGCCCGTTTGACATTTTGTCCTTCTTCTCTCTGTTCTCTCAAACATTATTTCATTCATACATATGATGTAATTGTGGAGATGTTTGTAGCAATGATGTGACCATGGACATAGTTAGGTAATGTAATTGTGGAGATAGTTGTGTAACAACGGAGATAGTTATTTAATGCTACCATGGAGATATTTATGTCATGTAACCATGGAGATAATTGCATGCTGAACAGCGGAAGTTGTTATTTGTTGTAACCATGGGTATAATTTAGCTGGGTGTTGTAACCACGGTGATAGTTGCATGTAGTTTAGTGATAGATACATTCAGTGTGGGACTGTGTGTTATATGTGTGATGTCATTGTGTAGTTGATGGTATGTGTATTGTGACTCAACATCAAGGCAGGTGTACATCTACAGGTAACAGTTGCTACAGCCCAGGCAACACCTGAGGACCTGCAACCCCCGCTAGTTGAAGTTGTCAACTCGACCACCCTACAGTTCACAGCTCAACCTCCAGGCCGACCCAACGGTGTTATCTTGCAGTATAGTGTTGTTCTTCTGGATACTGGAGAGTTATTCAATTCCACACTCCCTCAGCAGTTTACTGTCACTGGTAAGTAGGTCGGTTTGAACAGGTTATGGGGATTTGTTCACAGCATCTGCCATCATTATCAAGTGTTCTAGCATCCTTGCTACACAGTCGTATCTGATATCTGTATTTACTTGTATGTAGGTAATTACTAACTAATCACCGTTCAGTATGACAATAGTGAAGAGTTTGTGGTGTTTCAGAAATTCTAAATGTTTTCACTGGTTGGAAACAATCAGGTCATTAAATCACTGTACACACCAGGTCATCAGTGTGTCCTTGGATGTTCTCTCAGTTAAAGGGATTAGGGAGATGGTCACATGGCATCATGTTGGTATGAGGAGATGGTCACATGTTGGCATGTTGCTATGGGGAGATGGTCACATGGCATCATGCTGGTATTGGGAGATGACCACGTGGCATCATGTTTGTATGGGGAGATGGTCACTTGGCATCATGTTGGTTTGGGGAGATGGTCATGTGGCATCATGTTGGTTTGGGGAGATGGTCATGTGGCATCATGTTGGTTTGGGGAGATGGTCATGTGGCATCATGTTGGTTTGGGGAGATGGTCATGTGGCATCATGTTGGTTTGGGGAGATGGTCATGTGGCATCATGTTAGTTTGGGGAGATGGTCATGTGGCATCATGTTGGTTTGGGGAGATGGTCATGTGGCATCATGTTGGTTTGTGGAGATAGTCATGTGGCATCATGTTGGTAAGGGGAGATGGCCATGTGGCATCATGTTGGTTTGGGGAGATGGTCATGTGGCATCATATTGGTTTGTGGAGATGGTCATGTGGCATCATGTTGGTTTGTGGAGATGGTCATGTGGCATCATGTTGGTTTTTGGAGATGGTCATGTGGCATCATGTTTGTATGGGGAGATGGTCACGTGACATCATGTTTGCGTGGGGAGATGATCATGTGGCATCATGTTTGTGTGGGGAGATGATCATGTGGCATCATGTTGGTAAGGGGAGATGGCCATGTGGCATCATGTTGGTTTGGGGAGATGATCATGTGGCATCATATTGGTTTGTGGAGATGATCATGTGGCATCGTGTTGGTTTGGGGAGATGATCATGTGGCATCATATTGGTTTGTGGAGATGGTCATGTGGCATCATGTTGGTTTGGGGAGATGATCATGTGGCATCATATTGGTTTGTGGAGATGATCATGTGGCATCATGTTGGTTTTTGGAGATGGTCATGTGGCATCATGTTGGTTTTTGGAGATGGTCATGTGGCATCATGTTTGTATGGGGAGATGGTCACGTGGCATCATGTTTGTGTGTGGAGATAATCATGTGGCATCATGTTGGTTTTTGGAGATGGTCATGTGGCATCATGTTGGTTTTTGGAGATGGTCATGTGGCATCATGTTTGTATGGGGAGATGGTCACGTGGCATCATGTTGGTGTGGGGAGATGATCATGTGGCATCATGTTGGTTTTTGGAGATGGTCATGTGGCATCATGTTTGTATGGGGAGATGATCATGTGGCATCATGTTGGTTTTTGGAGATGGTCACGTGGCATCATGTTGGTGTGGGGAGATGATCATGTGGCATCATGTTGGTTTTTGGAGATGGTCATGTGGCATCATGTTTGTATGGGGAGATGGTCACGTGGCATCATGTTGGTGTGGGGAGATGATCATGTGGCATCATGTTGGTAAGGTCTAGTGTACGACTACTACAGCAGCATCAACTCTGTATGGTTGGTTGAGCCTAGCACGTGTGTTTGGGAAGTCTCAGTCTGGTCAGTAATCTGTCTCACATTCTGATGTGTCAAAATTCTTCCATATTCTGTCTCACTTTCTGATGTGTCAAAATTCTTCCATAATCTGTCTCACTTTCTGATGTGTCAAAATTCTTTCATAATCTGTCTCACATTCTGATGTGTCAAAATTCTTCCATAATCTGTCTCACATTCTGATTTGTCAAAATTCTTTCATAATCTGTCTCACTCTCTAATGTGTCCAGATTCTTCCATAATTTGTCTCACTTTCTAATGTGTCCAAATTCTTCCATAATCTTTCTCACTTTCTGATGTGTCAAAATTCTTCCATAATCTGTCTCACTTCCTGATTTGTTAAAATTCTCCCATAATCTGTCTCACTGTTTAACATGGCAGTCAACTGAGTAATGGACATTGGGTATTTTGCTGTAAGTGGGAGTGTTGGAGTAATCACAAGGAGGCAATGCTGATAATGCAGTGAGCATAGTAACATGAGGATTTGATGCCTGGTTGACCGTGCGCATAGAGAGGGAGAGGGTGGCCACCCATTTCTCCGTGCAGTCAGGTCGACAATATGTAATGATCCTAGCACACCAGAGAGCCATGGCTGGTTCCTGCCTCCGGACTGTTCATGTGTGCGCCTTATTATGCTGCTGTTGATTTTAATGATGCTAGTTTAAAATAAATCTATGTGACAATATGTTTCTGCATCCTCAGATCTAATACCGTACACATCGTACACATTAGAAATGGTTGTGTGTACAGTGGTTGGCTGTGCCACCAGTCCAAACATCACAGTCACCACTCTGGAAGATTTGCCTCAAGGTAATCACTGCAGTCTGGTGTTGATGACCTGTAGACATGTTTGTTAGTCATGTGAACAATACCTTCCATTATAGTCTAGTGTTGATGACTTGTAGACTGATGTTTGTTATGTGAACATTACATCACACAACAGTCAATCTTCAATTAAAAATAAACCGGTTGCCATAGCAACACTGTTCATTGCTTGCATCATTCAGTAGTCGTTTAGCTCACTACACATCAACCTACAATAAACATGGACACTTTTATTGACTTTCCTGCCAGCTGTGAAATGCATGGTGGTATTTGTTTTCTTCAAGCAGAAGGTAAAAATACAGCTGAGGTTCAGCGTCGATATTGTCGTGTATACAGTGAAAACGCTATGAGTGACAGTTCTGTGAGGGATTGGTGCATAAAATTCAGAGATGGGCACAAAGATGTGCATGATGAGGGTGGGCATGGGCAGCATTCATGTGTGACAGATAAGCTCATTAGAAACGTCGACAAAGTGGTAGTGGATAAGCGCTGTTTCACAATTTCAGATCTTACTACAGAATTTCCACACATTTCTAGGACTAGTCTGTTTTGAATTGTCACAGAGAGGTTAGGTTACCATAAATTCTATTCATGGTGGGTATCAAAGCAACTGTCACAGAGAGGTTAGGTTACCACAAATTCTATTCATGGTGGGTATCAAAGCAACTGTCACAGAGAGGTTAGGTTACCACAAATTCTATTCATGGTGCGTATCAAAGCAACTGTCACAGAGAGGTTAGGTTACCACAAATTCTATTCATGGTGGGTATCAAAGCAACTGTCACAGAGAGGTTAGGTTACCACAAATTCTATTCATGGTGGGTATCAAAGCAACTGTCACAGAGAGGTTAGGTTACCACAAATTCTATTCATGGTGCGTATCAAAGCAACTGTCACAGAGAGGTTAGGTTACCACAAATTCTATTCCTGGTGGGTATCAAAGCAACTGTCACAGAGAGGTTAGGTTACCACAAATTCTATTCATGGTGGGTATCAAAGCAACTGACTGACGTTCACAATGCTGAAGGAATGGGCTCAGCTTTGATGTTCCTTCTACACTACTGCGAAGAGCGGGAAGCATTTCTCGATAGAATAGTGACTGGGGACGAGACATGAGTTCACTTCGTGAATGCAGAGACGAAGGAACAGTCAAAACAGTGGATGCATATTCATTCTCCGAATAAGCCCAGAAAATTCAAGCAAACATTTTCTCAAGGAAAAATGATGGTTACAGTATTCTGGGACAGAATTCATGACACTATGGACAACAATAACGTTGGAATTTTATTGTAGAACACTTCGTCGGTCGAACAAAAAAAAAGTTGCAGAGTGATCACTAGTGGCACCATTACCCTGCGAAATGCGCGGCTCCATACTTCAGCTCGCACAAATGTTTTACTTGAGCAGTTTAAGTGGGAAATTTTCAACCACCCGCCTTACAGCCTGAACTTAGCCCCAAGCGATTATCCCCAAGCGATTATCATCTCTTCGGCAAGATGAAGGTCTGGCTGGCTACCCAGCGCTTCGAAGCAGCCGAGGACCGCATGGATGGAGTTAACAACTGGCTAAGAACCCTAACGGCGCCGTTCCTTGACGAGGGGTTACAAAAACTCATGCCACGTTATGACAAGTGCCTGAATTTAGGTTGCGACTATGTGAGAAAAGTAATGCAGGGATGTATGTAACGCTTGTATGTATAAACTGTCATTTATTGCCAATATAGTACCTTGCGGTGTATGGCAGGGGGTTCTTGAACCTTAGGAATTAAGGCCGCCTGGCTAGTGCAGTCGCCACGAACAGTAAAGGTTAGAGTTTTCTTTTTGCCCCGACATAATAAAACTCCACACCTTACCGAGGATTCGAATTAGATGTTATTGTTATTTGTTAAAATATTTACCAGCCAATCGAAGGTTAAGTTTGGAATAGTCCTCATACCTACCTACCAACCTACCTACCTACCTACCTACCTACCAGCCTACCTACCAACCTACCTGACCATCCACCTGCCTGCCTGTCTACCTACTCCACCCACCCACCTACCCACACACACAGACAGAGAGAGAGAGAGAGATTCAAGTTTGTTCATTGTTGAAGACTGGTTGAAACATTTACCTGTACATGGCTGTGTCATCCCTGTTCTCAAGCTGCCCATGTATATGTTGTGTTTATGGTGCCACTTGAGGTGCTGTACAACAACCGAATCTCTCTCTGCCTGATGTGGGTGATGGACATGTCTCCAGACTCTAGTATTTGTCACATCTGATGCTTTCTGACACTGTCACCAGACAGGCCAGGTGACACTGCAGCATAAGTTGCTTGTGCTATCATAACATAAATCATCTGTCAACTGTCCACCTACAGGGCTACCTCCCCCTAGAGTGATCGTCATCAATGCCACCAGCGTGGAGCTGTACTGGCGAGGCCCTGATGTTGCCAATGGAGTCATTACAAGCTTCACACTGATTCAGGTAGGTGTTCTTGATTATAAGAGCTGTGGTCTCAGTGAGACAGAAGCCAGGCTGTTGTGCAGATGTAGGTGTATGTTAGCTGTTTGTTTTATTGTATGTGACTGAACTTATGAATAGGTAAAGGCATTTCCGGTTGCTGCCAGTAGGGTGTGCAGTGTTAGGCCTGGACATATACTAGGTCATGACATCTGGTGTGGGGTGACCAGTGCCTTTCAACATCACCTTTCCCCTCCCAGACAACATCCAAAACATTCTGACCAGTGCTGGCACCTCATGTGTATGAAGCTGGATGGAACATTCTGACAAGTGCCTGGCACCTCACGTGTGTGAAGCTGGGTGGACAGTAGAGCTGATGTGACAAATACCTGGCACCTTGTGTGTATGAAGCTGGGTGTACACTAAAGCTGATGTGACAAATACCTGGTACCTTGTGTGTATGAAGCTGGGTGGACACTAGAGCTGATCTGGTCAGGAACTACAACCCAGCCTCTGCTGGGGAGTGAACCCTGGCCAGTGTCATTGCACACCAACACACTAACCCCTGTGCCACTGCCACTCCTCATCATCTGTTTTACTGGTGTACATTCAGGCAGCTTCCATGAAAAATCAGTTCCTCTTATCTGTGGAAGAATGCCTGGGAACAGATCATGTCTGTATGTGAAGACTGACGACAAGATATGTAGTCCCTCGTGTTATTGCCAGAAGACTGGTTAGATAATGTGGAGTGTATTATGTCTCTCTGTGTGTTACATGTTGTGTTTCATAAACCCCTGTTTGCTACTTTACTATTAAATTTATTAATGACAATTCACGTGATGTCATTATCGACACGTATGGCTCCGTGCTAAGAGGTAAAAGAAGTACCTGGGGGTTCATAGTGAAAGTTAATGGACAGTGTTTGGTGCAGGAGAGCCTGGCATATGATAACACAACATCTAATCTGAGAATGCAGGTAGAGGCAGTCACCACTGGAGGACAAACAATACATACATGTTGTGATTGTAAGATTCACAAAGCATACAGATAAAGATTAAGACATGTATGCTTCACGTAGAGTGGCATGCTTCAATTCAAACATCAAAGATAGGGAGTATCCGTTGGATCTTTTTCCCAGGACATGCTGGTGTGGTGGGACACGAGTAGGCGGACAGATTGGCTGGGTCTGCACCGTTGGGCGGTGTATGGGTGCATGAAAATGTGGATGTGGTCAGTGCCCTTTTGGAGCATGTGTATTGTGTGGATGAACAGATAAATCATCATAGCCTAGAGAGGATGGGGTGACAGGGAGTGACCAGAGGATCTGGACGGCAGTCAATCCTCCAGGGAAAGTCATACAGACACATAATCAGTCTACAACAGTATTGGGACTCTTTGCTGGTTGTTGAATATGAAAATGGGGCATGTATACGAATGTCCCAAGTGCTGTGATACCGGTTCTTGACTCAACTCAACAATTAAATCTATATATACTAGTTTCCCATTAAATCTATATATGCTCATTCATTGGCACACGAACACGAACACGAGCACCTTGCCGTCTTAACAGACGATAGTTTGTGCTTCATAAATCTCTGTGTACTAGTTTCCCATTAAATCTCTGTGTCCTAGTTTCCCATTAAATCTATATGTGCTAGTTTCCCATTAAATCTGTGTGTGCTTGTTTCCCACTAAATCTGTGTGTGCAAGTTTCCCATTAAATATATCTGTACTAGTTTCCCATTAAATCTCTATCCTTCAAGGACCATGTGAAGACGGTTGTGACAAGATCTCAAAAGGGACTCAGTGCACTTAAAACTATGGCTGCAATGGACACAGAGCAGAGAATGCTCTTCACACTATACCAGCACTTGATCCTCTCAGTGATTGATTATGGACCAGGACTGCTCACTGTCTCAGAGAGTCAGCTGGGGAAATTAGAGCGCATACAGAACGAAGCTATGCGGGTCATTCTGAGATGCACTAGAGACACCCCAGTAGTGTGTATGCGTTACATCCTTGGTCTGCCGACTGTTGCAGGTAGGCTCAAGGTGATGCAGGCGAAGGCATACCTAAGAGTAGCTGCAGACACAGACCACCCACTGCATGAGGCGCTGGACGCCGTTAAGGGTCAGCGACTGATAAGAGGGAAATCATGGATGGCTCAGGCAGAGGATACGATCAGACAGGTGTGCCCCTTGGAGAACATTAGGCGTGGAGAGGAGTGGGTCAGAGTGCCAGCGGAGCAGTCAGACTTGTGCAGAGTTATAATCACATTAAGCCGGGAGTGCAGGGAGTGGCCAGCAGGGGCCACGGAAGTGGAAATCCAGCAACTAATTCAGGACAATGCTCACTCGGGTGATGTGATTATCTACACAGATGGTTCGGTGTCAAGAGGTGAGAGAAGTGGCTGGGGGTTCATAGCCAAAGCTAATGGTCGATGTTTGGGGCAGGAGAGCCTGGCATATGATTACACAACATCCAGCTTAAGAATGGAAGTGGAGGCAGTCACTGCGGCTCTCTGCTGGATGGAGAATACGACACACACACACATCGTGATTGTAACTGACTCAGAAAGCATGCTTACGAGGGTGAGGACGGGCAGACTTCGTGCGAAGTGGCTTGCTTCGTTTTGGAGGTCACGGGTGACAAGCATCGCCTGGATCTTTTCTCCGGGGCATGCCGGTGTGCTGGGAAATGAACAGGCGGACAGATTGGCTGGCTCTGCAGAACTTGGTGGAGTATTGATACATGACAAGGCAGACATGGTTGCGGCCTTGTTGGAGCACGTGCACACCTCGGAGGAGCAAATGGATTACCATGGTCTGGCAAGAATGAGACAGTGAGGAGTGACGAGGGGATCTGGCCGACGCTCAACGCTCAGAGGAAAGGCGAGACGGACTTATAATCAGATTGCTACTGGTACTATTAGTGTTGGAACTCTTCGCTGGCTGCTGAGGATGGGGACGGAGCACTTATGGGAATGCCCCGAATGCTGTGATGTCGATTCCTAAATCAATCAATCAATCAATCAATCAATCAATCAATCAATCTCTGTATGCTAGTTTCCCATTAAATCTCTGTGTGCTTGTTTCTCCAGTGTGCTAGTTTCCCATGTATCCTGTGTATGTATACATATGTGGGTTAATAAGATCATAGATAACAAACAGGAAATAACATATTTGTGATTAAATGTTTCTCAGACACAACCAACACCAGTGACTTCCGTCTATACTGGCTTGGCTACAACTCTGAAGCTAACCAATCTGCAGCCAGGACAAGCCTACACGTACCAGCTCCAGGCAACAAATGGTGCTGGGTCGGTTCTGAGTATTCCTAGAGAAATCATTATGCCTACAGTAGCGCCACTCAGTGTTCCTCCACCTCAGGTATGTATGTCAGGCAGCAAGGGCTGTCATTATCATCATCATCATCAAGTGCCCTGCCAGCTGGCATAGGCGTTCAAGTCTCTGCACATATCACGGTCCTGGTGTTCTGGTTCAACTTTGCTGCTGATATTCCTCCATGCAACCATCTCAGTCCATCCAGCATCATTTATCTTGATCAACTCTGCTGATGATATTCCTCCATGCAACCATCTCAGTCCATCCAGCATCATTTATCTTGGTCGGCCTCTGCCTCTCTTCTCCTCAATCTTTCCAGTCATCACAATGTTCTCCAATGCTTCTCTTCTCATAACATGATCAAAGAACATAACATGACTAAAGAACATGACCAAAGAACACCAAGGGCTGGTAGGATGTCATAAACAGCTCTGGGAGTCTCTCGCACAACAGAGAGTCTCTGTGGCAAAGTGGTCAAGCCATTTGACTCGTGCTCCGAAGGTTGTGGGTTCGATTTGGGGCCGAGTCCTTCGGTTTACGAGTTAAATGTTTCGGAGACTCCTGTGGGTCGTCACTAAAAGCTACAGAGTTTGTGCTTTGTGCGATGCTTTCCATGCTGCAGAAAGAGACCGAGCCATATGGGATAAAACCCGGTGCAATGAAGTCGACCCTGTCGACTTTTAAGCGACCTTTTTTTTTATAAACAGCTCTGACTTTCACTGCACATGGATATCTCCATAGGTGTTGCACAAGGATGAGATTCACTGCACACGGATATCTCCATAAGTGTTGCACAAGGATGACATTCACTGCACACGGATATCTCCATAGGTGTTGCACAAGGATGACATTCACTGCACATGGATATCTCCATAAGTGTTGCACAAGGATGACATTCACTGCACATGGATATCTCCATAAGTGTTGCACAAGGATGACATTCACTGCACATGGATATCTCCATAAGTGTTGCACAAGGATGACATTCACTGCACATGGATATCTCCATAGGTGTTGCACAAGGATGACATTCACTGCACACGGATATCTCCATAAGTGTTGCACAAGGATGACATTCACTGCACATGGATATCTCCATAGGTGTTGCACAAGGATGACATTCACTGCACACGGATATCTCCATAAGTGTTGCACAAGGATGACATTCACTGCACACGGATATCTCCATAAGTGTTGCACAAGGATGACATTCACTGCACATGGATATCTCCATAAGTGTTGCAGTCTCCTTTAGCAGAGTACACAGTTGGAATCTCAGCACAGTGCACAAACTCTGTAGAATGGACACAGGTCCAGATTTGTGTGTGTGTATCACAGTGACACATACTATACTCTTTTCTGTCTAGGTTTCCTAGCATCGAACATCAGCCTGAGCAGCCACTGACTTGGCCTGCTTTGTTTGATGTGCTCCTGTGTGTAATGTCCTCCAAGTTGTTTGCCCTTATCTGAGAAACACTAGATGTCTCGGAAGTGTGGGTGTAGTATGTAATATGGGTTGTCGTTAGTATAATATGAGGTGTGTGGTCTCGTTGGTGTAATATGAGATGTGTAGTGTCATAAGTATTGCGTGGAGTGTCATTAGTATGCTGTTGCAGAGAGAAGAGGGGAAGTGTGTGTTAAGCAATAAATTAGTAGAACTAAAACCTCTCTACAGGAGATATACATGGAAAGTGCAACATGACATGATGAGGGCAATCAGTCAAAGAATATAAATGTCGTTTGCCGAAGATGATGGTCAGTGTGAACTTTCACAACTCTATGATTGACAAAACTGCATTATGCACACATCATAGATTAATATAGCATACATTAAAAAGCAATACAAATACAAGCTTAACTATACCTAACACATTATACTGGCTACAAAAATTCACAACAATACGATACACAGAACCTCTATATAAATACATTATTAATTAATATAAGATATGTTAAAATTCTTATATCTATGACAAATGATATATGCACAGAATGCTCAGCTATGTACAGCTATAACCATTTGTAACTATGTGGATTATGCAACTTACTATCATCTGTAATACTATGGTTGTTGACAACTGACCACCATCTTTGCTTGTGTGGTTGTATGTATGAGACAGTATGGAAAATGCTTTTCACATACCGCCTGAGTTTACTGGAGGGCAATGACTGGAATAATTTTGAGGCAGAGAGTTCACCGACCAGTATAAGTTCAAAATTAGTGAGTGGCCGGGCAATGACTCTGCTGCAGCCCGCTAACCGACAGTTTACCTTTCGTTGTTAGTGAAATAAGAAATTCAGGAAACATGAAGCCGAACTTAGCATAGGAACTGTCAAATGGGCAAGAAATACAACGGATGGGGCTAGATATATGGGAACGGACATGCCCAATGACCCAAAACAGGCAAAGGCGGAAAGAATAGGTCGTAGCGGGGTGAAGGGAGTTAGATTAATAATAAGATGCAAATTAAGCAGGGTACACGAGGTACTGATTGGATGACCGTAATGAGGTGAGAGAAGCATGGTCACGTGATTCAAGAAAGGCGCCAACTCAAGAGGTGATATATACGTTGGATCCAGTCAGTTTAGACAGTGTGGAACGAGCAAGCGTACGGTTTAGCAACAGGGCCTAGTGGGCCGAGGGCTGGGCGGTCGCCCAGCCCAAGAAGTGTGAGTTGGGAACTTCAGCAATGGTGATGTCTATATCCCAGGCTGTTTAGTGTCCAGGAAGATGGAGGGGCAGTATTAAAGACGGAAAAGATGCACATATCACGGTTTCGTCTGGACTGCCGAAGAACGCAGGATGGTCGAGGATCTGTGAACCATTTATTCCAGATAGATAAATCTGATGGAGTGGAACGCAAATTCTGAGGATCACAAAATGGCGTGCAAGCCATTTGAGAAGGACTGTTGGCTAAAGAAGAACACTCATTAGTTGCAGATGATGGCTAACGTCAAATAGGACAACCACTAGCCAGAGACACTGCAATCGGAACCACACAGGAGACTAAGGTCAATCGGGATCACACAGGAGACTAATGTCAATTACGACTGGAAACCATGTGGTGGGATCCACGGCAAACGAGAGGTTGAAGAGAGCAATCGTATTTCAAATATGGGACCCAGATGATCAACGGGACGGCAGAAGAAGAATGCATTGCCTGGGTAAAATGGAGTTGCCTAGACATACCGGGCATGGCTGAATAAACAGTTACCCGCTGAACAAGTTAGATGGGAGCGAATTAATTCCCTGGGTATATGGGTTGATGGATCAATCTGTGGATCAATGGGTATTTGGGCTGAATACATGTAACACTAATAAGCCTATGGAGAGATAGTTATGAAACAAAGGCCGGTGTAATTCCTAGCTTTAGTCCTTTTCTTCATGCGGTTAGGAGGTGATAGTAGGTAATATTTCCCTAACATCCGGTTGCATAGTAGTATATTATATTATCTACCTCCCTTTGTGACGTCATGCAGTATTGTGTTGTTTTTTGAGTCGATTATACATAGATGTGTCTTCAATGCATGTACTGGTTACTCTATGCGATTATGCTGTAGATTGTCACTCTGTTACTGTTCAGAAGAAAATAAATATATGTTTGAGTTGCCTTTTATTTCGACTTGTCAGTCTGAGATTGTGTAGATTAGAGTAGTTTAGAGACATTGTAAGGTGAGCTGTACATCTCTCCTATAACCTGATAACATACACCACGAGACATTGATGTGCAATAGTATAATTAACTATTGTTCTCACGCGGAGACACGAACCTAAATCTGTCGTATCCCTTACTCTCATCCTCTTTCTCCTTCTCTCTTTCTCTCTTAATTTTTCCTTATTATCAAAGATAGTGCGTTGTAGGCAGAGTTCGACTGAGGAACAAACTTTTAGGCTTCACACTATTTATATCATTTCCCTCATCCTCTTCTTTCCCTCCTCCCTCTCCCCTCCCTCCTCTCCCCTTCTTCCTCCTTCTTTTCTAGCTGTCACATGTATACTGACTTACTAACACCAAAGTGAATGGGTTGATCTATATGTATTTCTCTCTCTGAAATAATGATAATGTAAATAAAGTCAGGTCTTAGTCAGATATGACTGAGCTACCGTGTGAAAGTAGACTGTACTACCTGATTTCTGTTAGTGCCGAACGTTGGGCAGCGCTTACCAAACTCGACACCCCACATTGTGCCAACGGCTTCGGGCGGAGGAGCGCAATTGGGAGGGTACAAGCCTTATCCTGGTTTCAAGGAAATGCAACCTAAAGACAACATGTCATGGATGGCAGACTAGGCCCTAAGCCTTGGTTGGGAACTGGTCTAGGATGGAAGTTCCGACAGGTGGACAGTTAAGAGTATTGCTTTGATGATCCGGCAGCTTCTGCAGCTTGTCTTGTTCCGGATGTAGGGGTGTCACCTTTCCTCTGGCGTGAACTAGGTTGGCCGAGAGAGGGATCATGCTGCATGGGCAACACATGGTCTCTAAATTCAGCCCAGGCTTTGTGTTATGGAGAGATCTCCATTTTACAAACTATCGTCTGTCAAGACAGCAAGGTGCTAGTCAAATAAAGTTAAGGTAGTTGTCAAGGTGTTGGACCGACTAGTAACAGAAGAGGGGCAAGGACTAATAGTACATAGAGACAGGACATCTATAAAGGTAGAGGCAGAATACAGACAGCACCCAAGCTAGGACATAAGGACAGTAATTAGACTAGACTCGGGTGGGGACACTAATGTGTTATAGTTAGAATAACAGAGGGACCGACCCGAGAACAGGGGCGGGTGCATGAGGTCAGGGGAATACCGTGACCCCGTAAACTAGAGTAGAACTTAGAGGGTAACGAGTGCTAAGTAGACAGTGCTGCGTGCAAAGAGAACGCCACGCAGAGTTGCGAAAACCACAAGGGAGTTTGACCACGTAGGCAAGCGACAACCTGAGCTGCTTCAGACAGGGGACAGACCGGCCTTCCGACTGGACGTAGTGTTGTTCTGAAGCGAATATCTAGTGTAGTGAATGCATACGATGTTTAGAGAGAGAGTGACCATGTGTGACAATGTGTATTCATATATTGTGTAACGAGTGATAATTATATTGATGATGTATCAGGCAGATAACGCCTTATGTTGATTGTCAGGCTTGTCTGAAAATAAACTCCGTATCAAGATATCGGTACGAGTAAAGTTTTACTTAGGATCCGGATGATGTGGCCTGATTGTGAATGAACGCAAGACTGTGACAGTAGTGGATTCCTGTTAGTTAGTTAGTTAGTCGTAGTTCCAACCTCACAGCAACGGGTCGTCCCCATTATGCTCCGTTCCTGTGCCAGTGAATATCGCACAAAATGCTCCCCACTGCCCAATGTGGAAAAGACAGGAGTCTCGACAAACAACAGCCCGCACAGATACACTGTGCATAATGCCGCTGCCAGAATGTCAACACAATAGTCCCCCACGAAACACCCAGTTCATCTCTGATGGAATCGGCAGTCATTTTCCCATCTGGATGTTTCCTAGATGTTCACCCACACAGTCCACGAAAATACAGTTCATTGTCGATGGCAGTGGCAGTCAACCAGAAGCCCAGCAGCCATGTATTTCTGCATAAGGCAAAAACCTGTCAATCTGGGACATAGCCATCTACCATCGCTCCGAACATGTAGTCACGTTCCAAAAAACCTCGGGCAGATTCAAAAGCATTTCACACGAAACTCACAGCTCACAGTGTCGCGCCACGCACTCACTCAGTAGCAGGGCGACGGAACCATCAATGTATTAGAACATGTTGCTAGTCCCGTATTGTCCTAGACCAATCAACACATGAGACGTGGCGTCGTCAGTGTCACACCAGCTGGAATGACTTCCCACAACATTTCCTCATACCTGCTTTAGGCTGGGTCCATCCGGAAGCCCTGGTCAATGTAACATATCTACCTGGATGAGAATTCAAACATGTAACCACCGGACCTGCAGTCTCATGTGCTGGACATTCAACTATGACAGGTAGATGGTTCTAGCCTCATGTCTACACCAGCCATCACTCAACTATGACAGGTAGATGGTTCTAGCCTCATGTCTACACCATCCATCACTCAACTATGACAGGTAGATGGTTCTAGCCTCATGTCTAAACCAGCCATCACTCAACTATGACAGGTAGATGGTTCTAGCCTCATGTCTACACCAGCCATCACTCAACTATGACAGGTAGATGGTTCTAGCCTCATGTCTACACCAGCCAGCACTCAACTATGACAGGTAGATGGTTCTAGCCTCATATCTACACCAGCCATCACTCAACTATGACAGGTAGATGGTTGCCTCATGTCTACACCAGCCATCACTCAACTATGACAGGTAGATGGTTCTAGCCTCATATCTACACCAGCCATCACTCAACTATGACAGGTAGATGGTTGTTCTAGCCTCATGTCTACACCAGCCATCACTCAACTATGACAGGTAGATGGTTCTAGCCTCATATCTACACCAGCCATCACTCAACTATGACAGGTAGATGGTTCTAGCCTCATGTCTACACCAGCCATCACTCAACTATGACAGGTAGATGGTTGTTCTAGCCTCATGTCTACACCAGCCATCACTCAACTATGACAGGTAGATGGTTGTTCTAGCCTCATGTCTACACCAGCCATCACTCAACTATGACAGGTAGATGGTTCTAGCCTCATATCTACACCAGCCATCACTCAACTATGACAGGTAGATGGTTCTAGCCTCATGTCTACACCAGCCATCACTCAACTATGACAGGTAGATGGTTGTTCTAGCCTCATGTCTACACCAGCCATCACTCAACTATGACAGGTAGATGGTTCTAGCCTCATATCTACACCAGCCATCACTCAACTATGACAGGTAGATGGTTCTAGCCTCATATCTACACCAGCCATCACTCAACTATGACAGGTAGATGGTTCTAGCCTCATATCTACACCAGCCATCACTCAACTATGACAGGTAGATGGTTGCCTCATGTCTACACCAGCCATCACTCAACTATGACAGGTAGATGGTTCTAGCCTCATATCTACACCATCCATCACTCAACTATGACAGGTAGATGGTTCTAGCCTCATGTCTACACCAGCCAGCACTCAACTATGACAGGTGGATGGTTCTAGTCTCATGTCTACACCAGCCATCACTCAACTATGACAGGTAGATGGTTCTAGCCTCATGTCTACACCAGCCAGCACTCAACTATGACAGGTGGATGGTTCTAGCCTCATGTCTACACCAGCCATCACTCAACTATGACAGGTAGATGGTTCTAGCCTCATGTCTACACCAGCCATCACTCAACTATGACAGGTAGATGGTTCTAGCCTCATGTCTACACCAGCCATCACTTAACGGCTAATGTGGACTATATCATGAAAGCCACCTTCACTTCCCAGAAAACTCCAGAGTACCCAGTTTATGCTAGATCGACCTGGAAGCCCAGTTTATGCTAGATCGACCTGGAAGCCCAGTTTATGCTAGATCGACCCGGAAGCCCAGTTTATGCTAGATCGACCCGGAAGCCCAGTTTATGCTAGATCGACCTGGAAGCCCAGTTTATGCTAGATCGACCCGGAAGCCCAGTTTATGCTAGATCGACCCGGAAGCCCAGTTTATGCTAGATCGACCTGGAAGCCCAGTTTATGCTAGATCGACCTGGAAGCCCAGTTTATGTTAGATCGACCCGGAAGCCCAGTTTATGCTAGATCGACCTGGAAGCCCAGTTTATGCTAGATCGACCCGGAAGCCCAGTTTATGCTAGATCGACCCGGAAGCCCAGTTTCACTTGACTAGAGGAGGAAAGGCTCAACAAGAATCTTTTGCACACGAGTCTGAAGAGTAGATCAAATTGGGAGTATAGATCCTGGCACAAAGAATACGTAACTCCTGTGTTTGTATGTACATTGTTTATTGCTATACGGCTGTAGCATTATATTATTTCTGTTTGGCCTGCAGTCTGTCAGGGTGCTCAGCTCCACCTCCATTCGCGTCCAGTGGCTGCCACTGCAGTCAAGCCAGGTGGACATTGACCAGTACCGGGTGATGCTCAACATCGGCCAGGACACAGAGGTCAGTGGCAGACCAGTGGGATTGGGTAGATATTCACACATCATCAGATTGTGTAGATTTTCACACGTCACCAGATTGTGTAGTTGTTCACAAGTCACAAGATTGGGTAGATGTTCACAAGTCACAAGATTGGGTAGATGTTCACAAGTCACCAGACTGTGTAAATGTTCACACGTCACCAGATTGTATAGATGTTCACACGTGTGTATAGATGTTCACAAGATTGGGTAGATGTTCACAAGTCACCAGACTGTGTAAATGTTCACACGTCACAAGATTGTATAGATGTTCACAAGTGTGTATAGATGTTTACAAGTCAGATTTTGTAGATGTTCACAAGTCACCAGATTGTGTAGATGTTCACAAGTCACCAGATTGTGTAGATGTTCACAAGTATGTATAGATGTTCACATATCACCAGATTGTGTAGATGTTCACAAGATTGGGTAGATGTTCACAAGTCACCAGATTGGGTAGATGTTCACATGTCATCTTGTGTAGATGTTCACATGTCATATTGTGTAGATGTTCACAAGTCATATTGTGTAGATGTTCACAAGTTAGATTATGTAGATGTTCACAAGTCAGATTGTGTAGATGTTCAAATGTCATATTGTGTAGATGTTCACAAGTCATATTGTGTAGATGTTCACATGTCATATTGTGTAGATGTTCACAAGTCATCTTGTGTAGATGTTTACATGTCATCTTGTGTAGATGTTCACATGTCATCTTGTGTAGATGTTCACATGTCATATTGTGTAGATGTTCAAATGTCATATTGTGTAGATGTTCACATGTCATATTGTGTAGATGTTCACAAGTCAGATTGTGTAGATGTTCACAAAGTCAGATTGTGTAGATGTTCACAAAGTCAGATTGTGTAGATGTTCACATGTCATATTGTGTAGATGTTCACAAGTCAGATTGTGTAGATGTTCACAAGATTGGGTAGATGTTCACAAGTCACCAGTTTGTGTAGATGTTCACATGTCATCTTGTGTAGATGTTCACATGTCATATTGTGTAGATGTTCTATTATAGTGTAGAGATGTTACACACACAGGTTAGAAGGCACGTGATGATCGTACAGCACACAAGACTCCGCGTTGTTTAGATCATTCTTTATTTGTCGAATCGTTCAACTACAGCATCATGATGTTATGCTCAAATTCGGATGTTTACATGTTTTCCTACCTCCTTGCTAGCTGGGCCCCAAGTGACGTGTGTGCCAGCCTAGATACACTTCTTCATTCGTGCACACACGTTCACTAGCTATGGTTTTCCCACTAGTCAAGGAATGCGCAGCATTCCTTAACTCTTTACTCCTAAGCTACTCCCTTTACTGTTACATATACCTCCCCTTCTTCAAAGAGAATTTTTCCCTGAAAAAATCTCAACCCCAACTCTTAAGCACTTAACTATACATCTCTATACCACAATTAACAACAATTCCATATAATTCCTAACTCAATTCTCATTCTCCTATCTCATCATAGCCAATTGCTAACCAGAGACAATAATACCGAAACCCTCTACAAAACTCGTTATAAAGTTCTCTAGAAAACTCGCTACAAAACTCGTTATAAAGTTCTCTAGAAAACTCGCTACAAAACTCTCCATAAAATTCTCCATAAGCGAACCGCTTTTAAATTTAAAGTGTCCGTCTAAATTATGATTGACAAAACTGAAGATATTCCCCTTATCTTTTATTTCTCCCTTATTCACATTCTCACACTCTCACTATTCTAGGATAGACAGAAAAAATAGTTAGATTGGGTAGGTTAGATTTGGTAGGTGCGCACCTAAAATAAATAAGAAAAAGTAAGGAAAAAGTAAGAAGTAATCACCTTTCTCTTCCCATACATTCTCAAAACTTTATAAAAATAAAGTTTCAAAATTTATCTTCAGTTTCCGTCAATAATAATCGTTATCAAAAAAATAGTATACTGTTACATACAGTCTTCTTCTTCCAACTTATTTAAATGCCAAAACTCAAGCTGGCATTCCCCCCTTATTTTCCCATTAAACGCTGTTCAACCCAGCTCCTATTTTTAACCCAAACATTTACATTGCGAACCCAATAATATCAACATACTCCTCCATTACAACATATTGAGTCACTTCACTAACCACTACTTCTTCCCCCTTAACTCCATCATGTTTCACCCTCAACTTCTATTTATAAACGTTATATACGTTAAACGACTCAACTACTTTAAGTCATCTGTTTCTTCTAACTGAACGTCCAACCAATAATCATTTTAAACACACTCAGGGTAACTCAATAAAACCAAAACATTGTAAAAATAACCAGCTAAGTTAACTTATTCTTCACATTTCATAAAACACCATTGAAGTCCAAACAATTGACTAAACCATATCAACCCCCTCATTCTTTGACATCATATTTATCCCCACACATTAATCAAATTAAACATATATATAAGGAAATGCAAGACCATTTTATGACTACTCAATAATTGTTTTCCGTTTAAGAAAAACTCCACACTTCATTTAAAAACCAACATGATCACAAAACATATACCAATAAGTCTCAAGTTATTACCATATTATGTATATTCCTCCCAACAACTCTTGCTTAAGTTATTTACCAACCATCTTCTTTGTAAACACAAAAATATCGTGTCTAACTTCTTCTTCTATCTGCCATCTGCAGAATATTCTACCAGGCTATTTATCTATCTCTTCTCCATTTTCTTAATAACTTCAAATTTTTTTCTATAATTGCAATATCTACATCAATGTCGCTATCCTCCCGAGGAGAGCTATCTTCTTTCATATCAGCTTCTTCATCAGTTTCTGACTCTTCATCCATTTCTTCTTCCCCATCTG
Organism: Cepaea hortensis; assembly: GCA_963921405.1. Taxonomy (NCBI): domain Eukaryota; kingdom Metazoa; phylum Mollusca; class Gastropoda; order Stylommatophora; family Helicidae; genus Cepaea; species Cepaea hortensis. The sequence goes on from OY992881.1 coordinate 4,449,586, forward strand.
TATATCCATTACTAGCAACCGCTAATTTCTTCCTTTCTAAATCCAATCTAATTTTCCTGTCTTGCCGTCTCAACAAATTTTCAAATAATGGCATATCTTCACCACTTGAAGAACTCACTCTAAGTTTCCTTTGCCTCTTAATTTCTTTTTCTTTCTGACTATCTAACTTTCTTTTTGCAGCCTGTCTTGTATTCATAAATGGAGGTTCTATTTTTTCTTTGACTGATTCTTCGCTAATATAATCGTCATACATGTTATTTTCCTCCGTCATAACTGTTTTTGGTACTGTTTCTTCTTGTTCAGCTGTAGTAGATGCTGTTGTCACTTGTTTCCCATTCTCTATAGGTATTGGATATACCGATTGTCTGACAATCTGTCCACCTGACAATATTTCTTCGGAACAGTAATTATTATTACTATTCTCTGCATCCCTTTCCTCATTATCCCGCCTTAAGTGCTCTACATGTGAACGTGCAACATGCCCTGAAATTTGATTCTTAATAGTATATGACACTGGACCCTTTTTTTCTAAAATATAGTATCCCGGGACCCAATGAGCATCAAACTTAGAGTTTTTTCTATGTTTTTTGTAATACACCCTATCACCTATGTTGAACTCTTGTAAGTGTGCATTTTTATTTGCGTATTTCTTCTGTCTTTCTCTAGCCATAATTATATTATTTCTTAAACGAACATGTGCTTTGTGCATCTCTTGTAACCTTGTTTCCTGAAAATCTTCCCCCAGATATTTTCTCCTAGGCTTTAATAAATTATCAATTGGCAATATTGGTTCTCTCCCATGTACTAAGTAAAATGGTGAGAAACCTGTTCCTTCATTTTCGTGTGTACGTATCGCCGCTAATGCTATCCCCAAATAAAGATCCCAATCCATATCGTGTTCTTCTACATTTTTCGCTAGAATATTGTATAGTGTTCTATGTTGTCTCTCATTTTTAGCATTAGAAGTTGGTCTGTAATATGAAGTCCTAATGTGTTTTATATTCAAATCTTTTACCAATTTTTCAAACTTTCTATTTACAAATTCTTTCCCATTGTCTGTAAGTATTATTTGTGGACACCCAAACCTTGGTATAAATTCTTGTAAAAGCATATTTATAACTGAATCAGCACTCTTGTCTGGAATTGGATAAACTTCTGGCCAGAGACTATATGAATCAACTATATGTAGTAGGTATACATTTCCCGATAATGTTTTTGGATGAGGACCTGAAATATCCAAACTTACTTTCTGCATTGGAAATTGAGGAATATCGGTATCTTGTAAAGGACATTTGATTATCTTCATGTTTCTTAACCTACACTTTTCACACGCTTCAACATATTCATATACACTTTTGAATAAATTCGGCCAGTAATATTTACTGCTAATAGCCTTCACTAACTTATCTCGTCCAAAATGACCATTATTATCGTGATATGCCTTTAAGACTTCTTGTTCTAAATGTTTCGGAATATATTTTCTTACTCCTTCACCTTTTTCACTGATATAATATAATTGATTGTCTTCTTGTAACTCTACAAACTTTCTTTTAAAACTATTTTCCCCTGTTTCTTTCAGTTTTCTTTTTATCTGTACTATTTTTGGATCTAATTCTTGTTCTGTTTTCATATCAAACTGTTCTAAATGTGGGTCTTCTGTTCTAGGTTCAGACTCTTGATCCGATGGTAAACTCTCAAATTCTTCCCTATTTATTATGGCAGAATCTAATATATTTACTTGCCAGTTTCGATCGTCTATCTCTGGTTCAGCTTCATCTTCCGTGTTCCCTGACGACTGTGTATATGGGATCCTAGACAAAAGGTCGGCGCATGTATTATGTTTCCCTGAAACATATTCAACCTTAGCATTGTATCCCTGTAAATTCAATGCCCACGTTTGTATTTTCCTATTTTGTATTGGTGCTTCTAATATCGACTTTAATGGCATGTGGTCAGTTCTAATAATGAAATTGGCGTTATGTAAATAGTAATTTAATTTTTGAAGAGCGTAGTGTATAGCATATGCTTCTTTCTCAATAATCGGCCATTTCTTTTGAGTCTTGCTGAGTTTATGAGACAAGAAATAGATTGGTCTTTCATTTTTAACCCCTGGTATTCCAGATTCTTCTCCTTCATATGGTTGAACCAAACATGCTCCTATTGCGTTGTCTGAAGCATCTGTGTATAATATTAGCTGTTTATTCAAGTCTGGATGTGTCAATAATGGTACCACTGTTAAGCTATCTTTTAAAAGTTCGAACGCTTTTTGACACTCATCATCCCACTTAAATCTAGCGTATTTTCCCGTTAAATTCGTAATAGGTATTGCTATCCTTGAAAATGCTGGTACAAACCTTCTATAATACGCACACGTACCTATAAACGCACGCACTTCCTTAACATTAGTTGGAGGAGGTAATTCTTTAATAACCTTTATCTTGTCCTGGTCTGGTTTAATACCTTCCCTATTTATTATATAGCCTAAATATTTTGTTTCTGTCTTTAAAAACTGGCACTTACTAAGCTTTAATTTAACGTCATGCCTTCTTAATCTGTCAAATACTAGTCTAATATGTTTCAAATGATTCTCCACATTCCCTTTCGTAAATATCAATATGTCATCTATATAGGCCAGGGCAAAATTTTGCATACCGTCTAGTACTTCATTTATTAAGAACATATAGTGAGACGGTGCATTTTTGAGACCGAATGGCATACGTAAGAATTCGTAAGAACCCATATGAGTACAAAAGGCACTTTTCTTTTGCGCGTCCTTCGACATCGGAATACACCAAAATCCTGCCCTTGCATCCAGCGTTGTGAAATATGTAGAGCCATTAAGTAACCCCAAAATATCATCAATCACCGGCAATGGGTACGCTACATTCTTAGTAATTTTGTTCAACGCCCTGTAGTCGCAACAGAACCTGTTCGAACCATCAGATTTGGCTACTATGACGACCGGAGATGACCATTCTGATTTTGATCTTGTTATTATGCCTGCTTTCAACATATCTTCTATTGCCTTTTCTACGACTTCTCTATTTCTTAATGGAGTTCTATATGGTTTTAAACTAATTGGTGGATGGTCTCCCGTATCTATTTCCATTGTAACTGTTTTTGTCTTTCCCAATTCTAAATCATTAATTGCAAACACATCCTGATTTTGTTTTATAAGTTGTTCTAATACTTCCTTATTTTCTGGCGGAGTTTTTAACTGTGCCAACAATTCTTGTTCCCTTGTAACTTTGTCTAGTGAATGTATTTGGGCTGTATTTCTTCTGGATGGATGGATCAATTCATCCATTCTTACGTTCCCTTTTCGTCCGCATCCGCGCCTGTTATTAATTCTTTCACTAGAGGTTTCTGAATAACTTATGCCTGCCATATTTACTCTATCTGTTGCCAATATGTCACTAACGTTATGTTCTAGCTTGGCTATTACACATCCTCTGTATAATTTAATTTCTCTACCTGTGTTATTAATAACCATCACTGGAAATGTTAAACTTTTATCCAATTCTATTATTCCATCCGGAACTTCCAAACCTGGCTCATCAATTATTTCTTTTTGCAATTCAGTGATTCTGACTATGTTTCCTGCTACATAATACGGGTTTCTCTTCAGTTTTGCTTGTATCAAATTAACTGACTGTGGTTTTAAATTCATGGTCGTTTTGACTCTAACTAGTGTCGACACATGCATATCTTCTTCTAAATCTACATAAACATCTTGGAATTTTAATTTATGCAAATCAAATAAAAGTCTCACCCCATTTTTCAATAAAAAATCTCTACCCAATATCATATTTCTATTTAAATTTTTGACCACATGGAACATATGCCTGACATTTATCCCTCCTAATTTCAAGTTTATCATCGTTTGTCCTAGCACTTCTAATTTTTGTCCCGTTACCGAATGAAGATTCTCCTGAATTCTAAATATTTTACAATTTTTTAACATTCGATATAAAAATGCTTCTTTAATCACGCTAACTTGTGCTCCCGAATCAACTAATGTTCTAACTTTATATTTTCCTATTTGTACTATACATGAACTAGGATCTACCATATTTAATGACAATTGTTTTATCTCGGCTTGTTTTTTATTTCTAAATGTCCTACTATACTCATCCTTTGGGTTTTTAATACATTGATGCCCCTTTTGGACCTTACTATCTTCCCCCCTACTGCCGATCCTGTTCAGTAAGCGAGATGCCAATTTCCCTGATTTCCTGAGCTTCTAAAATTTCTCTGCATGTCTCCATAATTCCTATTTGCTGGTCTGCCATTTGCAGTTCTATTCTGTGTACTCGTCTGAACAGCTCTATTATTTTGTGTATTCGATGGGACACGTCTGTTACCACAAAAGCGAAAAAAATGCCCACGTTGGTGACATCCCCAACAAACCACATTCGAGTTATTTGTGTTACCTTCCATGTTTCTTATAGTATTTCTCACTTGTCTTCCTCTACCTTGATTATATACGTTATCGTTTCTTTGTACCATCTGTATTTCTCCTCGTCTTCCTCTCCATCCATGTCTATACTGTCCTATTTCCATAGGTTCTTCAATTCTATCTTCCGAACTACTACCTAACTCTCGTCCTACCCTTAATCTAAACCTTCTCCTCAAGCTTTCCTCTTGTATAGCGATATCTACCGCTTGTGACAATCTTGCCGGATTCTCTCTTAGTAATTTAAATTTCAATCCATCTGACCTAATCCCATCAACAAAAATCCCTACTAACATCCGTTCCACTTCTTCAGCACGTACATTCTGTCCCAAAAATGACTCTTCCGCTAAATTGATTAACCTGTCACTATATAGCTGTACACTTTCTGTAGTATTTTGTCTAGTCTGTCACAATACTGAGAATGCGTGTTGTGGATCAGTAATTTCAGCGTATTTTCTTGCGAGATCATCTTTAAATTCTTCCCAGGTTTCACCTCTTCCTGCTTCTAGTTTTCTTCTTATATGGTCAGAAACTGGACTTGTATAATTGTTCTGTATGCCAAATTCTTTTTCTCCTCATCTGTAGCGTTTACTAAATAAGCATGTTTCTCAATAGAAATGACCCATTTCTTAAACTGGTTTGCTTGTCCATTAAATCTCTCAACATCACTGCTTACATTTTGTTGTCTTAACACTGCATCCAACCTTGCTATTGCCCCACCAACTCCAGTCAGTACCTGTGAAAAATCTTGGGGTTCCATTCTAGAATCTATAATGGAAATTATTAAGCAATATACAAATATTTCAAACAATATTAATTTCAAATTCAGCAGCAATACATAATATGTTCAATTAATTACTCTAATATTATCTATTATCTAACTATACTAACAAAAAAACTAACTCCAATCGAAGATCCTGACGAAGAAAATTTTCTGTTCTAATCACGAATCCTGATAAAAGAACTTAAATGAAATCGACACCGTTGAAAGGATCAGAACACAAAAAAAACCTCTGGATTTCCTAACTCAATCGAAGTCGAAGTCAGTTCTTTCCAATTATTTTCCTGTCGTTGATTGTGCTCGATATAACGCTCGATAACAAACTGCTTGATTACTTGCTCGATTGACTGTAAGCGTTAGACTTTAATTTCCGTCAAGCAAGGTCACCTTCACGATTTTTCAACCGACAACTGCTCCCGGTTTCAGCAAAAATCTGGCATTTTCATATGTTTCAGTGTAAAAATGATCCAGTCAACAACCATTGGATTCAAACCTGACTCTATCCACTCCGTTATATGTTAGGTGGCATTCCAACAACGGTCAGTTAAATTTCTTGTAACAACTTTTGACTTGAGACAAGTTGACTATATTCATCAATGCCTTCACTTAAGTGAAGTGACTGTAGAGAGTATTGAGAATATCGATTTAATAATTATGGAATTTGCAATATAACCTTGACTTCACCTTCAACAGTCGAATGAGCTAAAACTCATAATTTTCAGCATTCTTTGTTTTACTTTGAGTTTTATTTGGAGCAGGTTATTGTTCTGTTGAAATCATTTCTGGTACCTCGAGACTTCATAAGTTGTTATAACATGTAATCAGCGAGTTCATTCTTATATGCTTGTGTACTAATTTTTGATGCAAAACGGCATTACTTGATCTCATTATACAATTAGCGTTGGTCAGTGCTCAAGTTATTTCATACTATTAATTAGATAAAACATCAGTCTTTCAAAAAAATAAGTTAATCAGTCAAACCTTCTGAGCTGGCCTGAGAAATCGATCTCCTTTTTAAACAGAAATACACTGAGAACCCACAACAACTACCCCTTGGTGGGCTTTCAGCTGTTGCGTTTCTTATTATTATTTACTTAAAAACTTCCTTCTCCGGACGCCCAGACACAAGAATCTTTCATGGCGGTAACTCTCTCCACGACATCCCATATTTCTTGAGGTCAAAGGCACCAAATCAACCTGTATTATAGTGTAGAGATGTTACACACACAGGTTAGAAGGCACGTGATGATCGTACAGCACACAAGACTCCGCGTTGTTTAGATCATTCTTTATTTGTCGAATCGTTCAACTACAGCATCATGATGTTATGCTCAAATTCGGATGTTTACATGTTTTCCTACCTCCTTGCTAGCTGGGCCCCAAGTGACGTGTGTGCCAGCCTAGATACACTTCTTCATTCGTGCACACACGTTCACTAGCTATGGTTTTCCCACTAGTCAAGGAATGCGCAGCATTCCTTAACTCTTTACTCCTAAGCTACTCCCTTTACTGTTACAGTTCACAAGTCATATTGTGTAGATGTTCACAAGTCAGATTGTGTAGATGTTCACAAGTCAGATTGTGTAGATGTTCACATGTCATATTGTTTAGATGTTCACAAGTCAGATTGTGTAGATGTTGAATGTAATGATCTCTCATTTTCCTCTACTTTGATGTTCCTTCATGTTCTAACAAAGAACTGCTGATAAATTCTGGCAAATTCACCAGCAGAAACAACTTGCACATAAACCAAATAATGCACAACCAGCATTTAGGCATTGGCCTAGGTCAGTGCGGTTTCTCTAACATGCTTAACATGATTGTTATCATCATCAGCATCACCAATGACATCCAGAAGTACAGACAACACTGGGTGGTCACTGCAATGGCAAGTAAACAGTATGAAATCTGACCCTCACTGGACAAACATCAAATGTAGAAGGTTAGCCTTACAAGAATACAGGATGCTGCATGTACAAGACATCATCTCCAAACAACACAAAAATAATAACACAAAACAAAGATGGAAATGATGCTAAAGTAACTACATTAAGGCAAAATATAGTGCAGACACTTGAAACAAAAGTAATACCAGCAGAATGAAGTCAAACATAAGGCTCTTAACTGAGCAGCTACAAAGACTTTAAAAAAAGTCAGTGTGAAAGTGCATACCCCCTTACTCAACATTCCTTAGCTGAATGAGCTGTCATTGGCTGCTGCTGTAACAAAATTCTCAAACTTAGAAAGCCTATAGATTATAAAGCATTCTTAGAATGTGTATCTCATATGTGTATTATGCAAGTCAATGGGAAAGCACCATAATAATGTCCCAAGAGTCAGTTTATGGACAGCCACAAAGCTGGACTTATGATAAATTGTCATGTCTGAAATACACACCACATCAGTGTTCAGACTGAATCAGTAGACAGTACATGACACAGAGAAGACATCCCTGACTATGACTAAGACAACATGTGACCTAAACTCTATAACCTAAGATATGTGTACAGCCATGCTCAGCTGGTAACATGTCCTGTTGATATTGTCTGTCCTGTTGATATTGTCTGTCCTGTTGATATTGTCTGTCCTGTTGATATTGTCTGTCCTGTTGATATTGTCTGTCCTGTTGATATTGTCTGTCCTGTTAATATTGCCTGTCCCGTTGATATTGCCAGGTGGAGAGAGGCGTGGGACTGCAGACCAATGTTACAGTACCAGACCTGCTACCCTACACAAGGTATGAAGTCCGACTCCAGGCCTGTCTGCGCAACGTACTTAATGGGTGTGGCACCAGCAGTGGGGTTCTGGTCACCACAGATGAGGACAAGCCCCTGGGTTTGATGCCACCCAAGCTGACCGCCGTGGCCTCCAATGCTGTCCACATTGCTTGGCAACCGCCCACACAACCCAATGGAGTGATCACCAGATACAGAGTCTACCAACAGCAGCCCAATGTGGCCAACTCCGAGATTCTCATTAATCAGGTCACAGGAAATGTCTTTGAATTCCTGCACTCAGGCCAAGACCTCAAGCCATTCCAGGTGTATGAATACAGAGTAAGTGATGGGGCCCATGTTGATAACAATGATCTTGGTAGAGCAGACACATACCCAGCTGTAACACTTGCTTCTGACTCCATCATCCACCAGGCAATACTGTTTCTTGGCTCAGCACCTCCAGTCAGTGTGTGTGTGCTTATGTCTGTGTGTGCGTGTCCTTGCTCAGCACCTCCAGACAGTGTGTGTGTTTATCTGTGTCTGCGTGTGCGTGTCCTGGCTCAGCGCCTCCTGACAGTGTGCGTGCTTATCTGTGTCTGTGTGTGTCCCCATCCATCCCCGCTTCTCCTCTCCCCACCTCTCATTCAGTATAACCAGCGTGTTTATCTGAGTGTGTGTTTTTCTGTGTGTGATTGTCGATGTGTGTTTTCTTGATTACTATAAGCAAACAGTATTTGCATGCACGCATGTTTAAAAAGTCCACTATAGTGATTAACAGTCCTCATCCAGTGTCTATACTACACACATCTGCTTTTACTGATGGCTGTTTACATGATAAAGCTGAAACCTTCTCAGGTAAACGATTGTGTTCTTTCTGCAGGTTTAAGCAGATCACATGTAAACACCTCTGCGTGTCTGCACGCCCAGATATCTACCATCATCTAGTGTCTCGCCAGCTGGCCTGGCTGATCCTGCCTTTCCACATCTACCAATCTCTATGAGAATGCACGCATCCATGCGCTGGTATTTCCCACACTGTGATTACAAGCTGTTCAGAATCTTCTGTCACTTTTTCCGTGTATTTCCCTCTTGTTTACATACAATTTGCTTCAGTTTGTCCAAGTTCATTTTGTCCAAACATATTGACTGTCTATCTGTGTGTATGTGCATGTACATGCACACACAGCACACACAGAAAACATGCCAATGAAATCACTGTCTATTACAGTGACATGAATGTTGAAGTGCTGTGTAGAACCTATGCTGTTGTGTGCGTCTGAGACACGGTGGTAGTAGTGGTGATGGTGGTACTAGCAGACAAATTGAGAAACATCCAATAGCAGTGAAAATGTGGTTTCTCATGAAAATAAGAATACTATGGATAGTCAGAAAAATGAATGAGAAAGTCCTCCAAGGAACACAATAAAACTGCAATTTGATTAGAGAAACTACATATAGACAGCGAGCATTTTCTGGGCACATTATGAGCAGAAATCTGACACTCTTTCACACACACATGCACGCACGCACACACGCCCACGCACACACACACACACACACACACACACACATTCTCTCTCTATTTCTCTGTATTTCTATTTGACATTCAACAACATTCATTTTTCCCCTATGTGAATGCAACATGCACAATAGGTAATTGATGAAAGCAAGATGAATGATTGGAAAGGCTGAATGTAAGATGGACATGAGTGCCAAATTTGTGACCTTTGATAGACGCATCTCTGGTGTTCTTCTGTGATTGTCACTGTGTATCCTTCCACCTGACAGGTTGTTGCTGCCAATTCCAAGGGGGAGATCACCAGTAACTCCTCCTCTGTGAGAACTCTAGAGTCTGCTCCTGCAGGATTCTCTGCCCCTTTAGCCAGCAACATCAGCACGTATGGGGTCTCACTGGCCTGGAGTCCCCCTGTCAGCCCCAACGGAATCCTGCTGGTGTACAGGATCGTGTACCAGGTGGACTCAGATATCTCTCCTGGAGGAGAGCAGTCCGTCAGTGTAGCTGGCAATACCACACATACCTCTCTCAGTGGCCTGGAAGCATACACCACGTACATTCTGTACATGGAAGCAGTTAACGGTGCAGGAAGTGTGCGCTCATCCTCCGTGATCTTCACCACCAGAGAGGGCTACCCATCAGGACTCTCAGATTTCACTGTTGAGAAAGTCAACACGGGAACATCGGTTATTCTGAGCTGGGACGCACCCAGGAAACCCAATGGAGTTATAACCACGTACAGAGTCTATCAGTCAGAGTACACCGTGGCCATATACAGTGGCACTGCCCGTAACTTTGAGTTCCGCCGACTGTCCCCGTACACGGAATATTTGGTGAAGCTGGAAGCCTGTACCAGGGTGGGATGCACACTCAGCAGGGAGCAGTCATTCTACACGGCAGAAATTGTGCCCGCCTCACAGCCCAGTCCCACAGTTGGTTCCGTTAATGCTACGCATGTTCAACTGATGTGGCAGCCACCACTCAATCCAAATGGGGTAATTACAACTTACGAGGTCCGGCGGGCAAGCCGGGCACTGAGGAGGAGAAGGGATGTGGGTTCAGCGATAGAGTATATGTCTGTGGGTGAGCTACAGATGTTGTCTGAGTCCTCACTAAATGTGACCGATTCTCACAGACTCGAACACGTTGATGGGCAGTGCCTGCAGCCAGAGCCGCCTGTACCATCACATGGAGACCCCCTTGATTATATCCATGTTTTCATAGATGCTGCTGACGAAGTGATTTTTACCAGACAGAAGCGACAAGCATCAAATGCATCCAATGTTCAAACAGTGTACCAGACAACAGATACAGCGCACAGCTCGTTTGAGTTCACAGACTCCAATTTGAAACCATACACAGAATACCAGTACAGCATTCGGGCGTCCAATTCTTTGGGTTATACTGATAGTCCCTGGCAGACAGTAGTCACAGATCAGGCAGCTCCTGACGGAGTCCAGCCTCCGCTGCTTTCTCTGGTCACTAATGACATCCATAGCATCAACATCTCTTGGTCAGCTCCAACTCAGATCAATGGAGTCCTCCAAAGTTATCAGTTGCAGCGGAATACAACAGTTCCATACTCATTCCCAGCCGATAGCAGTAAGAACTTTGTTGACAGTGGTCTGGTAGCTTACACAATTTACTCGTACAGACTGACAGCTTGCACCAGTGGAGGGTGTACCACAAGCGAGCCTGCGTCCATCAGAACACTGGAGGCAGCACCTCTGGCAGTGGCTCCACCTGTCATCACAGTGGTCAACTCCACAGCTCTGAGAGTCAGCTGGACTGAGCCACAGATCAGCAATGGCATAATCACTCGGTACAGTCTCAAAATGGATGGCCAGGTCATCTACACGGGCTTGCTGCAGGTGGTTCTGCTGGTCAAGCTGGTCCCTTACGAGGCCCACGTGTTTACCATTACCGCTTGCACAAATGGTGGCTGTACAGAAAGTGGGGAGGTCACCGGTCGAACAGAAGATGCACCTCCCACAGATTTATCTCCGCCTCTGCTTCGAGTCATGAGCTCAACATCAATAGAAATTTCCTGGTCGCCTCCAGCCCATCCTAATGGAGTCATTTCTTCCTATGATGTCAGACGAGGTGGCACATTGATTTACACCACCAGCATGGGTAGCAGTGGTATATTGTTAACTTCCCACATTGACAACAGCCTGGAGCCTGGCATCGAGTATTCCTATACAGTGGTGGCTAGAAACAGGTGAGCTCTCCATGTGTAGAATGTAGATGTGTGCATACACATAAGCACTCCATGTGCAGAATGCAGATCTGTGCATACAGGTAAGCACTCCATGTGTAGAATGTAGATGTGTGCATACATGTGAGCACTCCATGTGCAGAATGTAGATCCATGCGTACAGGTGGGCACTCCATGTGTAGAATGTAGATGTGTGCATACTGGTGAGCACTCCATGTGTAGAATGAAGATCCATGCATACTGGTGATAGAATGTAGATCTATGCATACAGGTGAGCACTCCATGTGTACAATGTAGATCCATGTGTACAGGTGAGCACTCCATGTGTAGAATGTAGATCCATGCATACAGGTGGGCACTCCATGTGTAGAATGTAGATCCATGCATACAGGTGGGCACTTCATGTGTAGAGTGTAGATCCATGCGTACAGGTGAGCACTCCATGTGTAGAATGTAGATGTGTGCATACAGGTGGGCACTGCATGTGTAGAATGTAGATCCATGCATACAGGTGGGCACTCCATGTGTAGAATGTAGATGTGTGCATACAGGTGGGCACTCCATGTGTAGAATGTAGATCCATGCATACAGGTGGGCACTCCATGTGTAGAATGTAGATGTGTGCATACAGGTGGGCACTCCATGTGGAGAATGTAGATCCATGCATACAGGTGAGCACTCCATGTGTAGAATGTAGATCCATGCATACAGGTGAGCATTCCATGTGTAGAATGTAGATCCATGCGTACAGGTGAGCACTCCATGTGTAGAATGTAGATGTGTGCATACAGGTGGGCACTGCATGTGTAGAATGTAGATCCATGCATACAGGTGGGCACTCCATGTGTAGAATTTAGATCCATGCATACAGGTGGGCACTCCATGTGTAGAATGTAGATCCGTGCATACAGGTGGGCACTCCATGTGTAGAATGTAGATCCATGCATACAGGTGGGCACTCCATGTGTAGAATGTAGATCAATGCATACAGGTGAGCATTCCATGTGTAGAATGTAGATCCATGCGTACAGGTGAGCATTCCATGTGTAGAATGTAGATCCATGCATACAGGTGGGCACTCCATGTGTAGAATGTAGATCCATGCATACAGGTGAGCATTCCATGTGTAGAATGTAGATCCATGCATACAGGTGAGCATTCCATGTGTAGAATGTAGATCCATGCGTACAGGTGAGCACTCCATGTGTAGAATGTAGATGTGTGCATACAGGTGGGCACTGCATGTGTAGAATGTAGATCTGTGCATACAGGTGATAGAATGTAGATCCATGCATACAGGTGGGCACTCCATGTGTAGAATGTAGATCCATGCATACAAGTGAGCATTCCATGTGTAGAATGTAGATCCATGCGTACAGGTGAGCACTCCATGTGTAGAATGTAGATGTGTGCATACAGGTGGGCACTGCATGTGTAGAATGTAGATCTGTGCATACAGGTGATAGAATGTAGATCCATGCATACAGGTGAGCACTCCATCTGTAGAATGTAGATGTGTGCATACAGGTGGGCACTGCATGTGTAGAATGTAGATCCATGCATACAGGTGATAGAATGTAGATCCATGCATACAGGTGATAGAATGTAGATCCATGCATACAGGTGATAGAATGTAGATCCATGCATACAGGTGATAGAATGTAGATCCATGCATACAGGTGAGCACTCCATGTGTAGAATGTAGATGTGTGCATACAGGTGGGCACTGCATGTGTAGAATGTAGATGTGTGCATACAGGTGATAGAATGTAGATCCATGCGTACAGGTGAGCACTCCATGTGTAGAATGTAGATGTGTGCATACAGGTGGGCACTGCATGTGTAGAATGTAGATCCATGCATACAGGTGATAGAATGTAAATCCATGCATACAGGTGAGCACTCCATGTGTAGAATGTAGATCCATGCATACAGGTGGGCACTCCATGTGTAGAATGTAGATCCATGCATACAGGTGGGCACTCCATGTGTAGAATGTAGATCTGTGCGTACAGGTGAGCACTCCATGTGTAGAATGTAGATCCATGCATACAGGTGATAGAATGTAGATCTATGCATACAGGTGAGCACTCCATGTGTAGAATGTAGATCCATGCATACAGGTGGGCACTCCATGTGTAGAATGTAGATCTGTGCGTACAGGTGAGCACTCCATGTGTAGAATGTAGATGTGTGCGTACTGGTGAGCACTCCATGTGTAGAATGTAGATCCATGCGTACAGGTGGGCACTCCATGTGTAGATTGTAGATGTGTGCGTACTGGTGAGCACTCCATGTGTAGAATGTAGATCCATTCATACAGGTGGGCACTCCATGTGTAGAATGTAGATCCATTCATACAGGTGGGCACTCCATGTGTAGAATGTAGATCCATTCATACACGTGAGCACTCCATATGTAGATCTGTGTGTAAAGGTGAGCACTCCATGTGTAGAATGTAGATCTGTGTGTAAAGGTGGGCACTCCATGTGGAGAATGTAGATCTGTGCATGCCATATGTCGAAATCCCATATCAGGTAGCATGTATTTAAAACAAGCACTTGGGGTGACTTGTGTCGAATGTTTGTCTGTCTAGTGTTTCTGCTGCTGTCATCTGCCAGTGGAGCAGAGGTCCTCAAGTAGCCTCAAACCCAACTCTGTGTAGACATCTGTTCATGCCTGGTTGCATGTTCCAGCTAAAGGTTTATATGGGATCAGATATCCAGTCTCACACCAACCCTCCTTAGCCGCCTCTGATGACATGCATGGAAGGTTAGTGTGATTACTCTTGGCTTCCCTTATGGACCCAGGGAACGCACAGGCGCACCTCTCAGTACACATGCTCAGCAAGCACTCGTTGAGAAGCTGAGTTGTGGAGTCGCTCCTGTCTTTGATTGGTGATAGTCACGTCAGGCTCATGTGTTCATACTGAGTTCATATCCAGTATCATCTTGTTGGTTTATGCTGTTAGTTCATGCCTTATATTAGTCTGTTTAAATAGATGTTTTTACTTCTTCATTTCATTACAGTATTATATTTTTATGTTCATCATTCCACAATGGTGTCTTTATAAATAAAACAATTCTTCATTTCACTATAGTGTTATCTTTTCAGAATTATTTTACATTCCAGTATGGTGTTATCTTTTCACACTTTTTTCATTCCTCCATAGTGTTGTATTTTTTTTTACTTTTCGTTCTGCCATGGTGTTATCTTTTCATAAACAGATCATGATGGCTGCACACCCTTGACAATCTGGAACTGTGTTCATGTTCTTCACTTCTTGGATCTGCAAATATTCCCAGTTTCCAACTCCTGCCTGTTGTGTCACCATTCGTTGTTCTGTCTGTCCGTGGTGTTCTTTCCATTTGCCTCCGAAACCACATTTCTCAGTTTGTCTGCTTATTGTTCATATTTCACATGCATAGATTACAGGTTCCATGTAGCACTTCAACACTTTTTCTCACTGCAGTTGTCAGCTTTATATTGGTCAATATGTTTTCCATCTTTCAAAAGTCCACATTTGCTGCAGTGATTGCTGTTCACATTGATTGTTGTCTTGCCCAGTATCCACACTTTACTAATGAAGAATCAGATTCACTGGGCTTGTCACTTAACTCGTATGCCAGATCACAGGCTCCCTAAAGGAGTTTATTTTATGGCGAGCTGTGATGTGGTAAATGTTCCCAAGGCGGCCACAGGAAACGTTTTAAAGACACTCTGAAAATCTCACTGAAAGCTTTTGGAATTCATCATGACACCTGGGAGACTGCAGCCAGAGACCGAAATTCATGGCGTGCACCATTGCGCAAAGGTGCAGTCACATGTGAGGCAACCAGGACTGCAAGAGCTGTGAAGAAAAGGCTGGACAGAAAACCACTGCAGGGGATCCTCCTCCTGGAACGTCAAGCATTCTTTGCCCACATTGTCAAAGAACATTTCGAGCCAAAATAGGCCTTATCAGCCATCTTAGAACTCACGGCTCCATACTTTCAACCCCACTGGATGAAGTGAATGGTCATCATCATTCTTGATGGACACACAACAGGTTGTTGTTCGCATCTTTACAAGGCCAGTGGTGTAGGCAGTCATGTACCTCCACCAACATCTGTCCTCTCTAGTCTGGGTAAGGTCTGCTGCTGAACATCTTCTCATCTCCTCTGTTACCTCATCCAGCATTGTCTCCCTTGGACTACCTGTGTCTGCCACAGCCTCCACCTCCCCAGTTGTCTCCCCTTTCTTCAGACTGGTCTCATAACTTGATCCAGACATTGTCTAATTTTGTTCGCATATCCTTTGCAGGACATCGCTGTCAACATCAGCATCTTTCAGTTAATTGTTGATTTCTTGGCAAGATTACGCTCAGTAGTTTGCCATTGCTTTCTGAGCGACCGGCTCACATACCCCGTAAGTTAACGATGCGGAGAGAACCGCCACCGATTCTAACGTACGACACGTTACTCATTAGAGTATACGGGATTACGGAAAAAGTTGCTAACCTCTAGGCCAGGGAGACCAGCAGACATTGTCTACTCCTGGTGTAACATAAGGATTGTCTCATCCTGGTGTAACATGAGAATTGTCTCGTCCTGGTGTAACATAAGGATTGTCTCATCCTGGTGTAACATAAGGATTGTCTCATCCTGGTGTAACATAAGGATTGTCTCATCCTGGTGTAACATAAGGATTGTCTCATCCTGGTGTAACAAGGATTGTCTCATCCTGGTGTAACATAAGGATTGTCTCATCCTGGTGTAACATAAGGATTGTCTCATCCTGGTGTAACATAAGGATTGTCTCATCCTGGTGTAACATAAGGATTGTCTCATCCTGGTGTAACAAGGATTGTCTCATCCTGGTGTAACATAAGGATTGTCTCATCCTGGTGTAACATAAGGATTGTCTTGTCCTGGTGTAAGACAAGGATTGCCTTCTCATGGTGTAATAGGAGAATTGTCTTGTTCTGGTGTAACATGAGAATTGTCTCATCCTGGTGTAACATGAGGATCGTCTTTTCCTTGTGTACACATGTGGATTGTCTTGTCCTGGTGTAATATGAGGATTGTCTTCTCCTGGTGTAATATGAGGATTGTCTTGTCTTGGATTAACATGAGGATTGTCTTGTACTGGATTAACATAAGGATTGTCTCATCCTGGTGTAACATGAAAATGGTCTTGTCCTGGTGTGGGTACTCAAATAACTTTGTAAATAGGCCTCTTGCAGTACTTGGATTGTGATCTTCTTAGCCATCTATGGGATGTTCTTCTTCTCAGAAACCACATTACTGTTATTTATTTCTATTCTCTTTTTTTCACTGTCCATAATTCTCAGGCATACAATAGTATGGGCAGTACACAACATCCTCACCCAGTCTTGTTACACAGAATGTTCTTCATCTGATAGAGTGACTCTTTATTAACCCATTTTGTCATTTTTTATGTTTTCTCTTGTAGAAAAGGCAGTATAGAGAGTGGACCAGCAAAAGCCATGACTTACTCAGCCTCCCCAACAGGTCTAGCTGCCCCAAGACTCACACCTCTGACATCTACATCCATCCAGGTGGACTGGTCACCTCCAATCAGTCCTAATGGGATGTTGACCAACTATTCCATCTATCAGGGTGAGCAGCATGCGACAGTGCTAGATTTGTTTCAGAACACTGGTCATCAGGCAGTTGTGGCATGTGATGATGATGATGAGCCTGATGCCAGATATTGCGTATTTTCAAGACGGGGCATCTGCACATTGTAGGGAAATGCCTGCAGAGATATTTCTGCCACAGCTGAAGAATTCAATGAGCCTTTTGCCAGATGGAAAACATACACATAAAAGGCTGTCAATTGCAGGGAGACAAGATGGGTTAAACCACCTTATAGATAATAAATACAGCTGTCTGCATTTGACATGTGGATAGTAAACAGATCAATTAAGAAATGGCAGTGAAAATGTGGTTTTTGGAGTAAATGCAAAGGATACCACGGATAGACAGAAAAACCAATGAGACAGGCCTTTAAGAAACACATGACAACTAAACTGATCAGAGATATTATATATTGACAGTCCAGATTCTTTTGACTTATGAGGAAAAGTATGCCTGAAAACTTAATGAAAGCCGGCAAACTTGGTGGCAAAAGAGCACAGTGAAGACAGAGATAAATACCTGGATGGCTTGGCTACATGACACATTGAGGAGAAGAAGAAAGACTTAATCCCAGACTGATGACTTTACAGACTGATGACTTTACAGACATTGTTTTAGTAGCTCTTGATGAGGTCGAGTCAGTTCTGTAGCCATGTGCCATTGATGGTGTTGCCCGAGTCCTGTAGCCAGGTACTCTTGATGAGGTTGGCTCAGTCCTGTAGCCATGAGCCCTTATGAGGTTGCTGCATTCCTGTAGCCATGAGCTCTTGATGAGGTTGCTGCATTCCTGTAGCCATGAGCTCTTGATGAGGTTGGCTCAGCCATGTAGCCATATGCCCTTGATGAGGTTGCTGCATTCCTGTAGCCATAAGCCCTTGGTGAGGTTGCTGCATTCCTGTAGCCTCATCTGTCATATTATAAGTTAAATACCATTTGATTTTATCATGTATAATCTAAACTTATGTTCATTATTGTAGTTTGAGTGAGAGAGTGAGTGAGTGTGAATGAGAGACAGAATGAGTGAGCGTGAGAGTGAATGAGTGAGCGTGAGAGTGAATGAGTGAGAGTGAGAGTGAATGAGTGAGCGTGAGAGTGAATGAGTGAGCGTGAGAGTGAATGAGTGAGCGGGAGAGTGAATGATTGAGCGTGAGAGTGAATGAGTGAGCGGGAGAGTGAATGAGTGAGAGTGGATGAGTGAGCGGGAGAGTGAATGAGTGAGCGTGAGGGTGAATGAGTGAGCGGGAGAGTGAATGAGTGAGCGTGAGAGCGAATGAGTGAGCTGAAGAGTGAATGAGTGAGAGTGTCTGTGTGTGGGAGTGAATGAGTGTGAGTGAATGAGTGAGAGTGAATGAGTGAGCATAAGAGTGAATGAGTGAGCGTGAGAGTGAGCGGGAGAGTGAATGAATGAGCGTGAGAGTGAATGAGTGAGCGGGAGAGTGAATGAGTGAGCGGGAGAGTGAATTAGTGAGAGTGAATGATTGAGCGGGAGAGTGAATTAGTGAGAGTGAATGATTGAGCGGGAGAGTGAATGAGTGATCGTGAGAGTGAATGAGTGAGCGTGAGAGTGAATGAGTGAGCGTGAGAGTGATTGAGTGAGCGTGAGAGTGAATGAGTGAGAGTGAATGAGTGAGCGTGAGAAGGAATGAGTGAGCGTGAGAGTGAATGAGTGAGCGTGAGAGTGAATGATTGAGCGTGAGAGTGAATGAGTGAGCGTGAGAGTGAATGAGTGAGCGGCAGAGTGAATGAGTGAGCGTGAGAGTGAAGGAGTGAGAGTGAATGAGTGAGCGGGAGAGTGAATGATTGAACGGGAGAGTGAATGAGTGAGCGGGAGAGTGAATGAGTGAGCGGGAGAGTGAATGAGTGAGCGGGAGAGACAGAATGAGTGAGAGTGAATGAGTGAGCGGGAGAGTGAATGAGTGAGCGGGAGAGTGAATGAGTGAGCGGGAGAGTGAATGAGTGAGCGGGAGAGTGAATGAGTGAGAGTGTGTGTGTGTGAGTGAATGAGTGAGAGTGAGAGTGAATGAGAGAGAGAGAGAGAGAGAGGGAGAGTGTGTGGTGTGTGTGTGTGTGGGACGCGCTGGCATCACTACTTTTACGTCACATACTTTTTATGTACACATTTTTCTCAATGTTTAGCCTTGTTTATGTTTACAACATTCATTTCAAAATGTTTATTTTTCTTCCTATGTAAATGTATAATGCTCTTGATGAACGAAAGACGAGTGATTGGAAGGGCCGAATGTAAGACGGGCCTGCGCGCCCAATTTGTGACCCTAATAAAGTTGATTTGATTTGATTTGATTAGCCATGAGCTCTTGATGAGGTTGCTGCATTCCTGTAGCCATGAGCCCTTGATGAGGTTGCTGGATTCCTGTAGCCATGAGCTCTTGATGAGGTTGCTGCATTCCTGTAGCCATGAGCCCTTGATGAGGTTGCTGCATTCTTGTAGCCATGAGCTCTTGATGAGGTTGCTGCATTCCTGTAGCCATGAGCCCTTGATGAGGTTGGCTGCATTCTTGTAGCCATGAGCTCTTGATGAGGTTGCTGCATTCCTGTAGCCATGAGCCCTTGATGAGGTTGCTGGATTCCTGTAGCCATGAGCTCTTGTTGAGGTTGCTGGATTCCTGTAGCTATGAGCCCTTGATGAGGTCGCTGGATTCCTGTAGCCATGAGCTCTTGATGAGGTTGGCTCAGCCATGTAGCCATGAGCCCTTATGAGGTTGCTGCATTCCTGTAGCCATGAGCTCTTGATGAGGTTGCTGCATTCCTGTAGCCATGAGCCCTTGATGAGGTTGCTGGATTCCTGTAGCCATGAGCTCTTGATGAGGTTGGCTCAGCCATGTAGCCATATGCCCTTGATGAGGTTGCTGCATTCTTGTAGCCATGAGCTCTTGATGAGATTGCTGCATTCCTGTAGCCATGAGCTCTTGATGAGGTTGGCTTAGCCATGTAGCCATATGCCCTTGATGAGGTTGCTGCATTCCTGTAGCCATATGCCCTTGATGAGGTTGCTGCATTTCTGTAGCCATGAGCTCTTGATGAGGTTGCTGCATTCCCGTAGCCATATGCCCTTGATGAGGTTGCTGCATTCCTGTAGCCATGATCTCTTGATGAGGTTGCTGCATTCCTGTAGCCATATGCCCTTGATGAGGTTGCTGCATTCCTGTAGCCATATGCCCTTGATGAGGTTGCTGCATTCCTGTAGCCATGAGCTCTTGATGAGGTTGCTGCATTCCTGTAGCCAGCTACTCTTGATGAGGTTGCTGCATTCCTGTAGCCATGAGCTCTTGATGAGGTTGGCTCAGCCCTGAAACCATGTGCCTATAATGAGGTTGGGCCAGTCCTGCAGCCATGTGCTCCAGTAATCAAACAAGTATCTGTCTGACAGCTTGAGGTGCCCGGGGTATACATGCTGGCCCCATCAGTACTTGTTGGGTGCTGTGATCAGTATCACATCGCTACTTGATGGGTGATCAGTACCACATCGCTACTTGTTGGGTGCTGTGATCAGTATCACATCGCTACTTGATGGGTGATCAGTACCACATCGCTACTTGATGGGTGATCAGTATCACATCGCTACTTGATGAGTGATCAGTATCACATCGCTACTTGATGGCTGATCAGTATCACATGGCTACTTGATGGGTGATCAGTATCACATCGCTACTTGATGGGTGATCAGTATCACATCGCTACTTGATGGGTGATCAGTATCACATCACTACTTGATGGGTGATCAGTATCACATCACTACTTGATGGGTGATCAGTATCACATCACTACTTGATGGGTGCTGTGATCAGTATCACATTGCTACTTGATAGGTGATCAGTATCACATCACTACTTGATTGGTGATCAGTATCACATAAATACTTGATGGATGATCAGTATCACATCGCTACTTGATGGGTGCTGTGATCAGTATCACATCACTACTTGATGGGTGATCAGTACCACATCACTACTTGATAGGTGCTGTGATCAGTATCACATCACTACTTGATGGGTGATCAGTATCACATTGCTACTTGATGGGTGATCAGTATCACATCACTACTTGATGGGTGCTGTGATCAGTATCACATCACTACTTGATGGGTGCTGTGATCAGTATCACAGCACTACTTGATGGGTGATCAGTACCACATCACTACTTGATGGGTGATCAGTATCACATCACTACTTGATGGGTGCTGTGATCAGTATCACATCACTACTTGATGGGTGATCAGTATCACATCACTACTTGATAGGTGCTGTGATCAGTATCACATCACTACTTGATGGGTGATCAGTATCACATTGCTACTTGATGGGTGATCAGTATCACATCACTACTTGATGGGTGCTGTGATCAGTATCACATCACTACTTGATGGGTGATCAGTATCACATCACTACTTGATGGGTGATCAGTATCACATCGCTACTTGATAGGTGATCAGAATCACATCGCTACATGATGGGTGATCAGTATCACATCACTACTTGATGGGTGCTGTGATCAGTATCACATCGCTACTTGATGGGTGATCAGTATCACATCACTACTTGATGGTTGATCAGTAACACATCGCGATTTGATGGGTGATCAGTATCACATTGGTATACTTGATATATATATATATATAAGGGGCGTTCATTTCAAATCCGTTTGTGCCGGACCACGCGTAATTGCGTATGTTGAACATGATCATGTCATAGTCATGTGATAAGTACTGACCAATGAATAAAAGAGCACGTGCTTATCATCCCATAATGCATAGGTACTGTTTCTGACCGTTGAGAAAATGGCTGGGTTGATCCAAAATCCGTCAAAAGAAGCTCAAAGAGCGGTGATTCAGTTTCTTTCATTTGAAGGATGTCGACCAGTGGACATTCATCGAAGAATGCAGGGAGTGTACGGTAACAAATGTGTGTCGAAGACAACAGTGACAGACTGGGCACAAATATTTCGGAAAGGACGTCAGTTCACAACAGATCTTTGACGGCAGGGTCAAGCGCATATTGTTGCAACAGAAAAAGCCATCGCCAAAATTGATGCAGCAGTACAGATGAACCGTTGTCGAAGCATACACTCACTAGTGAAAGAATTTGATGTGTCAATTGGGACAATTCAGAAGGTCGTTCTTAAGAAACTGCAATATCGGAAGGTGTGTTCACAGTGGGTACCACGGATGTTGACCGACCACCAAAAAGAGGAACGCATGGGATGGTGTTTGAACTACTTGCTGTGTTACAGAGTGGAGGGTGATGCATTTCTCTTCCGCATAGTGGCAGGCGATGAATCATGGTGTCGCCACTTTGAGCCGAGCAGCAAAAGAGAGAGCATGCAATGGAAGCATGCTGGATCACCAAAAGCCAAACAATTCAAGTTACAGGTTTCCGCTGGTAAGGTTATGCTGAGCGCATTTATTGACCATGAATAGCTATTGTTGGCCGACTTTAAAGAACCTGGTGTCAACATCAACTCTACCCACTACTTGCAAACACTAGTTAGTTAGTTAGTCGACAGATCATCCTCATTGCACATCGAACCATTCAGTCCATAAGTGCTCGGATCCCCTCCTCAGCAAATCCTGCAACGTGTAGCGGCTAACGACGCCAGTTCTGTGTTGGTTTATCAATCTTCTTTGGCTTCCTGCGTAGTTTTCTTGTTTGGCCACCCCTCTTTTAATTTGCTGCTCTCGCAGTCTGGCCATTGTTGTAGATTCACAGTCATCACTTGGTTCTCGCAAAAGTCTTACTTCTCGTAGAGCATTCAGAATGTCGGCCTGGTCCATGGCGCGTCCGCCCTCCACTGTAGCCTCACCTGCGAGCTTGTCAGCCCGTTCATTTCCTTGTACTCCCGCATGCCCTGGCACGAAGATGAAACTAATCTTTGCCAGTCGAGACCGCAGAGGCAGCAACCATTCTCTTCGGATCGACCCCTCCTCTATCCTCTTGATCATGTTCATTGAGTCGCTAAGGAAACAAGCCCTAGTGAATGTCTGTGTCTCGAGCCATGTTATTGCTTTACTTACTGCCATGACTTCCATGGTCAGGCTACTTGTGGTTTCAGTGAAAGCACCAGAGTCCTCCTTCACAATTCTCCCTCCGGCCCGAGCTGTAAAGGCCCATGAGCTCCTCACATGTCGGACGACTGACCCATCTGTGTAGATGACCGCGTCACCGTCTAGCGAATTCTCGAAAATCAACGCTTGTACTTCAGCCTCAACAGCAGCCGGATTTTCTTGTCTGCATTTTCTATCTAGTTGGATGCAAACTGAAAAGGATGTGCAGAAGTCTGTTGGCACTTGCACCCACTCCTCGCCAGGTTCTAAGTCCTCAAGTGAACACACCTGTTGAAGAATGTCTTCGGCTTGACCCATCCACGACCGTCCTCTTTTTAACCTGCTGCCCTTCACCTTCCTAATTTCACTATGCAGTGGATGTTGTGTGTTTGCGTTAATTCTGAGGTAGGCGCGTGCCCTGCAACCTTATATTCTCTCTTCAATGGTTGGAAAATCAAGAAGGTAGCGCATCGCCCTGCATGCTGTATCTCTTGTACATCCAAGAATAATGCGCATAGCTTCATTCTGTATCCTTTCCATCCTTTCTATCTGCTTATGGCTGAGAGTCAGGATTGCCATTGCATACTCCAAAACAGACATGACCAGCCCCTCGTACAGAAGACATAGATGGCGCTGCTCACAGTTTGCTGCCGCCATCACCCGCATCGCTGCCAACCCCCGCTTGGCCTTTGTTATCACCTGGTCTATGTGCACATTATAAGCAAGGCTTCGATCAAACCGTATCCCCAGGTAATTCATTGCCTGCGTTCTTTCCACCGTCTCTGAACACAGCATTACAGTTGGTGTTGGAGTGTTGACAATATGATTATTCAACGAGAACCAAGTCACTGTTGCCTTTGTTGGGTTGACCATTGCCCCAGCTTCATCACACCAAGTACTTATACGATTGAGTTCGGTTTGTAGTTCCACAGCAACCTCCTCTCTATCCTTACCCTGACGATACACTTGTGTACTTGCAAACACTAGATAAGCTGCAAAAAGCCATCAAGAATAAACGACCCCGCATGCTTTCTTGCGGTGTGATTTTGTTGCACGATAATGCTCGCCCACATGTCGCAAAGATTGTGCAGTAAGCATTAGCAAGGAAGAAGTGGGAAATTGTGCAACATCCTGCCTATAGTCGTGGTTTGTCACCATGTGATGTTCATTTGCTCGGACCTCTAAAAAAGCTAACAAGGGGCAACGATTTCACACAGATGCAGACGTAATGAATGCGGTAAACACTTGGTTCAGTGAGCAACCACAATCCTTTTTAGCGGACGGCATTCACTGCCTACCTAAGCAATGGGATGCTTGCCTGAATGCCTACGGCGACTTCTTCTGACCAACCCATGGTGCATAATGAATTCAAAATGAATGCTTTCTTTAATTCTACCACACTTGCTAATGTTTCTTTCATGCTTTTGTAATAAAGCCGTTGGAAAGGGTTTCAAATAAACGTCCCTTATATATATATATATATATATATATATATGCCGGTCTCTCTGGCTGTGGGGTTACAACACTTTCTCTCTGTAATCCCGTTTATCACGCAGAGTCTCGTAGCGGAGCGAGAGCTGAGGCGGTTCGACCCCCGCTCGTGACTTGCGGGATACTGAGCCGGCCGCTCAGAAAGCAATGGCAAACTACTGAGCGTAATCTTGCCAAGAGATCAACATACAGCTGAAAGATGCTGGTGTTGACAGCTAAGTCCTGTAAAAAAAAATATATATATATAAATATATGTGTGTATGTGCGTGCGTGGGTGTGCGTGCGTGGGTGCACGCGCGCGCATGCGTGTCTGTGTTCAAACACATGCATTATAGAAACATGTATTTATGGGTTCATTAGCTATAATCCACATGTCAGTGTGAATTTGTTACATGATATGTACATGATATGAAAATAACACTTTAGATGTGTGTGCTGTTTCAGAAGTTGTTTTTTTATTTTTGCTGTACTGTGTGCCTGCAGGAAACAACAGAGTCTATTCAGGGCCGTCAACTCAGCTGACATACACAGTGGCCGGTCTGCAGTTCTATACACAGTACACCTTCAGTGTGGAAGCCTGCACCGACCGAGGCTGTCAAGTCAGCCCATCTGCACAAAACTGGACACTTCCGGCTCAGCCTGAAGCACAACCAGCTCCATCGCTGATACCCTTGGCCGATGACCTGGGAGCACATGATGGGGTTCGAATCTCTTGGGACCCTCCAGCAAAGCCTAATGGAAACATTACTTCCTATGAGGTTTACAGGAGAGATGGCATTATCACTGGTAATGTGGTTTCTAGCTTA
The DNA here is from genome assembly GCA_963921405.1 of Cepaea hortensis. NCBI lineage: Eukaryota > Metazoa > Mollusca > Gastropoda > Stylommatophora > Helicidae > Cepaea > Cepaea hortensis. The sequence goes on from OY992881.1 coordinate 4,475,271, forward strand.
CTTTTCTGTATTCTCTCTTTGTTACCTTTCACTGTTTATTAGTTTGTTTGTTGTTGGAGGTAAGGGTCATTTTGTCATCTGTCATCGCCAGAGAGTTTGAGGGTGATTGATTAGGCCTGTCTGTGCACAACAGCATCTGACATAGTGAGGGCAAAGAAGCGGAAATTGTCACACAGAGATAACTTAATTTGCAGCTTTCATGTAGCATGCCTCAAGTTTGTTCCTTGCTTTGATTCAGAACTACTTAAAGGTTGCCGAGCCAGCAGAGATGTGTCTACGCCGAGCCAGCAGAGATGTGTCTACGCCGTGCAGAGCTATCAACAGCAGTGTTCTCCCCATGTTCTGTTCTAGCCACCTCAATCATGTCTGAATACTGAATTAAACAGACTCAGGATGAGGGAATAACGCTGATGCTGCACAACTCTGCTTTACTGAAATCATGTTCATGCACAATCTATCTTTGACTGTAGGAAGTAGAGGAGATATGAGTGTGCTGTCTTGTATGTTGGGGACAAATACACACTATTCATTTTCTGTGTATGTCTCGTGTGTGTGTGAAAAAGTCAGTGTGAAGTCTTGCATATTTTGTGCAACAGTTCCTGTATGATTTTGTTCTGCATACGTATGTGTGTTGAGTGTGTGTCTGTATATGTTTGTTATATGTGTATGTGTTGAGGCTGTGTCTATGTTTTTCTTCTGTGTGTACATGTGTGTGTGTGTGTTTGTTGAATGTGTGTCTGTATCTGTTTGTTCTATGTGTATGTGTCGAGGCTGTGTCTATGTTTTTCTTCTGTGTGTGTGTGTGTGTGTGTGTGTGTGTGTGTGTGCGCATGTGCGCGCGCATGTGTGTGTGAGAGAGAGAGAGAGAGAGAGCCTATATGATTTTGTTCTGTGTGTGCTGAGCATGTGTCTGTGGATACTATAACATGCACTACACATGAAGGATGAAAACAATGTGTGCCATTGATGATGTTTTGCTTCATGTTCCCTCTGTCAGTTCAAGACATCAGTGCCAGCTCCCAAGAGCCCATCCTGGTGTACAATGGGAGCAGCAGACAGTACACAGATAACTCCAGCCAGCTGCAGCCTGATCACCAGTACCAGTACAAGGTGGTGGCCGTCGGCACAGTGGGCAGGGCTGAGAGTCCCTGGGCCAGCGTCAGGACTCAGGAGGCTGCCCCTGAAGGCGTTCTGCCGCCCAATGTCACTGTGAGTGTTTGTCATTGTTAGAGGTTAAATGGGGTCCCTGTGTGGTCTCAGTGTGAGTGTCTGTCATTGTTAGAAGTTGACTGGGGGTTCCAGTGTGTGTTTGTCTTTGTTGTGGTTGACATTGTAAGTGTTTGTCATTGTTAGAGGTTGACTGATAGGACATACACATATGATGGTCTCACTGTCTTCTGCCATACCCACAGCTCCTAGTTGAAAGGCACATACACACATGAAACATGCAGCCATTCGTAGTTGTAGTGGTCTATATTTTTGGGAGAAAGATATCAATGATGATAGTGTTAAGAATTGCCAGGGTAACTAGCGACTGCCTTTAAAAGGCTAATGAAATCAGAACATTCTATACAACTATAGGCAATAGACAAACAGCTTTCTTTTGTCTTGTGATGAGAAGAAAGGCAATGGAGAATACCATGACAATGGGAAAAATTTGTGGGGGGAAAACGCAGAGGCCGGCCAAGAATCATGCTGGATGGACTGAGATTGAGACAGTGGAGGAGTTTCATCTGTAGAGTTGAACCAGAGCACCAAGGACCTAGGTCTGGGGAAAAAATGCAAGCTCATGCCAGCTGGCAAGGTACATAATGATGATGATTGTTGAGGAGGTCATATTTTCTATTATTGATTGACTTTGTCCCACCGAGATCCAGGTGAACTTATAGCTGCTCACACTTCCATAGCAGATATTGACAAGATATGCTTGCTGCAGGACACCCGCACCAGCACCAGCCTCTAATGCTCATTTGTCGGCTCCTGTGCTCACTTAATTGCCATGATAACAGTTATATGAGTAATGATGATGATGACGATGATAGCAATGCAAAACGGTTAAAACTGTGCAGAGACAGAATTTCCTAGCCAAGAAAAGGGTGACAGTCTCCTAATGGAGGCTTGTTAATTCAGAATAATATTCTATGGGTAATCACAGTAGAGCAAGAGACTCAAACGGCTTATCATTTGATAGTAGACCAGCCGATAAGACTATTCTTGAGCACAGACAGACTTAAAACAGAGTAAGACTATTCTTGAGCACAGACAGACTTAAAACAGAGTAATCTAGTTCACCTGACACTGCCATGTAATAGAGAAACCCAACAATGACTGCATTACAGCTGCTTGTCAAAGAATGAACCAACGGACGGACAGACTTTATTTTCAAAGGGTAACAAATTGGGCTCGCAGGCCTGTCTTACATTCGGCTCTTCCAATCACTCATCTTTCGTTCATCAATAGTGCATAATACATTCACATAGGAAAAAAATTGTCAAATGAATGTTGTAAACATAAACAATGCATTTTACCATGTTATGAGACACATCCCCAACCCACACACCCATCCCCCATTCATCCACACATCCCCCACTCACACATCTCCCACCTAACCACACACACCCAGGCACACAAACATTCCCCCACCCATCCACCCACCCCACCTACACACATCTCCCCACCCACACACACATCTCCCACCCACCACACATTCCCCACACACATATCCCCCACCCACATACACCCACCCACACATACATGCACCCACCCACACATCCCCCACCTACACACATCTCCCCACCCACACACACACATCCTCCAACCATCCTATAACCCACCAACACATACCCACCTACATATCCTACACCACCCACCCACACACCCCCAACCACCCAGCCAAACACACACCCCCCAACCACACACACATATCCCCGCCAACACACACATCCTGCACCTACCCACACACAAAACCCACACCCACCCACACATCTCCCACTTACACACATCTCCCACCCATACAATCTCCCTCCACCCACCCACACATCCTGCGCCCACCCACACACACATATCCCCGCCAACCCACACATCCTGCACCTACCCACACACAAAATCTGCATCCACCCACACATCTCCCACTTACACACATCTCCCACCCATACAATCTCCCTCCACCCACCCACACATCCTGCGCCCACACACATTCCTCACCCATCCCCCAACCTACACACACTAATCCACCCACACATCCTCCACCTACACAAACATCCTCCATCCACCCATCCCCCAATCACACATTTCTTAACCACACATTCCTTAAACACACATCACCAACCCATAAACTTACACACACACACATCTCAACACCCATACACACATCCCTCATACACATCCCCACCCACCAACACATCCCTCATCCACAAACACACACCTACCACCCACACAAACCCACCACCCACACAAAGCTCCCACCCACACACATCTTCCCACCCACACACACATCCCCTACCCATACACTTATCTCCCACACACATTAACCCACTCACATACTCATCCTTGAACCACTCACACCCACACATCCTCCACACACCCATCAACACATACATCTCCTATCTGCCCATACACATTCACACATCCCAACCACCCAACCAAACACTTATTCCCAACCTCACATACATTCTTCACCCACCAGCACATCCCACACCAAGCCACACTTCCTCCACCCACCCATACATCCATCACCCACACATCCATCACCCACACACATCTCCCCTCCCACACAGCACCCCACCCATATACACATCCCCCTCCCACACACACATCCCCCCAATTCAATGAAAATGATGCTAGATGTTATCTCTGTAATAGTGTTGCTGATGCAGTCACATGTTTCACTCCTAGTCCAGAACAGCAGACTCCTTCACAGTGACGGTTACACCTCCCAGTAAGCCCAATGGAGTCATCACCCTCTACAAGATTCTCGTCAACGGCTCTGTGGTGAGTCATTCATGCAGTTTCATCACAGACACACATTAAGTCTCTCTCTGTCTTCTCTCTCTCTCTCTCTCTCTCCCTCTATTCTCTCTCCCCTCTCTGTCTGTCTGTCTGTCTCTATTGTGTGTGCATGTGCGCTGGATGCTTTGGTCCATCCGATGACATTCAGGGTCTCCCTTCAAACCAACTCTGTCTCACCAGCTGTCCAACATAGACATCAATTACACTAGCAATAGCTGTATAATCTATCTCTCACTCACCCACACCCACACACACACTGGTATGTCCTCTCACACATTGATCAATTGTCTACACACACACACAGAACACAACACACCGGTCTAATGTCCTCTCTCTCTCTCTCTCACGCATACATACACGCTGGTCTAATGTGCTCAATCACACATTGGTATAATGCACACGCGCGCGCACGCATGCACACACGCATGCACACACGCATACACACACACTGGACTAATGTCCTCTCTGTCTCTCTATCTCTCTCTTTCTCACCCACACTGGTATAATGCCCTCACACACCCACACTGGTATAATACCTTCACACACACAGACACAACACACTGGACTAATGTCTTTTCACACACTAGTAAAACTCCCCCACACACACTGATCAATGATGGTCTCATAAAAGAAAGTGCAATACAACAATTGACAGACCAGACAATATCATAGAATGCTACAGGTCCTGGGTTACCAGGCACTGAGCTGCAACACAACAAGTACTCATGTATCAGATCGAATACTGGATACGTTGCACGTCTGTTGTTGGTGATACATTGATGTTGTTGCCCTTCCTCCTGTTCTAGGAATCGTCGTCACCTGCGCTGCAGCAAACAGTGGTCACATTTCCGCCACTCAACCCCTACACTACATATGAGCTGAAGACACAGGCCTGCAACCGGGCGGGCTGTACTAACAGTTCGGGTGTGATAGCGGTTACTGACAGTGCTAAGCCTGGGCTGGCCACGATTCAGGCTGTTGCTATCACCAGTTCCACTGTCACTCTCACATGGACTCCACCAGCCAAACCCAACGGCAAGATCTTGAGGTACATTTCTACACCTAGTGTGGATGTGTGTGCGTGTGTTTGCCTTGCGTGCATGTGTGCTTGTGTGAGTGCTTGCTTCAGCAGACATGTGATGCCACTTTGTTCTATACACACCACACTATTTTACATGTTTACAAAACTATCGACTGCAGATTTCTTTAACAATGAATAATCGAACAAGACAAACAATGAGAAATATGAATGCCAAGTAAGCAAGAACAGATGAATAGAACATTTACAGTGGAGAGAACACATGAACCTTCCTGACAGGTTGTGTGTTGAAACAAAGAACAAGTGAAAAGAGGTTTATGAAACCCGTTATTTGTTACCAGAAATTACATCACAGCACTCAGGACTAACTCTGGGAGCTTCGTTTCTCTCAGAGGTTCTCTGTACTGGCCCCTTCACACTCTAGCTGTACACATGTCTGACTTGTTCAGTTATGTGAGCTTTCGGTCTAATTTCATGGACTCCATCATTCCCAGGTTGCTTGTTACTTTCATTGTTGTGTTATTGCTTTCATTGTTGTGTTATTGCTGCTAATATTTGCCCCTGTTGCATGCTTAGTGTATCTTGCTGTTGTCAGTGCGTCTTCAGGTGTCTTCAATGCGCAAAATTTGAGTAACTGGACATATCCCAGTATGGGTGGAAAATCAGTCTTCAGGTATCCCTGTGCAGTTGACAGATCATGAAACTCCAAGCTTAGCCATCTCTCAAAACCTGCTAATTCGCAGCCATAAAGTTAACAAAGAAAAGGCATTTCATATATTGAATTTGACGAACAATAAACGAGTGCTCAAATATACCGAGGCTCAAGCATTTAGCCAATTCCAGCCAATTTGTGCAAACAGAAAGACTTTGTTTTAAATGTGCGATTACTGTGGGGATACATGGGGAATTATGGGATACATGGGGAATTATGGGATACATGGGGAATTATGGGATACATGGGGAATTATGGGATACATAATGCCTCGCATTTGAACAACTGACAATGTGTTTCAAGTATTTCAGCCAAAATATAATTCATTTATTCACTTCATACGATATATAACGCTGCAGTATGCACATGACTAGATGCAGCAAAATATGCCAGGCAATAAATCATGCAACCATTTGTTTGTGGCTTCCGTGCTTAAATCTCTACATTCCCATAGACATATCTCTGAACAGAGAAAACTCAGTTGACAAGGCAGTGCACTAATGACTACACCAGTGCAGTATATGATGAAACAGAGAGACACGATGAGACATGGCTAGAGTTGGAATGAGCGCGGCTATGTGTATGCCTGATATATGCCTGCCACTGCTGTTTAGGAGGAGCGGCTGGCCAAGTGGCTAGAACGCCGGACTCCCATTCAGGAGACCCAGGTTTGATCCCTCAGTAAGGTGTGGGATTTTTTTTTTTGTTGGGGGAAAAAAGAAAATTCTAACCTGCACAGTTCGCGGCGACTGCACTAGCCAGGCGGCCTCAATTCCTCAGGCTCAATGACCCCTCTGCCATACACTGCAAGGTACTATGTTGGTAGTAAATGACAGCTGACTGACCACTGCAGCTAACCACACTATGTCATTGTGTCACCAGGTATGAAATCTACCAGCGCACCTCCTGTCCCCTCACAGCGCAGCCGTTTGAACAAACCTGTGCCTATGGAGATCCCAGCATCATCTACACGGGCCTCAACTTGACCTGCACAGCCAGCGGTCTCAGCCCCTACACAGCCTACGACTTCCAGCTGCAGGTCTACAATGACAAGGGAGGTGTGGACTTCCCAAGCTGGCTGACCGTCAACACCTCACAATCTGGTAATCACTGCACGCTGATAAATTCTACACAAATTACTGCACACACATGCATTACAATCATATGCATTTTCAACTGTACACACATCTACCTCTGTTGATGTTTCGAACAAGATTTCTTATGTTCTCACTGGTCAGCTGTTTTTATAAACTGCTTGACCCATTTACAATCTGCCATAGTCTGTGAATCCGCTTGAACTGTATATGCACTCCTGAATTGTCCCGAACTAACTCACCAACACATCATGACTGTGCTTGTCTCTCACTCCGTGGCATCTCACACTTGACCTGTCCTGTTCATGATCATTATCATCATGCGTCTTCTATTCTCAGACCCTGTCATCATCATCTTTCCATATATGAGTCATGATACATTTGCTTTTGTTCTCCATAGAATGTATCATTTGTTACACTTGTTAACGTGTCATTTCATTGGGGCAGCTCCTTAGTTCCTCGTAGAATGTATCATTTGTTACACTTGTTAACGTGTCATTTCATTGGGGCAGCTACTCAGTTCCCCATAGAATGCATCATTTATTACACTTATTAACATGTCATTTCATCGGGATAGAAGAAAAAGCAGCGACTGCAGCAGGATATAACAATATGAATTGGAAACAAACAGGTATATTTAGCTCCTGTGAGAAGAAACGTACTAAACACAAACACGTGGCACATACCTTACAAGGAGATCCATCGTATACCGGAATACAGGTGAAAATCCTGTATGTCATATTGTACGCATTTGTGTGTATTTTATTTTATTATTCATTTTATATATTAATTGATTGCTTCTGATTTTGGATTTTCACCTGTATTTCGGGATACGATGGATCTCCTTGTAAGGTATGTGCAATGTGTTTGTGTTTAGTACGTTTCTTCTCGCAGGAGCTTAATATACCTATTTGTTTCCATTTCATCGGGGCAGCTCCTTAGTTCCTCGTAGAATGTATCATTTATTACACTTGTTAACATGTCATTTCATTGAGGCAGCTACTCAGTTCCCCATAGAATGCATCATTTATTACACTTGTTAACATGTCATTTCATTGGGACGCTACTTATTTCCCTTTTGAATGCATCATTTATTACACTTATTAAAATGTAATTTCATTTCGATAGCTTGTTAGTTCGGCCAAAATGATGTATTGCAACATGGCTGAATGTTTATTCTGAGTAGATGTTTATGAAGACATAATTCTGTTTGTATGCAGGTCCTACTTATAGCCGGACACCCATCCTGTACAAGAATGGCACTCTTGCTATGATATCCTGGGGCAGGTCTTTCAACCTGAATGGTCGACTGAAAGAGTACATCCTGGTAGCAGATGGCAAACCTGTCTTCAGAGGATTGGACTCTGTGTTTGGAGTGGAGAGACAGACAAAAACTCAGTGTAAGTATACACTGTTATATCTCACAGTCAGTGCTTTCTTCAGCTAGAGATGCCCCTGTTGTTCTGCTTGGTGAATCCTCAGACAGATTGAGTACTGACTCTACAGCCCACAACACTGGCATCCAGGTTGTGCGAGTCCTGGAGAGGGTTTGTCTCTGTCAGAGTCTGGTTGGTGTGGAGACTTGTCTTCCAGTGTGGGGTCTGTGTTACAGAGCTTTCTTCCCCTCTCCCACCCCAGACACTAGTGAAGGGTGCAAGACTGGTGTTGTTAGGTCAAGGTTACTTTGACGCACATTGAAGGCCATTGGCCATATGGTGCCAGACCGATATTTGGATAGACCAATCAGTGCTCAGTGGGTCACGTGACCTGTGTCACCATGGCCACCTTGTAAGGTAGTGGAGCATGTGTGGGGATCTCCTGATATATTGTGTAGCATTGGAGCATATGTGAGGATATGCTCATATTTTGTGTTGTGTGGCGAGGTGAACCAAATATTCTGTAGTAAACATCATGTCTACTTCCCCCATCCCCACATGTTGTGTTGAGATGTTAGTACGGGTGTGACTTATACTTACTGTCATGTAGAGTTTTCTCTGTGCCCTTGTCTCCTACAGTACAGAACACCAGGAGCACACAGTCTCAGTCACAGCTGGGGTTGTGGATGTAATGAGCATGTCACTGAGATAACTGTTGGCTCTTTAAACTTGACTGAGTGTCCAGAAGAAGCACGCCCATGAGAAAACTTCATTAACTGATGTTGGAATGTATACATTGACCAACCATTCATCAGTTGGATCCCAGCTGGCTTGACCACTCCCATGGTATATTAACTATCCTTGCTGTCTCTATCACATGTGCATTTATGATGTATATGATGCAGATGCATTCACACGCAGCCAGAGAGAAAGTATGGGGTACATTCCAGTACCACATGGTATAACAGTTATCCTTGCTGTGCCAACTCATATGTGGAGCAGAGGCAGTCAGATCACGAACAACATAAATAATGTAGTAAACCACTTTATATGTCGATGGTCAATTTAGTTTCAGTGGTGTGCCAGATCTGAATACACGTGGTATAACAACCATCCTTGCTATCTATTATAGTGAACAGGAAGAAGGAAACAGTCTTTCTGTAAACGCCTCCATTCCACATGACCTCAATGTAAGGCTATGTTGTTATACTTCTGAAGTAGTTTGTTGTTTTAAAAACACAAACTCGGACAGCTGTCTGTGTTTCTTTAATGTTATACTATAATTATGAAAATGCTGCGTACATGAACATTATTCTCTGATCTTGACTGCTCCATGACCGACCTACACAGTCAGAACTCACACAATGTGGACACATCTATTCACACTAATCTATTTCCACTTCCCATGGCTATATTTGCACATGCTCGTTACAAAAATGCAAGCAGAGAGAGAGAGAGAGAGAGAGAGAGAGAGAGAGAGAGAGAGAGAGAGAGAGAGAGAGAGAGAGAGATGTAGACAGAAGCTAAACTCATCTTGCTGTCTGTGCTTTCAGTGATCAACTTCACCATCACCGCCATAACTGACTTTGGCCAGGCCGAATCTCCAGTCATTGTGTTTGATCCCAGTGCAGTTGACAACACGGGTAAGTGGACTGTTCCCAGTACCTTGTGAACACGCATGAACACCAAGAGGTGGACAGAGCGGAGCTTGTATGAAATTGGTGGACAACACCAAGAGGTGGACAGAACGAAACTTGTATGACATGGGTGGACAACAAAAATAAGTGGACAGAATGAAGCTTGTATGATATGGGTGGACAACATGAAGAGATGGACTGAACAAAGCTTAATTTATATATGAGTGCACCATAAAGGCAGAGCAGAGAGAATTGCAGACTTATTCCCACCAACCTTTGATATGCTGGTGGCACTTGATGATGGTGATGGTGTTGGTATCTGTATATATGAGGGAGAGTCATTAAGTAACAGGGATTTTACTATAAAGTGCATGGAAAAGTATGGGCAACGGAAATTCCTATTTAAGGAAACAAACTGGCCCTTAAGCAATACCCAAAAGTAGGGGTCTTGAGGATGGAGCAGGTTTGCGCTTGTGATTACGAAATGGCTGCCCCACTATCGACTTGCATTGTGGAAGAATAATGAAGTGTTATTTTTTTTTTTGGAAGGGGGGGGGGGGGGGGGGAAAAGAAAGGTTGTCAGAGGCTATGAAACCTTGAGGAGAATGATGGTTCAGAATGGAGACAGTTGTTTTGAGTCAAGGAGGAGAGTATGAATGGATGAAATATCTCAAAATTAAAAACAATATTGATGAACCATGTAGCAGGCAAGTATGGCGACTGACACAGTGAATGCATTTGGACTGTCATGCTGGAGAAGGAGATGCAAGTCTGCATCAAATTGTGGCAGCAAACGGGTCCTGGTGCATCACAGGAAACCAGAGAGTGAGAGGCAGTCCATGCAGTGGCAACACCGTTGTCTCCGGTGAAGGCAGCATTCAAGATGTAGGATTTCACAGGGAAAGTGTGATATCCAATGCCCTATATTGGTGTATTTCCAGGAAAGGGTGCTCAATACAGTGATATGTTAGTTGCTGGACATCAATCCCCAGGGTAAACACATAGTGGTAAAATATTCATGTGTCTTCCTGTGGTTGTCTCATTAAGTGACCTTTCATGTTGTGATTGCACAGGCACATCCACAATGGCACCAGCTGTGGTGGCAGCCAGCGCTTCTCCGTTCTACCAGGAGATCTGGTTTATAGCCCTGATGTGTATCATCGCTCTGATCATCATGTTCCTGGTGCTGGTCATCTGTGTGTGGCGCTGTGGCTCCAGGCGGCCGTACATGCGGGAGAGGGTGCCACTACACCAGCCGGCACACAACAGGCTCACTCACAGGGACTTGTATGTGGTCGATTCTAGAGATGGCAGCGTCATCCACGACAATGTAAGTACAACAGTTTCACTGTCACAAGTTGTCCCATGTCTGAGTTTCCTTGTCCACATGATACACTGACAAGTTGTCCCATGTCTGAGTTTCCTTGTCCACATGATACACTGACAAGTTGTCCCATGTCTGAGTTTCCTTGTCCACATGATACACTGACAAGTTGTCCCATGTCTGAGTTTCCTTGTCCACATGATACACTGACAAGTTTCTCATGTCTGAGTTTCCTTGTCCACATGATACACTGACAAATTTCTCATGTCTGAGTTTCCTTGTCCACATGATACAATGTCTGAGTTTCCCTGTCCACATGATACACTGACAAGTTGTCCAATGTCTGAGTTTCCTTGTCCACATGATACACTGACAAGTTGTCCCATGTCTAGTTTCCTTGTCCACATGATACACTGACAAGTTGTCCCATGTCTGAGTTTCCTTGTCCACATGATACACTGACAAGTTGTCCAATGTCTGAGTTTCCCTGTCCACATGATACACTGACAAGTTGTCCCATGTCTGAGTTTCCTTGTCCACATGATACACTGACAAGTTGTCCCATGTCTGAGTTTCCTTGTCCACATGATACACTGACAAGTTGTCCCATGTCTGAGTTTCCTTGTCCACATGATACACTGACAAGTTGTCCCATGTCTGAGTTTCCTTGTCCACATGATACACTGACAAGTTGTCCCATGTCTGAGTTTCCTTGTCCACATGATACACTGACAAGTTGTCCCATGTCTGAGTTTCCTTGTCCACATGATACATTGACAAGTTTCTCATGTCAGAGTTTCCCAGTCCACATGATACACTGACAAGTTGTCTCATGTCTGAGTTTCCCTGTCCCCATGATACATTGACAAGTTTCTCATGTCTGAGTTTCCCTGTCCCCATGATACATTGACAAATTTCTCATGTCTGAGTTTCCCAGTCCACATAATATACTGACAAGTTGTCGCATGTCAGAGTTTCCTTGTCCACATGATACATTGACAAATTGTCCCATGTCTGAGTTTCCCTGTCCACATGATACACTGACAAGTTTCTCATGTCTGAGTTTCCTTGTCCACATGATACATTGACAAGTTTCTCATGTCAGAGTTTCCCAGTCCACATGATACACTGACAAGTTGTCTCATGTCTGGGTTTCCCTATTCTGTCTTACAGTAATTTTTTTATTTCCTTTTTTTTTCGCATTTCCTTTTACAGAACATTGTAGTCAACATCAGCATTTTTCAGCTGCTGTTAATGTCTTGGCTAGTTTTATGTTCAGTAGTTTGCCATTGCTTTCTGAACGACTGGCTCATATACCGCCGTAAGTAACCAGCGCGATGCGATCTGCTGTCGAATCTCTCGCAGCTGTGCTTTTTACAGTAATACTAGCACTGATCTGTGTCAGTCTATCACATTATCTTAGCGACACTAAATTCACTGTATGATTTGTTTTGCCTGAAACTAGGGATTCACAACAGCCAAGCGGCGAAACAAAGACAATGTTTACCAGGGGCCTGGCATCGGAGTTATCAACCCTGCTTTCTCTCAAGATGGAGAGCTGGCCAGAATATCTCCGACCAAGATCAGCTGGCCAACAGCCAAGTACATTGATGATGACGATGATGATGATCTACGATGGGGCAAGCATTTCGACAGTGGACTGGTAGGTTGTCAATGTTGGTGGCTGTCTACATGCTAGGTGACAGCAATATGAGCTGATGTGGTCATCTCACTTTCTTACATTGTCTTTTGCTTCCTGTTGTAAATGCCATAACTGTCTGTACATAGTAGATGTAGCCTTGTGTTCTGGAGAGAGAGAGAGAGCTCGGCCTCAGATGGAGATCAGGCAATGCCTTGGGAAGTACAGTTCTGACCACACACGCACCCAGTGCTGATCGGTCTCCACAAATATGTGTCTGGCAACCTATCACAATGTGTCTGAGGACATGTACAAGGGACATTTACTTGTTTACTTACTTAGTGTTCTAGAGAGATAGAAATATTACTTCTATGTACTTATTGTTCTAGAGAGATAGAAACATTACCTCTATGTACTTATTGTTCTCAATCAATCATCAATCATGTGCCATGCCAGAAAGCGTGGGCAGTCGTGACTCGCCATTTCACTCGATCACCAGTGTCGTGGATCAGCTCAGTGTTCCTGTCTCGTCCATGCCATGCGGCCAAGCCATCCAGGTATTTTCCTCTCGGTCTGCCTCTTGGTCTGTTCCCTTCGATCTTGCCAGTTGTCACCAAGTTCTCCAATCCATTTCTTCTCATAACATGTCCAAAAAATTTTGACTGTCTACGTCTAATTTCTCTAATCAGTTTACGATGTTCACTTGTCTCCTGTAGTACTTGGTCATTGGTTTTTCTGTCTGTCCATGGTATTCTTTGCATTTTCCTTAGAAACCACATTTCTGCAGCCATCAGATGTTTTTCAGCTTGACTGCCCATTGTCCAAGTTTCACATCCATACAAAAGAACAGGCTCTATGTATCCCCTCAACACTCTTTTTCTCGTTTCATTGACATCTTCTTATTGGTCAGAATGTTTTTCATCTTGCTAAAGGCTACTTTTGCCATGGCGATTCTTGTTCTAATCTCTTCAAGGCATCTCCCATCAGATGTTATGACTGTTCCAAGGTAATTGTACCGATTCACTTGTTGAAGAATATTTCCATTTACTTGTATATTACATTGTGGCAATTCTTCCTTCCTAGTGACAGCCATAACGTGAGTCTTTTTACAATTTAATTCTAACCCCAGCTGCTCACTGTGTACAACAACATCATCTACAAATTGTTGCAGGTCCTGCGCATTTTCTGCAATCAATACTGTATCATCTGCATATCTAATGTTATTGATGTTTCGTCCTCCAATGCTGATTCCATTTATATCCTCTACATTTCTGAAAATATTTTCACTGTATAGGGAAAAAAGATCTGGAGACATCACACATCCCTGCCTAACACCTCTCTTAATTGGCTGATACTGTCCCACTTCATTATCAATCATTGTTGTTTCCAATATATGTTCTTCATAAGTCTAATGTCTTTCCCATCAATTTGTAGATCTGCAAGCATATACATCATGTTGACATGTCTAACTCTATCAAAAGCTTTTGTATAGTCAATAAAGCAAAGATGTATATCCTTGTTTACTTCTATAGCACGTTCAATAACTGTTCGCAGCATATACACAGCATTTACTGTACCCTTTCCTTCTACAAACCCACATTGTTCTTCCCCTATTTCAGGTTGTATCTTCTTCCTCACTCTTTGCATGATAATTCTTAGCAAAATCTATGTGATGTGACTCATTATACTAATTGTTCTATGTTGATCACATTCCAAGGTTCCTGATTTCTTTGGGATTGCAATAAATACAGAGTTACAAATTCAGGAGGTATATCTCCAGTATCATATGTGTTCAGCAGTCTGGTGACTTGCTCTAGTCCAAATTCTTCTAAAGCTTTAACCATTTCTGTTGTGATGTTATCTGCACCGGGGGGCCTTGCCAGCTTTCATATGCTTAAGAACATTTCGAACCTCCATCTCCAAAATTGGCGGTCCTTCATTATTAAATCTAATATACTGTTTGTCTCTGTTATCATCATAAAGGTGTTTCACATAATCTGTCCATACATGTAGAATCTGGTCTTTTTCTATTATGATTTTGCCATCTTTAGTTTTTAGACACCCTGTTGATGTACTTGTTCTTTTATTAGTAAGTTCCTGAATTCTTTTGTGCACTAATTTAGTATTTTGACTGTTGTGTTGGTTTTCAATTTCTAAGCACTTTTCCTCAAGCCATGATTCTTTTGCCTCCTTACATAATATTCTGACTTGTCTGTGGATTTGTTCATATTTGACAGAATTATTTTTGTTGAGTCTTCTTGTTTCCATGAGGTGTAAAATTTCTTCAGTCATCCATTTCTTACGACCCACCTTCTTTAATTTTGGAATAGTTGTTTCTGCAGCCACTTTGATTGAATTCTTCAACGTTTCCCATTGATCATCCACATCCTGGAATAATATCTCTAGATCAGACAATATTTCAAATCTGTTCTGTACTTCTATGTTGAATTTGTTTTGTATTTCCTTGTCATTACTCAATGTACACAAATCATATTTAGTGTTTCCTGGTATATACTTGACTTTCTTCAACTTTATCCTCAATGTTCCTGTGAGTAATCTGTGGTCACTATAACAATCAGCACTGGGAACTGTTTTTGCTACTGTTAGCGCGTTTCTAAATCTTCTGCTAATGAGAATGTAGTCAATCTGGTTTCTAATCCTGCTATCAGGACTCCTCCATGTCCATAATCTTCTAGGGTGTTGCTTAAACCAGGTGTTTCCTACAATCATTTCCTGTTCTTTTACCCACTCCACGAGTCTGTATCCTCTTTCATTTCTCTCTCCTAAACCATAGTTTCCTACTGTGTATCTATCCCCTTGATTTCCTACTTTTGCATTGAAGTCCCCTATTATGATGTTTATTTCTGAATTTTTACATTTCTTTGGCAGCCTCTATGTCATTATAAAATTCTTCTACACTATCTTCACTGGATTCTCCTGTTGGTGCATATACTTGAATAATATTTACGCTAAAAGGTCTGCCACTTAATTTAACTAGTAGAACTCTGTCCGACACAGCCCAATATCCTTGAACAGATGTTGATGTTTTCCGGTCCAAAATAATTGCCACTCCCCTATGACGATCTTCACCTCCAGAATAAATAATCTTGAAATCGTCATCTATCTTGATGCCTGACCCTGTCCATCTCGTTTCGCACATACCTAAAATATTAAATTTTTCCTTTTCAATTTCTTGTTTTATGTTCTCTAATTTTCCGTCGTTGTTTAACGTCCTAACGTTCCAAGTTGCTAATTTTAACGTCTCTGTCCTTGTCTTGCAATGATCAGTCTTTAAGCGAATCATGATATACTAGGCACTTTTAAAGATGTAGTTTGCCGTTGCTTTCCTCTATGGCAGTGACCTTACTGGTCGGAGACTGCAGCCATTGACTCAAGAAGAGTTCCTCTGCCTGCCGTCGTAAAACTCGAGGCCATGACCCACAAATATCTGTCGGCTGCCCTCAAAATTTCATCCACCACCTGCCTTCCGTGGCTTCTTTTGAAAACTTCCAATCAAAGAACACAAAATAACATCACATAATCCACAGGAAAACACTATTCACAGGAAATCCATAGGAAATCACACGAAATCCAAAGGAAAACACTAAATAGCGTCCCTCCAAAAAGTAACGCTTCATTTTGTCGCCATTGAACCGGAAGTTATTGTTCTAGAGAGATAGAAATATTACTTCTATGCACTTATTGTTCTAGAGAGACAGAACCATTACTCCTATGTACTTATATGAACAGATCCCAGATACATTAGCATACATAGGCAAACATTGTTGAAACCCAGTAAATAGTTCGGTTTTTGTAGGCCAGTGTGTGTAGAAGAGAAATGCTGGTTGCCTACTGTTGTCTTGTCACCTGTACTTATTGTGTCATACATTCTATCACAGAATATATTATTTACACATCTCTACTACTGTTCAACAACCAGTCTCCTACAATCTAACATACAACACAATCTATGTGTTCACACAGCTCAAAATATGAATTGTTCGAACCTAATGGTTCAGTTTTACTCCCAGTGTTAAGTGGGTGTTCTGTGGAGAAAAGTGCCAGTGCGGAAAGAGTGGAGAAACTTGTCTGCATGTGGCAGTGACAGATGCTGAGATTGTAGATGTCTTGTTTGAAGCGAATGCTGACTTCTTGGACTAACTGAAACTGCATGTTTATCTTTTATCTCCAGTTTGATGACCTCGATGATGACAGTAACAGCGGGCAGAGTTACAGCTACACTAAAGAACAAACAGTGTTCACAGACACACATTTGTAATTGCTGGTGCTGATGCTTTCAACTTGCAGCCCTGTCAAACATGATAGAAGCCAATCATTGATGACCAGACATAGTCAATCATTAACTACCAGGATTGTTAACAGCCAATCATTGATTACCAGACACAATAGCCAATCATTAACTACCAGAAATATTAGCAGCCAATCATTAACTACCAGAAATATTAGCAGCCAATCATTGATTACCAAAAATGTTAACAGCCAATCATTGATTACCAGGACTGTTAGCAACCAATCATTAACTACCAGAAACGACAGCCAATCATTGACTGCCAGGCATGATAGCAATCAATCATTTACTAGGATTCAGCTATGATAAAATGTATTTTACATAATTATACATAATCCTTTCCACATAAATGGTCTCACACTTTCAGTGCTTTTGCCTCTTGCTCAGCAACAACAAAAAAGACAGATACAATGCAAGTCCTAATGTAGACTGTTACCACAAATACAAAACTGTATACAATGAAAATAATAATATTTAGTTACTGAGAATATAGACATGGTGAAAGTCACAGAAAGTCCCACTGGCTGTCAATGTTCTCTGTGAGGGCAACCACCACCACATAGTCACATAGTTGACCTTACTGCCTTCAAGATGGTCCCATCCATGTTTACTTGTGTTGTTGTTGACAATATTTGATGTCAAATATTTAAGGCTGTGAAACTGCAACTCCATAAGAATCTTCGTGGTGCAAAGAGGACAGAAGGTTACAATATGTTTTGACTTATGCACTCCAGAGAGAGAGAGAGAGAGAGAGAACGAACGAACGAACGAAAATCTTTATTTTCAAAGGGTTAAGAATTGGGCACGCAGGCCCGTCTGACATTCTGCCCTTCTTCTCTATTTCCTCTCATACATTCTTTCATTAAACATCTCTTATGAAGCAATTCTTTAACAACAAAAGAACAATAGAGCAAGAGAGCGAGAGAGAGCGAGACGGAAACAGGGCCCCAGTTTTACTGGGTAAGGCCATGAAACAGTAGAATCATTTCACCTTAAGGTCAAGCAAAAGCTGCATTTCAGAAATTGGAAGCAACAGAAATACCTTGGACTGCCAGAGTAATTGACAACACCTGGATGGTGCTAATGAAATTATAATTTATGTACAACTATAGAGAGGAGTGGCTGGCGGAGTGGCTAGAATGCTGAATTTTCCTTCGAGAGACCCGGGTTTGAATCCTTAGTAAGGCGTGGCGTTTTTTTTCTGTTGAGGGGTAAAAGAAACCCCTAACCTGCACAGTTGTAGGTGGCTGCACTAGCCAGGCGGTCTTAATTCCTCAGGCTCAAAACCCCCCTGCCATAAACCGCAAGGTACTAATATTGGCAGTAAATGACAGTTTTTTTTAAATGACAGTACAACTATAGGAAAGAGACAGACATCATTCTTTGGATATGTAATGAGAAGAGAGTATTGGAAAACATTGTGATGACTGGAAGCACCAGAGGAGAAGAGAAATGAGGCTGGATGGACTGAGATGACAGTATGGGGTGTTGAACCAGACCACCAAGGACACAGATCTGTGGAAAGACATGAAGGCCTAGGCCAACTTGCAAGGCACATGATGATGACATAGGCTGATGTGAGAGATGGCAAGTCACACACACTAGATAGTAGTGGCGCCATCAACTGTCAGAGAAACCATCACACCATGTCTGTGTTCTGGGGCACACTTGTCATTCTTGAGTGCTCATTATTCTTCTTATGCCATTTTTATAGAGTTCTTCCTTTCTGTGGTTTCTTTTAACAACACTCATGTTTTCAGAGACAATTAGCAACATGACAGAAAGCAACATTCTTCAGAGTATAAACCATCAGATGAAAAAGCACAAGCTGTGTTCCAACAGGCACAAGAACAGTGGAGTTTTAGAACCACTCATTGTGATCTCTCATCCAGTGTTAGTTTAGTTTATCTTGCATATGATTTCACTTGTGGGACACGAGGGCCGTGTTTCAGCGTTACACATACTTTCCTACAATCTTTCTGCTTGCTATATTCTTCTACAACCATTTTGCTGTAACGGTCTTCTACAATCTTGCTGCTATTAAATAAACCAAACATTTGTGTCTGTTGGTTACACATGCTTCTACAATGTTGCAGCTGTCACACAATCTTCTGTAATCTTGTGTTACTTTTATACAAACTTCTACATATATTAATTATTATTTCTCTTACACATATTTATATAATAATTTGCTGTAATAAAAACTTATCCTGCAATCTTTCTTCTGTTACACAAACTTTTCTTACATTTTTCTGCTATGATACAAACCTTTCTTCCAATATTTCTGTTTTTTGTTGTTGTTGCATATCCCTTACAGGACGTTGCAGTCAACATTAGCATTTTTCAGCTGCTGTTGATGTACTAGGCAAGATTATGCTCAGTAGTTTGCCATTGCTTTCTGTTTACCAAACATATATTGGCCTTCAACTTTTCAGATTGCTACACACACTTCTACAATCTTTCTCTTGTTACCCACACTTATACAACCTTTCAGATTGCAACACACACTTCTACAATCTTTCTCTTGTTACCCACACTTATACAACCTTTCAGATTGCAACACACACACTTCTACAATCTTTTTTCTTGTTACCCACACTTCTACAATATTTCTCATAGTTTAGTCGTTGGATCAACATCACGGCACACGGTTTAATCCATAAGTGCTCCGTTTTCCTCCTAACTCAAACCCGAGTCTGGAGAAACTCAGCTCAATGCACGAACTCTGTTGCATCGGCGAGGATCCTGAAATACTTTGGGTAGATTTTTAACTCGAAATTTTGCCCAGGCAGCGTCGTTAGGCTACTCTTTTCTGATTTCCAACTGCCAAGGGATTTTTTACGTGCACAATACACACGGGCGTCCGATCTCACTACCCAGAGACAACAATACACACGGGCGTCCGATCTCACTACCCAGAGACAACAATACACACGGGCGTCCGATCTCACTACCCAGAGACAACAATACACACGGGCGTCCGATCTCACTACCCAGAGACAACAATACACACTGGCGTCCGATCTCACTACCCAGAGACAACAATACACACGGGCGTCCGATCTCACTACCCAGAGACAACAATACACACTGGCGTCCGATCTCACTACCCAGAGACAACAATACACACGGGCGTCCGATCTCACTACCCAGAGACAACAATACACACGGGCGTCCGATCTCACTACCCAGAGACAACAATACACACGGGCGTCCGATCTCACTACCCAGAGACAACAATACACACGGGCGTCCGATCTCACTACCCAGAGACAACAATACACACGGGCGTCCGATCTCACTACCCAGAGACAACAATACACACGGGCGTCCGATCTCACTACCCAGAGACAACAATACACACGGGCGTCCGATCTCACTACCCAGAGACAACAATACACACGGGCGTCCGATCTCACTACCCAGAGACAACAATACACACGGGCGTCCGATCTCACTACCCAGAGACAACAATACACACGGGCGTCCGATCTCACTACCCAGAGACCAGGGGCAATTTTATTACTGGAAGTCCAGGTGGATTTTTTAAATAAATCCTGGTCCTCACCAAGGGCTGAACCCGGGATCTCCAGCACTCGAGGCGGACACCATACCTTGAGACCACTTAGCCCCCTAACAATCTTTCTCTTGTTACCCACAATTCTACAACTTTTCAGATTGCTACACACACTTCTACAATCTTTCAATAATTACACTAATGTTCAGCGTAACACTTCTTTGATACACAAGCTTGTCTGAGATGGTAAAAACAAAATATGTCTCATGTTCCCTACTCAGTTTTATCTTTTTTTGTGGTGTACAAAATTTGTAATTACGAAAGACATAAATAAAAGTTACTTCCAGTAGTTCATCCAGGCACTCAATCATTATAGCGGGGAAACATATTCTTTATGTTTGTAGCAGAGAAACTATTATATTCTTTGTGTTTGCAACAGAGAAACTGTTATATGCTTTACTGTACATCCACCATCTTGGATTTCTCATACATCAAAGGTCAATAGTATATTATTTCTGTTAATGTAAGCAGCTGTTTGTCTGGTGTAACCAATTCTTCAGATGTGTTGGATCTGATGTTGGAATGTATTCCTGGCAACCACACTTGTGAATGTCTGGTCACATAGCTCATCTGTATTGTTGAAGTGTATATTTGATCATTGTTGCTGATTTCTCTATCAATTATTTAAGAAATTATTGTTCTTATGTTGTACCATTTGTAGTGTACATTCCATTTACCATGAGCGATACTTTTTTGTACTTAAATTATAATAAATGAATTCACTCAATTGATTTACAAAGATTGCTTGTTTGCAGAGTTGCTCTATATATGTGTGTGTTCCGATATGTCAGTGTATGTATGAGAGTAACTATGTCAGGATTTGTATTCATGCATGTGGTGACTGCATATATGAGTGCTTGTATTTCTGTACAAGAGTGACTGTGTTTGGCCAAGAAAGTCTGAATCAAGTACGAAGAATGGCTGGTTGGGTTTGTATAATGTAGCTGCCACCTACAGGTTAGTTTGTGTAACATGAATGGCAGACACACATTCCTCCGATTCATAAGGCTCTACTCTCCTGACATGATCTAGTGGTGTTTATATGTTCCCCAAGCTGAGCATGCCACTGAAAGGGACCCAAATTGAGTTATGAGAAGACATTATGTGAAATACTATGAGCCATGATGTATTCCACTCCCAAAGATATGATCCTAAAATGCTTCCAACAAAGGCAAGACTGCTAGCAGAAGTGTGGGCAGTTTCAAGGATAGTACTTTAAGAGATAGGGGGAGGGGGGAAGACACAGGGTTTCAGGACTCCAGGTAAGAGTAACTGCATGTGCCAACAATGTCTGGAGGTTTGTATGGAAACATCTGCACATATCAATGTTTGTATTCATATATGACAGTAACCATATATTATTTCAATATTTGTTGTCATATATGAAAGCAATTGGGCGTGTGAGTGTTGTATTTTCATGCACATGCATGCGATTAAGAAATGTTTTCTAACTGGTCAAAGTCCAACACACAGAAGAGGACAGCTAATTGTAATTGTCTCTACAGCCAGGACATGAAATGAGCATGGAACACAATCATCAGATGATAAATTCATTGTATTATCTATGTACACACGTGTTAGCTGGCTGGCGGTATATGTGAAGTGGAAACTTCAGTTGACTATAGACACCACACAAACTGTGGCAGTATCAAATACATACACAAGACCTGTTGACTCTCAGCTCATCTATGGCATAGGCGATTATGTCCCTCCCATGCCACCCTTGTCTTCCCCATGTCTAGGTCTCTTTATGCAAACATCACTAGTGATAAGGCACTGAGGTGACAAACGCTCATGTAGTGCTGAACACTAACACACTACCAGCTCTGCCCATCTATTTACAGATCTCAGTGTTCACATTTAGTCTGGCAACTCCAGAAGAATGACGGTCCTGTCATCCTGTCCTCAGTAGGAGTCCAGCTCCACTGGGATCTCGCTGGGGGGGGTTTGGTTGTCCTCATGAGTTCCATACTGCTGATCTGGGGGTTTGATTGACCTCATGAGTTCCATACTGCTGATCTTGTTACACAGCTGACATCAACATTCCATCACTGGACAGTTTCCTTGTAAGTATAAAATGAGAAGCTATTTCTCATTGCAAGTAATAGAGCATTATTGCCATCCTTCCTTCCCCAACGAGTTGAGTAGAAAGACAAGGGAAAGCTCTCACAGGAGACTGGATAGGGTGGAGGAATGCTGCGTAGAACTTGTCCGGTTTTCATGTCCCAGATTTTGGTGTAACTATCAGAGCCAGCTGCAGAGAAAAGAGGTGGCAACTGTAAACTTTCAAGTGCAACACTGAATCTTGCACATTCTCAAATAACTGAGACACTCACTACACCACAGACAACACTGGCCATGTAGTACACACACACTCCCGGGAAGATGAACCCGGTCAACAAATGCCAGCAGAAGTCGGATGTGTCAGCCTAATGGCGCAAGAACGCAGCTCTGCTGTAGACAGGCACAACGCAATCACATCCACACGACCAAAAAAAAAAAAAATTCAGATGAATGCATAAGAAGAAGAACATACACATTACACACAAACAGGTAATAGAACAACAGGTTTTCTGTACATCTAACAAACAAAATGTACACATACGGATACCACATCTTTAATTACCCTGTAGCCACCATCACCATCACACGTTCTGTTTACTGATGGGCATGTCTCACCACAGCTGCAGTTCTACAACAGTATGTCAGACTTGGTGTGGGTAGTAGGTTGGGACACATTGTGAGAACCATTGTTATAACATGCTTGAATCCCACACAAACACTGGCCCACAGTTGTATGTGTTTAGCATTGGTCCAAAGTTGCATGTATTAAACTTCAGTCAAAAAAGTGACAGTGTTAAACACTGGTCCAAAGTTGCATATTGTTAGTCATTAGTTGCAGTTCCAACTTCATGGCAACAGGTCATCCCCGTTATGCTCCGTTCCTGTGCCAGTGAATATCACACAAAATGCTCCTCATTGCACCATGTGAAAAGTGGAACAAACAGGAGTATTGACAAACCAACAGCCTGCACAGGTACACTGTGCATAATGCCGCCGCCAGAATGCCAACACAAAAGTCCTCCACGAAAAAAACAGTTCGTCGTCGATGAAAGCTGCAGTCACAAGAAAACCAGCAGACACACATTACTGCATAAGGCAATCAAGTCAGTTCTGTGACAAGCCGACTGCCATTATTCCGAACATGCAGTTCACGCTACAAACAAACGCTGACAGATGTAAAAGCATTTCACACACAATTCACAGCTCACAGTGTCTCACCATGCACTCACTCAGCAGCAGAGCGATGGAACCATGCACTTCCAGTCCAATATGAAGGAAATGCGAATGCAAACAGTAGCCACAAGCATAAACACTCCAGAGGCCTTAACCGTTTAAATGCATATCCTCCATAAGTGTTCACCTTGTCCAAACGACCAGAGATCCTCAGCTGGGATTGCTATTATGTCTGAGCTGGCTTGACAAGACCTACATGCCCACACACAACTAGGGACAACGTGATGTAGGACTGTATGTAGAGAATCATTCTACAGCCACCATGTGCAGATTGTCCTTAGTGTCAATGTGGAAACACAGGAGCTCTATTGAAAGTGTACTATGTTATTCATGACAACACATGGCTATAATTGCTTTGAGACAATGTCTCTTTAATTCCTAGTCTTGTGTTTATGAGCCAACTTTGAGATATTGACTCACATTAAACATCACCAGACAAACTTTTCTAAAAATTCACGAGGGGAAGATGATGAGAATAAATCAAGCACATGGTAATCTGATCTCCGTTGGTGAAAGCTCATTTCAAGTGGTCAAATCATACACATATTTAAGTAGCGACACAGGCAACAATAAAGAACAGATAGAGGTATTCAAATAAGAATACAACAAGAAAAAGCAGCTTTATAGCACTAGGAAATTTTTAAAAGTCAAAAGAAATTTAAACTAGATCCAAGCTCGTTGTTGATCATTGCCTGTGCTCCCATGAGACATAAACATCAGAAGAAGAAGGCCGGCATGACAGAGGGCAGATGTGGCTGGTGGACAGGTCACGCTGTAATTTCACCAGTTATGAGCACAGATAAAATGTTATATATCTTTTGGATAGTCAGGTCAGATACCTAGCGTTTTTGGATAAAAGGTGAAAAATAGGAGCTCCCATGTGCCAGCTAAAAATCCCACAGCAGTTAGAAATTGTAAAGCGTAGGCCATATGGCCAATACCATGGTAACACTGGAAAAAGTAAACCTATACACAGGTAGACAGAGCTAATTTCCTGGGATGGAACCTGTCTGGAGCAAGTCAACCTGACACAAATGCACACTGCAGTCAGACACACATTAACCCTTTTACCGTGGAAAAAAAAATTTTTTTTTGTTATGCAAACTGTGTATTTTTTTTCTTTCATAATTTGATATGTTATGTTGTCCTGGCAAAATAAAATGTTTTTTTAAGTGAAAATGAGTTGTCTTTTAGAAATTGTGAGGAAAATAAGAAATGTTCTGTACTAAATGGTACTGTTCAATAACGTAGATTCCAAGCTTGCTAATAAAAACTATGCAAATACATGCCCATAGGATACATGTATGTACGCATACATCTACACAAGCTATACTATGCATATATTATAATCATACTACAAAGTTATAAATTATAATCATAATAAAATCATAATAAAATCACAATAAAAAGTATTTTGTTCTTTCGTACCTTTTTTTTCTTGTTTACTGTCCACTTTCACTTTTGGCATCACGTGATGACCTACTTTTATCTTCCGCTGTTGAACTGGCTGTTGGATTAGCCGCCCTATGCATTTCCTATGCTATTTTTGTATTAACACAAGTTTACTCGGGACGCACGGCACACAGAAGACTTTTACATCTGATGACGAGTTAACTCGTGATGCACGGTTAAAGCCAACAATTTTTATGACGAGTTAACTCGTGACACACGGTAAAGGGGTTAACCTGGAAGGTGCACAACTAGGTGTGTTGCACTTCTCTAGAATGAGGATTGCAGGAGAAGAAGTATTGCAGACAAGATAAAACATGACTGACAACAGAATTCACCATAATGGCTCTGACAAGACAAAACTTGACTGATATCTCATGGCTCTGACAAGACAAAACTTGACTGATATCTCATGGCTCTAACAAGACAAAACTTGACTGACATCTCATGGCTCTACCAAGACAAAACGACTGACATGACTCTGACAAGACAAAACTTGACTGACATCTCATGGCTCTAACAAGACAAAACTTGACTGACATCTCATGGCTCTAACAAGACAAAACTTGACTGACATGGCTCTGACAAGATAAAACTTGACTGAAATGGCTTTGACAAGACAAAACTTAACTGATATTATAGCTCTGACAAGACAAAACTTGACTGAAATAACTCTGCAAAATAAAACTTGACTGGCATGGCTCTGACAAGACAAAACTTGACTGACATTATAGCTCTGACAAGACAAAATTTGACCGACATGGCTCTGACAAGACAAAACTTGACTGACATGGCTCTGACAAAAGAAAGCTTGACTGACATTATAGCTCTGACAAAGCAAAACTTGACTGACATCATAGCTCTGACAAGACAAAACTTGACTAACATCATCATAGCTCTGACAAGACAAAACTTGACTGACATCATTGCTCTGACACGACAAAACTTGACTGACATCATTGCTCTGACAAGCCAAAACTTGACTGACATCATTGCTCTGACAAGACAAAACTTGACTAACGACATCATCACAGCTCTGATAAGATAAAATGTGACTGACATCATAGCTCTGACAAGACAAAACTTGGCTGATAACAACTACAGCAGTCAGTCATCTAAAACAGACATTTCACAAACAGTTTCTGCCCAACAACTACAGCAGCCAGTCATCTAAAACAGACATTTCACAAAGAGTTTCTATACAACAACTACAGCAGCCAGTCATCTAAAACAGACATTTCACAAAGAGTTTCTATACAACAACTACAGCAGCCAGTCATCTAAAACAGACATTTCACAAAGAGTTTCTATACAACAACTACAGCAGCCAGTCATCTAAAACAGACATTTCACAAAGAGTTTCTATACAACAACTACAGCAGCCAGTCATCTAAAACAGACATTTCACAAAGAGTTTCTATACAACAACTACAGCAGCCAGTCATCTAAAACAGACATTTCACAAAGAGTTTCTATACAACAACTACAGCAGCCAGTCATCTAAAACAGACATTTCACAAAGAGTTTCTATACAACAACTACAGCAGCCAGTCATCTAAAACAGACATTTCACAAAGAGTTTCTATACAACAACTACAGCAGCCAGTCATCTAAAACAGACATTTCACAAAGAGTTTCTATACAACAACTACAGCAGCCAGTCATCTAAAACAGACATTTCACAAAGAGTTTCTATACAACAACTACAGCAGCCAGTCATCTAAAACAGACATTTCACAAAGAGTTTCTATACAACAACTACAGCAGCCAGTCATCTAAAACAGACA
Source organism: Cepaea hortensis (assembly GCA_963921405.1). Taxonomy (NCBI): domain Eukaryota; kingdom Metazoa; phylum Mollusca; class Gastropoda; order Stylommatophora; family Helicidae; genus Cepaea; species Cepaea hortensis. The sequence goes on from OY992881.1 coordinate 4,502,519, forward strand.
TTTCACAAAGAGTTTCTATACAACTACAGCAGCCAGTCATCTAAAACAGACATTTCACAAAAAGTTTCTATACAACAACTACAGCAGCCAGTCATCTAAAACAGACATTTCACAAAGAGTTTCTACCCAACTACAGCAGCCAATCATCTAAAACAGACACTTCACAAAGTAGTGTGGGGCCAATAGTGGGTTGTGTTCAATCTTTAAACCTCAAATCCCGAAACAACCAAATAAATCAATCTAATTATTGCTCGCTGGACTTTAGGTGCCTGGTGTGCCTTGCCAGATTGAGAAGACCTGATCATTCAGGGCCACATCGATTGGCGGACACACACACAAATAAAAAGCACACTTACTACTTGTGAGAACTGTTTCTGTCTCATCCATGTGGAAAGGAAGCTGCCAGTGAGAGTTCATCAGCCCAGTGTACTCCATCACAGTCTTTCGCATCCGTTGATCCCAGGTGCAAATCTACAACGATAAGAACAAACAGCAGTAGTACTTTCCAGATCAAACAAAGTGTTTTACACAAATCAAACTGGCTATAGTTGTGTCCTTCAATGATTCATGTGACTCCCCCTGACTGAATGTCACGTGGCTAGGGCATCAGCTTGCCAGATAAATGGAACCAGATTCAAATCCCCACCAAGAGATGATGCCTTCATGAATCTGGGATGGAGCAGAATGCATATCAGAAAATTGCTGATGAGGCAAGTTCGCCAATGTGACGCTGCTCCATCAAGTGCCATTTGGTGACAAAAATGTGGGCTGAAGCTCACATGGGCAATATACGATGATGGACACGGACACACAGTCCTTGACTAGCAGTTGTACTCATGCTCAGGTAATCTGGGTAGTGGTAGCAGAGACACTGAACACTGACACAGCTGAACTACTCTCCATAATACATGACTGACTCTTCAGTGACTGAATGATAATATGTAACATAAATGGCTGACTCATCATTGATGATTTCCACTGATGCAATAACTAATATAAATGACTGACTCTTCATTGAAGATTTCCACTGATGCAATAACTAATATAAATGACCGACTCTTCATTGATAATTTCCACTGATGCAATAACTAATATAAATGACCGACTCTTCATTGATAATTTCCACTGATGCAATAACTAATATAAATGACCGACTCTTCATTGATAATTTCCACTGATGCAATAACTAATATAAATGACCGACTCTTCATTGATGATTTCCACTGATGCAATAACTAATATAAATGACCGACTCTTCATTGATGATTTCCACTGATGCAATAACTAATATAAATGACCGACTCTTCATTGAAGATTTCCACTGATGCAATAACTAATATAAATGACCGACTCTTCATTGATGACTTCCACTGATGCAATAACTAATATAAATGACCGACTCTTCATTGATGATTTCCACTGATGCAATAACTAATATAAATGACCGACTCTTCATTGATGATTTCCACTGATGCAATAACTAATATAAATGACCGACTCTTCATTGATAATTTCCACTGATGCAATAACTAATATAAATGACCGACTCTTCATTGATAATTTCCACTGATGCAATAACTAATATAAATGACCGACTCTTCATTGATGATTTCCACTGATGCAATAACTAATATAAATGACCGACTCTTCATTGATGATTTCCACTGATGCAATAACTAATATAAATGACCGACTCTTCATTGATAATTTCCACTGATGCAATAACTAATATAAATGGCTGACTCATCATTGATGATTTCCACTGATGCAATAACTAATATAAATGACCGACTCTTCATTGAAGATTTCCACTGATGCAATAACTAATATAAATGACCGACTCTTCATTGATAATTTCCACTGATGCAATAACTAATATAAATGACCGACTCTTCATTGATAATTTCCACTGATGCAATAACTAATATAAATGACCGACTCTTCATTGATGATTTCCACTGATGCAATAACTAATATAAATGACCGACTCTTCATTGAAGATTTCCACTGATGCAATAACTAATATAAATGACCGACTCTTCATTGATGACTTCCATTGATGCAATAACTAATATAAATGACCGACTCTTCATTGATAATTTCCACTGATGCAATAACTAATATAAATGACCGACTCTTCATTGAAGATTTCCACTGATGCAATAACTAATATAAATGACCGACTCTTCATTGATAATTTCCACTGATGCAATAACTAATATAAATGACCGACTCTTCATTGATGATTTCCACTGATGCAATAACTAATATAAATGACCGACTCTTCATTGATAATTTCCACTGATGCAATAACTAATATAAATGACCGACTCTTCATTGATGATTTCCACTGATGCAATAACTAATATAAATGACCGACTCTTCATTGATAATTTCCACTGATGCAATAACTAATATAAATGACCGACTCTTCATTGATAATTTCCACTGATGCAATAACTAATATAAATGACCGACTCTTCATTGATAATTTCCACTGATGCAATAACTAATATAAATGACCGACTCTTCATTGATAATTTCCACTGATGCAATAACTAATATAAATGACTGACTCTTCATTGATGACTTCAACATCTAGTTAAAATAAAATGACTCAGACTGATGCACCATCTAGGTAAACACTAAGTTGAGTACCTAATCTGGTAGACTGTCACAAAGGTAGCTGACAGGTAGTCACAACCAACGACAGACAACATTGACAGCCTGTTGATGTCTGCCAAGAGACTGAGGTCAGCTATGTGCGGCCTGGATGCAATGTTATTGGTTCTGCTAACCCATGCTAATTCATGATTTGACCTTGCACAAGTATAACCAGTGCCCCAGAATGACAACTGGTCATACCATGTCCATGTACACTGATGCCATTTTGACACAGCAGCACTGGCCTAAGACAGACTCTTACCTTGCCAGAGAAGTCACTGGCCTAAGACAGACAGACTCTTACCTTGCCAGAGAAGTCACTAGCCTAAGACAGTCAGTCTCTTACCTTGCCAGAGAAGTCACTAGCCTAAGACAGTCAGTCTCTTACCTTACCAGAGAAGTCACTGGCCTAAGACAGACTCTTACCGTGCCAGAGAAGTCACTGGCCTAAGACAGACTCTTACCTTGCCAGAGAAGTCACTGGCCTAAGACAGACTCTTACCTTGCCAGAGAAGTCACTGGCCTAAGACAGACTCTTACCTTGCCAGAGAAGTCACTGGCCTAAGACAGTCAGTCTCTTACCTTGCCAGAGAAGTCACTGGCCTAAGACAGTCAGTCTCTTACCTTGCCAGAGAAGTCACTGGCCTAAGACAGTCAGTCTCTTACCTTGCCAGAGAAGTCACTGGCCAGAAGATAGTTCTCATCCCTCAGAAGTCTCAAACACCCAACACCTGGTGCTTGTGTCATCTTCAGATTGCATCGGCCCTTATCTGGAGCTCTCACATCATGGAGAAGTATATGACCTTTTCTGGTTCCGTTGTAAATGTAGGGGCTCTGGAACATAACAGAATAAGAAGATAGCATATCAACAATCTTCAGCAAATAACAAATGTGGGAATCTTTAACAGGCACACTATCATTCCAGCTCTAAATTGAAAACCAATATTGTACACAATATAACATTATGCAGACATCTCTCAGTTGTCTGTGTGTGACGTATTACAACTCTGCTCACTCACGCTGTTCTGTGACATGATGTCAAACTTGTGACAACATTTATACAAGTCACATCCCTAAAAAGTCACATGTACAGATAGTAGCTTGTCTAAGCCAGTTCTGTGTAAAATTAACAGTTTGACTCAGGACTTGTCTAAGTTAGTTCTGTGTAACATTAACAGTTTGACTCAGGACATGTCTAAGCTAGTTCTGTGTAACATTAACAGTTTGACCCAGAGCTTGTCTAAGCTAGTTCTGTGTAACATTAACAGTTTGACCCAGGGCTTGTCTAAGCTAGTTCTGTGTAACATTAACAGTTTGACCCAGGGCTTGTCTAAGCTAGTTCTGTGTAACATTAACAGTTTGACTCAGGACTTGTCTAAGCTAGTTCTGTGTAACATTAACAGTTTGACTCAGGGCTTGTCTAAGCTAGTTCTGTGTAACATTAACAGTTTGACCCAGGGCTTGTCTAAGCTAGTTCTGTGTAACATTAACAGTTTGACCCAGGGCTTGTCTAAGCTAGTTCTGTGTAACATTAACAGTTTGACCCAGGGCTTGTCTAAGCCAGTTCTGTGTAATATCAACATCCCCCACCCCATTCCTACCCATTGACTGAGGAGAGCTTTTTTGACATTGTTATTAATGTTCAATACAACACACAGTCAAACGGTTTGGCTGTTGAAAGGGAGAATTAGGTGTGTGTTAAACTCACTTCAAACGAAAGTGTAGGATATTAATATTGAACTAAGAACTGGGTAGGAAAGGAGAGGCATTAAGACAACAATATAGAACCGCATGCAGCATACATCTGTTGCCAGTCCAATCACAGCTGCCCGAGCCCACCAGCAATTAAACAAACATCTGTTGTGCTTGGTTACAGTATTGCAAACAGCAGACACACTTAACACTAAACACTTACAGCCAGAGGGAAGAGCTGGGATAGTGGATCGCTGTCGAATGTGTTGAAAGTCCACTGTCTTCTAGTGGCCACATCAATCAGGTAACATCTGCGCTCGGCACCAATCGTAAACCTGTGTGCATGTGTGTTCCAAGCTGCTGACCAGATGATGTTTTTCCCCAAATTTAACTCAAAGAGAATTTGCTGCTGTTTCACATGAAATAGACAAACAAGGGGCTATGTGAATTTAGCATTACAATAATATATCAAGAAATCAGTAGTGGTGACTGTGTATTTAGCATTACAATAATTTTCCAGGCAATCTGTCATTGTGGATATATATATATTTAGCATTACAATATTCTTTCAGATATTCAGTCGTGGTGGCTGTATTTACCATTACAATAATCTTTCAGGCAATTTGTCCAGGTGATGGTGTATTTTGGTATATTTACAATTGACAATGTAGTAACTTGTAATATCTGCAGACTAGGTCAGACAAGACTGGAATAATCTGTTCACATTTACAGTTCATATTATAGAAACTTGTCTTTTCTTCTCTTCATTGCTCCTCTGTAGAGGGGACTGTATCATACTTAGAGCTCCTCTAATGAGGGGTCTGTGTCACACTTATAGCTCCTCTATTGAGGGGGTCTGTGTCACACTTACTGCTCCTTTATTGAGGGGTCTGTGTCACACTTACTGCTCCTCTATTGAGGGGGTCTGTGTCACACTTACTGCTCCTCTATTGAGGGGGTCTGTGTCACACTTACTGCTCCTTGGTAGAGGAGTCTGTGTCACACTTACTGCTCCTCCATTGAGGGGGTCTGTGTCACACTTACTGCTCCTCTATTGAGGGGTCTGTGTCACACTTATAGCTCCTCTATTGAGGGGGTCTGTGTCACACTTACTGCTCCTTTATTGAGGGGTCTGTGTCACACTTACTGCTCCTCTATTGAGGGGGTCTGTGTCACACTTACTGCTCCTCTATTGAGGGGGTCTGTGTCACACTTACTGCTCCTCTATTGAGGGGGTCTGTGTCACACTTACTGCTCCTCTATTGAGGGGGTCTGTGTCACACTTACTGCTCCTCTATTGAGGGGTCTGTGTCACACTTACTGCTCCTTGGTAGAGGAGTCTGTGTCACTCTTACTGCTCCTTGGTAGAGGAGTCTGTGTCACTCTTACTGCTCCTCCATTGAGGGGGTCTGTGTCACACTTACTGCTCCTTTATTGAGGGGTCTGTGTCACACTTACTGCTCCTCTATTGAGGGGGTCTGTGTCACACTTACTGCTCCTCTATTGAGGGGGTCTGTGTCACACTTACTGCTCCTTGGTAGAGGAGTCTGTGTCACACTTACTGCTCCTCCATTGAGGGGGTCTGTGTCACACTTACTGCTCCTCTATTGAGGGGTCTGTGTCACACTTATAGCTCCTCTATTGAGGGGGTCTGTGTCACACTTACTGCTCCTTTATTGAGGGGTCTGTGTCACACTTATTGCTCCTCTATTGAGGGGGTCTGTGTCACACTTACTGCTCCTCTATTGAGGGGGTCTGTGTCACACTTACTGCTCCTCTATTGAGGGGTCTGTGTCACACTTACTGCTCCTCTATTGAGGGGTCTGTGTCACACTTACTGCTCCTTGGTAGAGGAGTCTGTGTCACACTTACTGCTCCTCCATTGAGGGGTCTGTGTCACACTTACTGCTCCTTTATTGAGGGGTCTGTGTCACACTTACTGCTCCTTTATTGAGGGGTCTGTGTCACACTTACTGCTCCTCTATTGAGGGGTCTGTGTCACACTTACTGCTCCTCTATTGAGGGGGTCTGTGTCACACTTACTGCTCCTTTATTGAGGGGTCTGTGTCACACTTACTGCTCCTCTATTGAGGGGTCTGTGTCACACTTACTGCTCCTTTATTGAGGGGTCTGTGTCACACTTACTGCTCCTCTATTGAGGGGGTCTGTGTCACACTTACTGCTCCTTTATTGAGGGGTCTGTGTCACACTTACTGCTCCTCTATTGAGGGGTCTGTGTCACACTTACTGCTCCTCTATTGAGGGGGTCTGTGTCACACTTACTGCTCCTCCATTGAGGAGGTCTGTGTCACACTTACTGCTCCTCCATTGAGGAGGTCTGTGTCACACTTACTGCTCCTCTACTGAGGGGTCTGTGTCACACTTACTGCTCCTCTACTGAGGGGTCTGTGTCACACTTACTGTTCCTCTATTGAGGGGGTCTGTGTCACACTTACTGCTCCTCCATTGAGGAGGTCTGTGTCACACTTACTGCTCCTCTACTGAGGGGTCTGTGTCACACTTACTGCTCCTCTACTGAGGGGTCTGTGTCACACTTACTGTTCCTCTATTGAGGGGGTCTGTGTCACACTTACTGCTCCTCTACTGAGGGGTCTGTGTCACACTTACTGCTCCTCTACTGAGGGGTCTGTGTCACACTTACTGCTCCTCTACTGAGGGGTCTGTGTCACACTTACTGTTCCTCTATTGAGGGGTCTGTGTCACACTCCTCTATTGAGGGAGTCTGTGTCACACTTACTGCTCCTCTATTGAGGGGTCTGTGTCACACTTACTGCTCCTTTTTTGAGGGGGTCTGTGTCACACTTACTGCTCCTCTATTGAGGGGTCTGTGTCACACTTACTGCTCCTTTATTGAGGGGGTCTGTGTCACACTTACTGCTCCTCTATTGAGGGGTCTGTGTCACACTTACTGCTCCTCTATTGAGGGGTCTGTGTCACACTTACTGCTCCTCTATTGAGGGGGGTCTGTGTCACACTTATTGCTCCTTGGTAGAGGAGTCTGTGTCACACTTACTGCTCCTTTATTGAGGGGTCTGTGTCACACTTACTGCTCCTTTATTGAGGGGTCTGTGTCACACTTACTGTTCCTCTATTGAGGGGGTCTGTGTCACACTTACTGCTCCTTTATTGAGGGGTCTGTGTCACACTTACTGTTCCTCTATTGAGGGGGTCTGTCTCACACTTACTGTTCCTCTATTGAGGGGGTCTGTGTCACACTTACTGCTCCTCTATTGAGGGGGTCTGTGTCACACTTACTGCTCCTTTATTGAGGGGTCTGTGTCACACTTACTGCTATTCTATTGAGGGATCTGTGTCACACTTACTGCTCCTTTATTGAGGGGGTCTGTGTCACACTTACTGCTCCTTTATTGAGGGGTCTGTGTCACACTTACTGCTCCTCTACTGAGGGATCTGTGTCACACTTACTGCTCCTCTATTGAGGGGCATGATCTACCTTTGCATCTTTCGTCGTCCTGCGATCTATTTGCAGACGACTGTACAGTGTACACAAATGCTGAAAACTGTATTTTATTGGAGTCGTCTTTACAACAAGAATTAAATAATGTAGTTAGGTGGAGCTATTCAAACCGTATGCAAATTAACATCACTAAAACAAAATCAATGTTACTAACAACCAGACAAAGACTTCAAACTCTAAGCTCACACACATCACTTCAACTTCACATCGATAACATGCCAGTAGAAAGTGTAATTGAGCACAAAACATTAGGCATAATCATTGATAGAAACCTAACCTTTAATTCCCACGTTCAAGCGCTTATTAAACAAACAGCGAAAAAAGTCTACCAACTCGCCAAAATTAAAAACTTCCTTGATGAGGACACAAGGAAACTATTCTATACTTCTCATATACAGACACACTTTGACTACTGCTCTACAATCTGGGACGGTTGTTCTAATTCAAACACCAAGTGACTTTACTCACTCCAGAAACGGGCCATGAGTCTAATTTATAACAAACATTTATCTGACAATCCTAGCCTGTATAAACGCCTTCAGTTACTACCATTCCGCAAACGCCTGCTTTTCAATAAAGTTAAACTAATTCACAAAATCCTGCATCGGAATGCCCCAAATTACCTTTGGCCATTGTTTAAATATAATGCTAGACACAGTAAACGTTTAAATATATTACACATTCCGAAGCCTAGGATTGACTTATACAAAACAAGCTTAACGTACTCTGCAGCTCAGCTGTGGAACAATCTTCCACAAAAAATCAAAGACATCACCAATCCCTATTCATATAATCGCAAATTACTCGAACACTATCTCAGTACGGATTATCTTCCCCCTTAATAATAGAGATAATAATAATAATAACAAAACCCTAGTATAACAGCCAGTCCCCTTTTGGTAGGCCAGTATATTCCACATGGCTAATAACAAGTGTCAGACCATTATCTAATTTTACTGTGTCGTGTAGTTTTGATGTTCGCTTTTTTGCCCATGCCTTTATAATGCATATCTTTTATATTGTTGCTGTTCTCTGTTAGCCTTGAATGATGTGTGAATGAAATAATGTATGAAGGAGAGTGATAGAAGAGCAGAATGTTAGACGGGCCTGCGTGCCCAATTCTTAACCCTTTGAAAATAAAGTTTGTTCGTTCGTTCGTTAGTTCTTCTCCCAATGACTACCACCTGTGTTGGTTCATGGTCACTTACTCAACATACAGCTAACCTCTACATCTAACAGGCACCCACCAACTAACTTGTCTTCTCTCAATGACTACCACCTGTGTTGGTTCATGGCCACTTACTCAACATACTCACAGCTACCCTCTACATCTAACAGGCACCCACCAGGTGGACCCATCTGGTAGTAGAACAGCTATAACTCTAGGTAGCAACAGCTAATAGTAACTTGTTAACATGTGTATAAAGCAAACATAACTGTTATAAACTGCTGACATCTCAGAAGAGTTCACGTGTGGATGGTTTACTTGGTGACTGTTGACATGTCATCACCCTGTGGTCATCTATTCCATCTTCACTTCCCTGGTTTAAGAAAACCATTCAAAGTTCTGGATCAAGAGTGGTAGCACTATCAGATCAAACAGTTACACTGTACTACTGTAAATGATGTCCCTTGTGCTGTAGCTGGAGCTATCACAATGCTATGGCCAGAAAGTTATGTCAATATTAAGATATGGTTTTAAACGTCACATCAGTATCATCACGTGTTACTCACATCATCATTCTCAGCTTCCAGATTGCTAAGGTAAGCAATGCTAGCTAAACAGCCAATGGGGCATACTGTGGTGTAGAGAATCGTGGCCTGGTCATGTCTGTCCTTCACTGGAGCCCAGCACATAGTTTTAATTCTCTTATGGATAGGTCCAAATGCAAGAAAGGGAACTGTGACCTTAGGAACTGAGCGCTTCCCCTCAGGATACTTGGACTGTTCATCAACTGTCATAAGCTGAATGATCTGGGAATAGCTGGACTTTAAAGATGAGACACAAGCTATTTTGTCTCTGTTCTCGCTGACTTCCATGTTCTGAATTTCACCCAAGTGTAAGCTGCAAGCATTCACGAAACAAACTGATTGTTAAGGCATTTATTAATCCATATATTGTTACAGTTTTAGGTTATTCTTTGCTCAAATGTGGTCATCATTAGTGTCTGAAAACATGAAAACTTGGCAAATTAACAAGTTTGGAATATATAACAGAACAAAGAAAACATCTTAAGGAAATCAAAAAGTGAATGCTCTCAAGGTTTCATAACATCCTAAGATAAAGGAACATCAAATAGAGTACTAGAGGGAAAAATACTTAGGAAGAGAGAAAAGTATAACCAAGGATATAGATAAAACAGACATACAGGTGTATCTATGCAGACAGACATGGAAGTTAAGAGAAAGGAAAGTATAGACCAAGGACATAGATAAAACAGACATAGTTTAGTTTAGTCGATGGATCACTAACACAGCACACTGGTGTAACCCGTAAGTGCTCCGTTCTCCTTCTAACTCAAACCTGAGTCTAGAAAAACTAAGCTCAGTGCACAAACTTCATAGCACTGGCGAGGATCCTGAAATACAGACATGCACAGGTGTATCTATGCAGACAGAATGGAAGTAAAGAGAAAGGAAAGCACAGACCACGGACATAGATAAAACAGACATGCACAGGTGTATCTATGCAGACAGAATGGAAGTAAAGAGAGAGGAAAGTATAGACCAGGGACATAGATAAAACAGGGATGCACAGATGTATCTATGCAGACAGGCATGGAAGTAAAGAGAAAGTGTGTTGTGTTGTTTGTCCATCAAGAATGATGATGACCATTCACTTCATCCAGTGGGGTTGAAGGTATGGAGCCGTGGGTTCTAAGATGGCCAATAAGGCCTATTTTGGCTCGAAATGTTCTTTGACAATGTCGGCAAAGAATGCTTGACGTTTCTGGAGGAGAATTTCCTGCAGTGGTTTTTCTGTCCTGCCTTTTCTTCACAGCTCTTGCAGTCCTGGTTGCCTCACATATGACTGCACCTTTGCGCAATGATGCACGTCACGAATTTCGGTCTCTGGCTGCAGCCTCCCAGGTGTCATGATGAATTTCAAAAGCACAAAGAGAAAGTGTAGACCAAGAAGAAGCTCCATGACCAGCCAAGGGATGGAATGTTTAGGAAGCTCCATGACCAGCCAAGGGATGGAATGTTTAGGAAGCTCCATGACCAGCCAAGGGATGGAATGTTTAGGAAGTTCCATGACCAGCCCCAGTGTGAAATGATCTGACACAGGATGACCTTCAGTCTGTTGATATGTTCACTACATACAACGGAGAGATCAAATACCAGATCATGCTGGAAAAAGGCATCAGCCAATCAATAGGTCAAGGTTCACACAGACATAATTCTGTATGCTATAGTGTTTGACATGGAGAAAATAACATCTGCCAAACTCATGCTGCTACTATCTAGCTGTTTTTGAAAGAATTGTATTTTGATTATAATTGAACACTCTGCTGAGGATGGGGACGGAGCGCTTATGGGAATGCCCCGAATGCTGTGATGTCGATTCCTAAATCAATCAATCAATCAGTCAATGAACACCCAAGTATTTAAAAAACATCTTCATGTTACTTACAATGTAGTACCAGTGACAAAGAATTGACTAGTAGAATGGTAAATTATCTTCATCCCACAGTGAACTAAAA